>CM077079.1:241175579-241661923 GCA_039513925.1 Platanthera zijinensis | reverse complement strand
GGTAAGTTCTTCTCATGATCCTTCTACTGTCTGGGAGGCGATGGCTATAACTTACCATGCCTGCATAAGTACACAAACCAGACCTTGACCGAGGTGTCGCTATATATCTGAAATCATCTGACCCTGTGGGAGACTCAGAATCGGGGCGGTACTTCAGCTCCTAGTTCTCAGGCTCCTCAAATGCCAATTCACATCCGCTGGTCCAACTAAAAGTTTTACCCTGCTTGGCCCCCCCCCCCCCCCCCCCCCCCCCCCCCAAAGTGAAGTCAGTGGTAAAGCTAACTTCGAGAAAGTCTTTAAAAATCTCCTGTAGTAACCTGTCAAACCAAGAAAGAAGTGGGACCTCCGTGACTGCCCTTGGTCTCGGCCATTCCCTTATTGCTTTTATCTTCTTGGGTCGACGGACGACCTCTCTGCTTATAACATGTCCCAAAAATGGTATTTCTGACAGCCAAAATTCGCACTTAGAAAAATTTTGCATATAGCTGATTCCCTTTGAGCGTCTCCAAAACAGTCCTGAGACGAGAGACGTGATCTTCTGCACTTCTGGAATACACCAAAAATATCATCTATGAAGAGAATAACGAAACGGTCTAAGAATTCCCGGGAAAACTCTGTTCATTAAATCCATAAAAGCTGACGGGGCATTGGTCAGCCCAAACAACATAAACACGAACTCATAATGTCTGTATCTGGTCCTGAAGGCGTCTTCTAAATGTTTGTTTCCGAATCTTCAGCTGATGATAGCCTGACCTGAGATCCAACTTAGAAAACGTACAAGATCCCTCAAGCTGGTCAAACAAATCATCAATCCTGGGGATATGATACTTATTCTTAACTGTCAATTTGTTAAGCTCGCGGTAGTCGATGCATAACCTCAGACTTACCATCCTTTTTCTTTTCAAATAAAACTGGCGCACCCCAAGGCGAAGTGATAGGGCGAATAAAACCCAGTTCGAGCAACTCTTGCAACTGAACCTTCAAATCTGCGAGTTCTCTGGGGGCCATACGATAAGGAGACTTGGCCACTAGTGCCGCTCCAGGTACAAGATCGATCTGGAAGTCGATCTCTCTAGTAGGAGCACCAGGTAATTCTTCTGGAAAGACGTCAGGAAATTCCTGAACCACGGGAACCTCTGACAAAGCAGTCTTGGCTTCTGCATTCATTTGCACTAAGAAGGTTTCACAACCTTTGCTATTGCATCTAACAGCCTTAACAGACGAGATAATCAGTTTGATCACTCTCTTCATGCCCTGAAAAGTAACAAGATTTGGTTGAGTCCTTCAAATTGTATTAGCTTATCCCTGCAATTTATCTTGGCGTTGACAGCCGATAACCAGTCCATCCCCACAATCAAATCATAACCTGCGATAGGAAGAAGCAAAGCTTCTACAACAACCTCTGCTTCTCCAAATTGCACTGGAACCCTGCACCTATCTCTGGTCTATAAGAGGGATCCATTAGACATCAAGACCTCTAATGATACTGCCTCTGAAAAGACTTCTAATCTCAACTACGCACTAGAGATTCTGCTATGAACGAGTGCGAAGTGCCCGTGTCAAGGAGAATCTTGGGAGGTATATCATGAATCATAAGAATGTCTATATGAATGATTTAACACGAAAATTTTCAGTGTCACTATGGAGGATTTAAATAAATTTTCTCTAAGACAGACTTAACATAACTCATACCTGTCACCACATCCTCTTGCTCCTTTGCCTCCTGCTGGACAAGCCCATAAACTCTGGGCTGAACTGTACCTTGTATCGGAGTCTACCTTACTTCAGAGCCCATCGATGCCTTTCCTTTATCAGCTCTGCTAGGACCACCGGCCTCTAACTTTGACTACAGAAAGAGTTTACGATATGAAACTATGGTAGTAAAAGTAATTTTAAAAAAAATGTGATCGAAAACTTAATCTTAGATTACCTGAGTCACACTAGCTCCCTGACAATAGCTAAACAACTCTCCTAAATGGTGTCTATAACACTTCGGGCAAAGGGGGTAATCTTGATCCTGGTCCCAGTCTGATCACCTTTCTGGGCTCCTGACCTCTGCTTCTTGTTCCAGTTTCTACCCTGGCTATTCTTGTTATGTTGCTGCTTAGGCGCATCCTGAGGTCACTTCGAACGGAAACTGTTGCACTTTTGTACCTTTTGCTGATCAGCTTCTAACTTCCTGGCAGTGTCCACTAAACTCTTATAATCTGCATTGACCACTATATCATCAACGGCTGCCTCAGCGAATCACGTAAACCGTCCACAAAACGGCTGCGCTTCTCGTCTCTCCCCCCCTGCATCGTGCCCGCATAACGAGAAAGATGGGTCAACTCTCGTTCATAAATCACCATTATCTTGCCCCCCTGGATCAGCTTAAGGTACTTCTCCTGGAGACTGCGGCGCTCGGATGGGGGAACAAACAGCTAGCCAGCACTGGCGAGAATTCATTTCAGGTAAACATGTCTGCAGTACGACCTGACAACATGGGTAAACATAAACCATTATGCTAAAGAATAAGGAAATCTAGGTAGAGGCAAATATTACACTAAAGCACTTACGAACGCGGTCGTCTGCCAATTGTCTGGTCCACCACTGATGGGCCTCTCCTTGCAGGAGAAAATCCGCTAACAGAACCTTCTTGTTCTCTAGGCACTCCATCAGCTCAAGCAGTTCACGGGTCTTAATCAGTCAATCATCAGTCTCCATTGACGTCTCTTCTCCAGTGTAGTTGGAGGGGTGAAGATCACGGAGATTTCTCAGATAACGCTCCAACTCTAGATCCCCTGCAGCAGGCACTGGAAGTGCGGCTGGATCTGTAACAGACAGTGCATTTCTGAATTTCACCATGGCTAAGGCCACCGCTCTAGCAATAATAACGGTCATATCTGCTGGGTCTGGCACTGCTGGTGCTGATGGTACTGCAGGTGCTAGAGGCGTTGATGGGGCACTATTTATCATCCATATCTATCTCAGGTGTAGTATTCTGGCGAGAAGGCTGCTGGCCTCAGTAGTACGTGATACCTATATCACGTAAGGAAAGGAATATTTATTGATGCCTGAGAATAAATTAAGGATGTATTAAGAAAATAACGCATTACACATCTTGAATAACTAGATAGAACTTGATGACTCTAACGTCAAAAAAGTAGTTAAGCTGGAATCCTATGGCTTTGTGAATTTTTTAGGTCATGGGATACTAAACCTGCCTTTGATACCAATTTGTAACACCACATCTCAGTTTCACAACAAACAGCCGTCTGGTCGGGTTAGTTATATGAAAAAAACTAAGAAACAGTATTAAAACTAGTACATAGCAGGTATAAAAGAAAAGTACTGAAAAGTAAAACTCACAGCGGAAGCTGCATAAGAAGTTAAGGTTAAATGTGTACCTCATCCTAATGATTTCACAGAGCCATTAAAAGAATGAATAGGAAACAAATAACTGCATAACTGAAATGGTACAGTAAATCTGGTACAAGGAAATCTTAAACATTAAAAATTACAACAAGTTCATGAATTTAATAACAGGGTACCGAAAGGAAAAAAAACTGAAAAGAAACCAAACTACAGGGTGGACTCCTAAAAAAAACGCTAATCCTAAGCGCAACCTCCCATCTGGGTCCCCTATAAAAATATGCCCAAAAATGGGTCAGCCCAACGGGAGAGTAAGAAAATCCATTCCTCCAAGTGACACTAAAATTATTTAAAAGTGAATGCATGCTTTTAAAACCAGTTTCGTATTACAGAAAAAACTCGTGCTAGTATGATATGCATGCTCAGTCAAATATTATTAGTAACATAAATATTCTGTTCTATGTTTACGTACTCTCGTATGGTTACTCAAGTTCCGACGTTGGTTGTCTAAGTATTCTCTAACGTACGGTCTATTCTTGAGTTCTAAGTGAGTCATGTTTGCACTTCTATTTCAGGCTCCAAGCAGAGTAGTTTCTAACGCGCAACTGCAGACTAACGATCCGAGTCTAACTAACGAACTCAGGTGTTCTAGTGTCACGCGGACACAGACTCGAATCTACTAATGGTCTATAAGGGGAAACCATCTCCCACAACTCTGAGGCTCATAAGATACACTACGCCCTATGAAAAAGATAGTGCGTCTCTATCTAGCACGAGAGGAGGACTCATACGTGCTTACTAATCATCCTTGAACTAGTACTACTCTTGTGGGGACAAATCTTTTTGGTATACCAAAGGTCGTTCATCATCTTAATATGGTTGGCTAAAAGTTGTATTCCTGACTTCAGTTTTACATATTCGTGTCTACGTGTATTTACTAGTAGAAATTCTGTATCGGGCACTAACCCGCGATCTAACTGACTGAGGATTTAGAAAAGGTTATTATCATGCCACTAGTCACATTATGAATACTAATTTACCATTTTCCAAGCTATACCTATTTACTGTGCAACTATACTATTTTATGCGAAAGTACACAAATATTTATAATGCAAACTACTTGATATGTCTAACCAAAAAGAATTAGAGTTTCTTACAGCGGGATTGCGACGCTCGTACACCAGGCGTGACGGCATCACTTGATGCTTGAAAATGCTCACAACCCTTTTTTTTAAATTTTCCCTACAACCCTAGAGAAACAGAAAAGATTATGAGCGTCACTTCTAATTTTTAGGGCATACACCCTAATAAATTTGTCGGCAATAAACTAAAAACCATCATCCTAAAATGGGAATGGACAATATAGAAACATAATATCTAGGAAGGATTGCTACCTCGCTCCTAAGACCACAGAACCTTACACTGCAGGCCAACCAAAATCTGAATAGAAGGAGTTGTGAACTTCGATTCTCGAGATCGAAGGCGGGGCGAACATATGAAAACTAAACTCGTTAATAAAATGTCAAATTTCACTTTCCGGTGGCCGGAGAAGTGAAAGTTCGATACAAACCAACACTTCGAGAAAACTTACCCCAAGGAAAAAGGGCGGTAATGAAATCTGAAACCCTACAATAACCATGAGAAGGAGTCAACTAAGGCTGTAGGGGCGGTACTCACCTTCTCAGGAAGTTTACGGAACCTTAGGAGAACTCCCGTCCGGCTAGGGCCTGCTATGCGGTCCGCATAGAAAGGAGGAAACCAACGCCGGCTGATATCGAGCAGCCACAGGAAGGATCGCCGCTGGAGAAGTGAGAATGGCGACCGACGGCTGGCTCTAGGGCTCCGGCTGGGAAGACGATGTCGCCAGGAAGAGAGGGAGACAGCGAAAATTCGTTGCTGGAGAGGCGTGCGAAGGATAGCGAGACATGAGAGTTACGGGCTTAAAAACTCACGCGCCTCAACTTTGCGGTTTTGATAACCGTTGGGTGATGAGAGGCGAACCGCTCTTCAAAATAGTTTGAGGAATTTCACGTTTAATTTTATCAATAGGCTATTCCATTACATTCCGGTACTTAGAATCTGTGTTACACCCTCGCACTAAAAATTTACATGTGGCGAACACGTACACCACGACTGAAATTACTCCAACAATTAACTTAACACCATTTAACATACTAAATTCGTACCTCGAGAAGACGTTGTCGCGATCAGATTTGCTCGTGCTCAAACCCTACAATTTAAATAAATTTTCGCGTCAGAAAGGAGGATGTTACATGATGTAATGGTAAGAGTTCCAAACACCCATTGTCTAAATATGTGTCCTATGACTCTTTAACCCCAACACATCAAGCATATGTTTCCTCTTTATCCTCAATCACGGTTTCTACTTTGTGGCATGAGGCACTTCAACATACAAAGTGGAAGAATGCTATGATAGGAAATGCAGGCTTTGGAAAGAATAGTACATGGGAACTAGTGGATCTTCAAAATGGGAAAAGACCAGTGGGGTGCAGATGAGTATTTGCAGTAAAACAAAATATTGAAGGGATAGTGTAATGCTACAAAGTTTGATTAGTGATGAAAGTATGTACCCAAGCTCATGAGATTGATTATTAAGAGTCATTTTCCCTTGTGGCTAAGATGAACTCAGTGCAGGTTTTGTTATCATGTGCTGCATGTAAATGGTGGGACCTCTAATAGTTAAATGTAAGAAATGTGATCCTCCATGGAGAGATGGAAGTGGAGATTTACATGTATATACCTCCTGGGTTTCTACCAAGTGATTTTGAAAGAAACCTATGCAAACTGAACAATGCTCTTTATAGTTTAAAACAATCCTCAAGAGCATGATGTTACATGCTGCGTATTATTATAATTATTTCTATTTCTAGGTTTCTAGTTGTTATCATTATGTAGGAGCCTCGAGCCCCGGGTCTAATATTAAGTGTCATCATTAGTGTTTTATCTTCTTATATGTTGTAGCCTATATAAAGGCATTGGATGTGTTGTAGGAAGCAAGCAAGAAAGAATTCTAGTTCTCATCTTTTGAATGTGAGATCTTGGTGACTCTCTCCTCTAGCGAGCAACCGCTCCTAGGCAGTCGTGGTTTTGACTCCACAGTATCTCCGCTATTGTCATCTCCACCTCCGACCACCACCGAATTAGACCCATAACACCTTGGTATCAAAGCTATCGGTCCTCCTCCACGACGACAACTTCTACATCCTTCTTGCTACAATGTTTTTGTTCCTTTCCCCCCACCCAACGGCGACAACTTTTACAATTTTGTCGGGCCGAAAGCAGCGGGCCGTCCCTTCTTTGGCTATAGCTCCGACCGTCGAGCCGCACCAGACGGTCCCGGCCGCAGTCCCCACCAAGCCATCACCTCACCGTCGTCGTTCCAACCCAAGCCGCAGAACCTGCAGCAACTATCGATCCCGGTCGCAGTCCCCGCCGCACCAGACGTCGTCGGCCAGCTCTCAGTCACACATCGTCTAGCCGCACCACATCGCCAGCCTTCGAGATGCCCTCTTCGTCAACCTTTGCCCCCAACTCTGCATCTTCTGCTTCGTAGACCAGCGCGGCCTTTGGTTGATTTTTTCCATCTCCCATTCTGTCGTCTCAGCCCCCAACAACAATTTTTTTCCTTTTTAATTAAAGCCCTCTTTATTTCGTTTCCTCGATCCCTGCACCACAGTCTTCGTCGTGCAATTCTTGTGCCCCTTGTTTTATGCCTTCTCACCTTTCACTGTGGGCCCCAACTCCAATTTTATTTTTTTAAGCCGCTACCAGTTTCATTATTTTCCCCACATTTTCCAATTATTTTATTCTCACTTCTCTCTCACACCATTCCTCTTAATTTCCAACAGCTTTATTCTCACTTTTTTTTATCGAGCCCTGTGCACTTATTATCTCCTTACCAAGGCAGCCCCTCAAAAAAAATCAAACTTTTAATTAATTGATTAATTCTACAGTGGATTAATTAATTATTAATGGCTCGATTACTTCTTACTTAAATTACCTAAGTCATCATGTGGGGAACACCAAGTTGACTGCAGAGGATATCTCCGCCATCCAATCGAGGCTACGAGAAATGATGAACTCCATGGACACTCCTCCGGAATGCCGACACACTCCTCCACCACATTAAGAATCCAACACCTGCCTTTCTGCCGCAGCACGTGTCCCTGCCGCTTCCACTGTCGGCTCTCTTCATGCAATCGCCATCTGCGTCGGCCGCTGACGTGCCACCTCTCTTAGCGGTAATTGCCCTTCCGCCATCACCTGTCGTGGCGGTACCGCCCCACCTTGGGCCACCTTCGTCAGACATCATGGTCGTCTTTCCGCCAACACTTGCTCCTCCGGCCACCGCTCCGCCGACCCCCGACGGTCACCTCACCGCCTACGGATCCGTTCCTTCTGTCGGTCGTCGCCTCCCCGACCTACTTGCTGATACTGCTCCTCACCGCTCCACCAACCTTGCCGAAGCCATTACTTACGTCGCTCGTCTTTCCAATGGCGCCGCCGCTACTCAACGACGTCGGCGTCGTCATGCATTGTTCTGGGGGGAGATCAAGCTGCCAGATCCTCCGGTCACTACGTGGAATTCGAGCTCGATTTCAAGGGCGGATGAGATGTTACGTGCTGTGTATTATTATAATTATTTCTATTATCTAGGTTTCTAGTTGTTATCATTATGCAGGAGTCTCGAGCCCCGGGTCTAATGTTAGGTGTTATCATTAGTTTTTTGTCTTCTTATATGTTGTAGCCTACATAAAAACATTGGATGTGTTGTAGGAAGCAAGCAAGAAAGAATTCTAGTTCTCATCTTTTGAATGTAAGATCTTGGTGGCTCTCTCCTCTAACGAGCAACCCGGTCTAGACAGCCGAGGTTTCGGCTCCACGGTATCTCCGCCATCGTCATCTCTATCTCTGTCGCCACTGATTTAGGCCCATAACATATGATTTGATAGATTTCACAAGGCGATGATCTCTTTTGGGTATACTCAGAGTAATGTAAATCACACTCTATTTGTTAGACAAAGGCAAGAAAAGCTGACAACTAATAACATATGTGGTTGACATTGTGATAACTGAGGATGATACCAGAGATTACTATCCTCATAAGGTAGCTAGAATAAGAGTTTGAGGTAAATGATCTTGGAATACTACAATACTTCTTGGGCATTAAGGTTGCAAGGTCAAGACATGACATATTTATTTCACAGAGGAATTTTGTATTAGATTTATTAGAACAGTCATACATGACTGGGTGCTAACATGCCACTACACTGATTGATGATTATCATAGACTTGCAAAGCATGATGGAGAGATTATAGAAGATATAGTTGGTTACCAGAGACTTGTTTGTCGATTGATCTATCTATCCATACTCGTCCAGATGGGGCATATGCTATAGGAGTGGCAGCTAGTATGTGTTGTGACGATCCAAAAAACATACGCAAAATAATTTGAATTTTTCCCCGATGATGAGTTTAAAAAGGCAGTATGAATTTTTGTATTTTTTTCGTGTTTTCTTTTAAGTTTCGTTTCATTTTATTAATTAAATTTCCTTCATTTTGTTCTTGGGAGTGCCAATAGACAAGTTTGTGTGATGGCTTTGAGAGTTTGACTTGTGGATTTAGTGTTGTGGATTAATTGAGTTTGTGTTGACACTTGGCCTTGCCTGGTGTGGGCTGGTAGTCTGTTTTGAGCTTCATTAAGTGAAACCTAGCTATTGTAATCGGTGCATTCATTTGGTTTTAGCTCACCTGAACCGCTGGCAGCTTACTCCCGTCAATAAAACCCCGAGTTCTCTTCTATCTTCCACACTTCCTCCCGTTCCCTGTTGGCTTTCGGCTTCCTGTGCGGCTGCTGCTATATTCGGCCTTCTCCCTTCTTCTCGTGCTCTCATTTTCCTTCCTGGATGTTGTTTCACCTCTTCCTCTCCTCCTTTTAGTAGATGTTGCTACTGCTGCTCTGTGTCGTTGTTTGCTGCGCCGCCAACCCTGTGTTGCCGACAGTCTGCCTACCGGTTTAGGGCATTTCTGTCGCTGGTTTTGGCCTGCTGCTGCTTGTCTCCTCTGCTGCCTACCTTCTTCTGTACCTCCTCCGGAGAGTTAGGAAGGACTTCGCCACACCTCTGCATATCCAAGAAGGATCGGTTGTGCAACTTTTTGCTTTCTCCCTCTCCCGCTGTAAGGATGTCTTCTTCTCCTTATTTTTCTTCTGTTTTTTTTTCTGCCTTACTGGTTTGGAACTATTATTATGAAGTTTTGGTCGACTACTAGCTGTTTTTCTGTGGTTATTTTTTCCATTAGGTTTTAGTATTTGGGGAAGAGCAATTGCTCTTTCCGACTATTGTTGTACCTTACTTTTTGGGCAGTATTTGGGGGCTGGTTTGTGCTGATTTGGGGGCTGGTTAGCCAGTTTTTAGGTGTTGTTTTGTGCTGGACAATCACAATTGGGGCTGATTTTGTGAATAGACAGCGTACTCTTTGCACGTTTGGGCTGTTTTGGATTGAGGAAGGATATGTGAACTCTTTTCAAGAAGAGGATTTGTAGGGACAACAAATATAAAAATATTGATCGTTCTTTTAGTTTAAATTGGCTGAAATTGCCTATAAGTTCTTGAGTTATTTTGGGGCTTTTTGTTAGCTTTATTTGGCCTGATTTATATAAGTTACCTTTCGTATTTTGATGGATTTTTTCCTAAACCTTTGGCACCCTTAATAAAAAGTCTAAATCGTTTTAAACGTCAACACTACGTATATCAAAGAGACGCAACTCAATTAAAGTGCGTATTATTTCAGTGGTTTCCGAGGACAAGAAACCAGAGGATGACATCTCGAGATTGATGTGGCGATGAGGCTGAGAAGGATATGGGTAAAAGAAAGGTTTTGGTGAGTTTATTATTTCTTGAATTATGTTTATTCAAGTATTTTTTTATATATATCCTGCTTATTTTTAAAGAATGATATATCACTATAAAGTAAATATATATCCTTCGTTTGTGCATATGAGTTGAACTCAATGATATATCACTATAAAGTAAATGTGGGCGAGTGAAAAATTAAGCGATACAAATTTATGAGAGGAAGTTTTATTTCTAAAAACACTTGTTTTTATGAAAATTATTACAAGATAAGAATAATAAAACTCTGCATAAAGAAATGTTAAAGATTTGAATCCTATGATGTAGAGGTTATCTACTGATGGATTCATCAGTAGGGTGTGCCTACACTTTTGCCCTATAGGGGTGGGGCCCAATTCAAGTTTGCAAACCTTAATATTTTCTATTTTATATAACAAAAATTAAGGTGCAGGTTAAGTGTTAGTTTTGAGAGCAAATATTATAAGAATTATCGTTTATTGTGATGTATGCATATTGTTACCTCTCATTGCCTGTATGTATAACAGTTCATGAAGTACTTTTCTCACACAGTCATTTTTATAGGAAACAAGAGCGTCTCCCATTACGCCGTACAAGATACATTTTTAGGCAACAAGAGCGTCTCCCACATAATCTTTAGCCATACCTTCGTGGATACATTTTTTTAGGCAATAAGAGCGTCTCCGAGTGCACTACAAAGGATTGCCCTGAAGAATTAGCAAAGGTATGGCTAAAGATTTTTATAGGAATCGAAGAAGCTCAGGAAAGACATAGACCCTCTTGTACCGATTATGATTGCGCATTTTGTAATGAGTATGGATAAATACTCGTAGCCTCTGTATCATCTATTGTATATAAATAAATTAATGAATAAAATTTTTGGTGTTCATGATCTTTGTACTGTGTTTTAATACTGCTACCTTTTATTGAAATTACGTTCGATTCTCGAATCTTTTGGGAAGCCCAGAATAAGGTGAAAGTTAGGGTTAGATCTGATATACTCTAGAGGGGGGGGGGGGGTGAATAGAGTATGTCTGTGTGTTTTCAAAACTTTCTTCTCTAACAGTATAATATCTTTATCTTTAACAACTATATCTTACTATCACAGATTAAAGTAAATCAAAGATCACAGAATATCTAACTAACACAGCCACAACAAGAACAGAAAAAAAGAGCAACCAGACAATACAAGAAATTTATAGTGGTTCCCCAAACTGGGTACATCCACTCTTCTACCACCCTTAGTAGGAATCCACTGCAGGTTTTGATCAGGTGACTGCCACCAATGAGCTTTTGATCAGGTGCTCAAAAACCAAATCTCAAGTCTTTTGGAAGGAGACTTGCAACCAGAATAATTTTGAAGGGAATTAAAACCCTGTACAGAGGTGGGAAAAAGAGAGTGATGTAAGTCTTCTTTTCTCAAGTCAAAATGAGAATACTGTGTGGATGCTTATTTGTTGTCAAAGCTCCCCCTGAGATCTTGAATGGTTCAGGAGTGGAAGCTTTGTTCAAGGGTATAGGCCTTCAGCTTTTCAGAGATCCTTGACTGATTTGAATATTGCTGTCACTTGAGATCCCTGAAAACAAAGAGGGAGAGAAAGAAAGAAAGACTTTTGATGGTGATGATTGTTCTTTCTTCTTTTCTTGAGAGCAATTGATTTTTCTGAGATTTGTTTTTCACTGCACTTCAGGACGTTTTCTTTGTTGTGACTCAAAGGTGATGATCAATCTCTGCTCTTCTGTGTATCTTGTTTTTCTTGGCAGGGAGATGTGTATTAGATCACTGCAACTTTTTCGAATTCAAAAGAGATTCTGCAATAAATGTTCAGCCGAAATCTTGGGAACGAGAAACGGCAAGAATGCTGTCAATTATTCTATTTTATGTCTGTCCCGAGATATAAACAATTAATTCCATGAAGGATGTTAGCAATCAATGCTGCCAGTAACGGCTCTATTCAGAGAATATAAGTGCATTGATTTACAAGAGAATTAATAACCTATAATAGTTAAAATGATGAGACAGAAAGAGAAAGAATAAATAACAAAATGTCTTACAGTTTTCGTCGACCTGAGATTTCGTCGACCTCTGATCAGCTTTCGTTGAACTGAGATCAGCTTTCATCGACCTGAGCTCTGTGAATCAACTGCTGTGCATAAACTTACTAATTCTGCACTCTATGTTCGTCGACCTGAGACTGTAAAGTTAGTCGACCTAAGAACTTGGTCAATCTGTTGGTGTTGAGTGAATAACACATCTGGCGTCGAGTGTTCTTTGTCTCCGAGTCAGTCTTGGCTTTGAGTGAATTATGGCGCTGAGTGTTGAAGAGTTAGTCGATCTGAGAACGGAGTTCGTCGAGCTCAGCTCAGAGATTTTAACTCTGAGTTAGTCGAGCTGATCACGACTATCGTCGACCTGAGATCGACGAATGTAGATTTCTTTTTCTAATTCTTGATCTCTCTAAGTCTTGAGTCTTTGGCAGTGATGGAGGCTGGTCCTTTGTACTGTTGACTCGAAGGACTTGCCCTAGACTCTAAGACACACCTTATGACCCTGATCTATACATATTGGGTCATATCCTAACTCAGTGAACCTAGCTCAAATTCAACTAGAGGTTCCAACAATCTCCCCCTATTTGGGTGATGTTACTGATTACAGACTCAATAAAGAAAATACTCAAAGCAGGAACATAGCATATATCTGGCAGATAATTTACTAACAAGTGCAGCAGATATAAGTACATAGCTTTGTAACAGATAATAAAAACATAAATTTAACAAAATATACCACAAGTAGCAATTTTTTTCTTCAGGATTCTCTGCTACTACTTCTTGGATTTTTCTTCCATCTTCTTTTCTCCTGGCTTTGTAAATATAATTTCTCTGTTAGGATTTTCAGCTTCTCTTTTTGACATATATAAATCAGCTGCTCCAATCACTGTCTGAGTGTATGTTATGGGAACAATTGCTTCTGGATGTCTAGCCATATATTCAGTAGGATCAAATAGTTTCTTGCTTATCTGAAGCCTTTCAAGTTCTTTTTCTCTGTATGTGGACATTGTGGAGAATTTTGTTGGATCCTGTCCTTCTTTTCTGGCCTTTTTCATTTGTGACAAAGCAATTAATTCTTGGAGTCTGGCCATCCTGAAGTTTGAATCATCATCCTAACTGGCTGAAGTTTGATCTTCCTGTGAGGATAGCAGTGCAACAAGCTTGAAATGTGTAGACTGTGCTTGAAAGTTTGTCTCAGCTTGGCTTTCAGTACTTAGAGTGTATAAGGGTTTGGGAGGTGCAGTTTCACTGTATTTCCCTTTAGGCTTGAATGATTCAGAATGCCTTCTTTGCTCAGTTTGAGGTTGAGGAGGAGAGAATTCTGGTTTTTGATAAACAATTTCCTTTATTTGTTCTGAACCACTAACACTTCTCTGGTGACTGCTTCTATGAGAATGCTGACTGGATGACCTTTCCTGTCTCTGATAAGTTCTTGTGTAGGAGGGCTTGGAAGGTGCATCTGACTTTTGAGAACTCATTCCAGAAGCACCAGCAGCTGGTGGAGGAGGAGGAGGAGGATCCTTCCTGTATTTGTGAGCTGGAGGTGGAGAATACCTTCTGCTTTTCTTCCTGGCCTTCTGTTCATTCTTTGAGAGCCACATTCAGGCTGACATTCCCTTGTATGGGGTTATTTTTTGAAGGATATAGTAGGGAGTATCATTGGTATTTCCAGGTTTGGGAGCAGGAGGAGGTAGAGCATTCCTTTTCTTTGAGAGCTTCCTTTTCTTAGATTCCTTATCAGAATCATCATCATCATTAGAGGATTGAGGATTGTCATACAGGTCATCTATCTCTTTTAAGAACTCAGCAGGAATGGAGGTTTTTCCATGCTGGACAGGAGCTGGAGGAGGAATGTCAATTGGTCCTGGAGAGTTGCTTGTGACAGTGCTTTCAGCAGCTGCCTTATTCTCTTCTTCAACATCAGCCATGATCAAGGCATCAAGATCAGGCATTGGAGAATCATCCATGATAAATGTTGGAGCAGAAAATGTTTCTGGAGGGGAGGAGGCTCTGACTGAATCAACTTTGGTTGCCTCTGCTGGATGAGCTGTCAGACTTTTCTTTATACTGGCTAACACTTCTGAACTTGCAGGGGAGGTGTAGCATACTATTGCTCTGGATGATTGAGTGAGAGAGGAGAGACAGAACTGAATATATGATCCAAAAATTTTCAGCAGATTATGTAGATTTACTTTAGATTTAATGAAGTAGACCCTTCCAGGCAAAACTTCTGGCAAGCTGGTCTCTTGAGCATTAGATACTATAATATCTGTACACTGATTATCTACATCTGCTCCAGAGTCAGTTGTCTCTATATCAGCTGTTTCCATATCAGTATCAAGAAATTGTAGAAAATCTGATTTCATGTCAACATTAGTTCCTGCTGCTGCTGGTTCTTCTGCTGCTACTGCATCATTAAGTGTAATATCAACATTTATTCCTGCTGCTGCTGCTGGTTCTGCTGCTGCTACTTCATCATTAAGTATCTCCCCCTGCCTGATTTCAGTATGTACTGAAGCCAGACCCCTAGATGAAGAGAGGGTAGAGGTGAGGGCAGAGATTTGAGCAGACAGAGATGATATGGATATAACCAGAGGGGAAATAGCCTCTGCAATGATGGTTTGGAGGATAGGCTTGAGGAGCTCAAATAGTGGTTGGATGATAGAGGGATTCAAAGATATGGAGTCAGATGTTTGGGCAGGAGGTTGTTGAGAAGGTATAGAGATAGTGATGATAGTTGCTGGAGGAGATGGTTGATTGGAGATTTCTAGAAGGGGGTCCTGTTGAGGGGATTGTTGAGGAGGAGTGTTCAGAGGAGTTGAGAGTAGATTGAAGGATGAGATTGAAGAGAGAGTGGAGAAGGGGATATCAGCAAGATGAGCTGGAAGAGGAGATTGGGGAGGAGTAGGGATGGATGTATCAGCCCTAGGAGAGGGAGAATTGGATGGAATATGGGTAGGGGAAGAAGGAATTGGAGATGCTGGTGGTGTAGGGGTATGTATTTGAATGGAAGTTGAGGCTGGGATTTGTTGAGCTTGAGGCTGAGATGGAGCTTGAGAATCAGGAGGAGGTGGAGGAGTGGAGAGGATCCCTTCAGAGGGGTGGGGAGTGGCTGTAGCAGCCCTTGTACTTCTTGAAGCTTGGGTGGCAGAGGATGAAGCCTTAGAGGGCTTTGTGATTGTCCTCTCCCACCTGCCAAACAAGGTACATGTGAGCCTCTTGCTGGCATTGATGAATGTGGTCAGGGGGACCAGTGATTCAGCAGCCTTTGCTGTCAAGAAGATCCCTAGGATCCTTCCAAAGTTCACTTCCTTACTGTTTCTTTTCCTGATAAGATCAAAAATGATCTGAGCCCAGTCCACCTGCCTTTTGTTTACCACTGCACACATGACTAGAAATTGATGTCTGGTTATATAATCATGTGCAGTGTGCTTGCCCAGCAAGATTTTCCCAACTATATCTGCGAGAAATTTTAACTCGGCAGATAGGTGTTTCTTTAGTAGTTTATTAGGGTTGTCCCCAGAGTACCCCATTGTGTTCAGCATTATATCAAACTCTTCCGAATCAATTTCTAACTCTTCCTCACCATTTTTCAATCTAAATAATTCAGTAAGAATATCGGGGGTAAGAAGGATTTCGTTACCCGCGATGCTGCCGGTCATCTTGTTCTCATTGACGGTAGCCGTGTACACTCATTCTCTGATTTCTGTGCTGGGTAGTTTGATTCTCATGGTCAGTAGTTGTTTCAGTTGTTGCTCTTCCAGTAGTTGCAGGATGGGAAGCAATATCGAATCTTAATGCTGGAATGAGTCAAAATCCATGTCGAATCCTGTGTCAAATTTCATTGCCGCAAGAGCGCCTGCTGGAATCGCCATGAATGCACCTGCAAGGGAGAAAACGAAAATCAAGTGCAAGAGAACTGAAAGCGCGGGACGGAGGTCGAAGAAAACCTAAATATAGTGTTTTCCTGAATATGAACCGACAGACTCCGTTCCACGAAAAATGAATAGATCTTCGATCTGAGGTCGACGAAATAATTTGGACTTCAATGATTCGTCGATCTCAGTCTGAAGGGTTGAAGACATTTCATCGATCTTCGTTCGACGAAAGTTTTCTGAAGTAGGTTCGTCGATCTTAGTTCGACGAAACTAACTCCACACAGAGAGTTCGTCGATCTCCGTTCGACGAATATCTCACAAACTTCCCCCAGTTCGTCGATCTCCGTTCGACGAACTTTGAAAAATTTGTCGAGTGCAGACAGAAATTAAACTAATTCTTCTCCATTTATCATTCCAAGCTGATTTATGAAGAACAGATGATTTTTTTCATCCAGAGGTTTGGTGAAGATATCAGCTCTTTGTAAATCAGTGTAGATATAGACAAGATTAATTTTATTTTTGTCTACATACTCTCTAATGAAATGATGTCTAATGTCTATATGCTTATTTCTGCTGTGATGAACTGGATTTTGTGCTATGGCTATAGCACTTGTGTTATCACATAGTAATGTTGAATTATTTAAGTTGAGGCCATAGTCCAGTAGTTGGTTTTGAATCCACAGTATTTGGGAACAACAACTGCCAGCTGCAATATATTCTGCTTCAGCAGTTGATGTAGACACAGATGACTGCTTTTTGCAAAACCAAGACACTAATCTCATACCAAGGAACTTACAAGTTCCTGAAGTACTTTTTCTGTCCACTCTGCATCCAGCAAAATCAGCATTTGAGTATCCAGTCAACTCAAACTCTGACTCAGTAGGATACCAGAGACCTAGAATAGGACAACCTTTATATATCTCAAAATTCTTTTTAGAAAAACTAGATGTGATTCTTTAGGGTTTACCTGGAACCTAGCACAAAGGCATGTAGCAAACTATCAGGTCTGCTTGCTGTAAGGTATAGTAGGGATTCAACAATGGCCCTATATAGTTTCTGATCCACAGGTTTCCCATGTGCATCAGAGTCTAGTACAATATTTGTAGGCATGGGTGTTTTCTTTGCTGAGACATCAGCCATCCCAAACTTCTTTATAAGCTCTTTGGCATATTTAGCCTGGGAAATGAAGATGCCATCAGGGAGCTGCTTCACTTGGAGACCAAAGAAGTAGGAAAGGTCACCCATGCTACTCATCTCAAATTTTGAATGCATTAGATCAGAAAATCTCTTGTATAATTTGGGATCAGTAGAGGCAAATATTATATCATCTACATATATTTGTACTAACAGTATTTTATCATGATGCAATTTGGTAAACAAAGTCCTATCAACTATGTGTCTTGAAAAACCATGCTCTAATAGAAAGCTGGCTAAAGTCTCATACCAAGCTCTTGGAGCTTGCTTTAAACCATACTCGCCTTGTGCAACTTAAACACAAAAGAGGGGTGAGTTGGAGAAATAAATCCTGGAGGCTGTTCAACATAAACCTCTTCTTTAAGTTCCCCATTCAAGAAGGCACTCTTCACATCCATTTGATAGACTTTGAAATTTGAATGAAGCATATGCCAGAAATATCCTTATTGCTTCTAGCCTGACAACTGGAGCAAAGGTTTGATCATAGTCAATCCCTTTCTCTTGTCTATACCCTTAAGCAACAAGCCTAGCCTTGTTCCTCACAATCACACATTGGGCATCAAGCTTATTTCTGAATACCCATTTGGTTCCAATAACTGGGTAGTCTTTTGGTCTTGGAACCAAATCCCAAATCATGCATCTCTCAAACTGATTGAGCTCTTCTTGCATTGCAATGATCCAGTGGGGATCTTGCTCTACATCAGATATGTACTGAGGCTTAATTTGAGAGAGGAAACAGGCATGCATCAAGTCCTGGTTAAGTTGATGCCTTGTCTGTACACCTACTGTTATGTCTCCAATCAATTGGGATCTGGGATGATCCATCAGTGTGACAAGATCAGTGGGTGGAGTTGGTTCAGCAACAACATTTTGGAAGGATTCCTCTTGTGGAATTACTTCTGCTGTTGTGGAGGGTTCAACTGCATCCAGATTTTCTTCATCACTTTCTTCATTGGCTTGTTGAGGAGACTGAGATATAAATTTCAATTCATCCAATTTCTCACACAAGTTGTTTATCTGCAGGAGGTTTCTGGTAGAAATTTCTTTCTCCTTGTAAAACATGTTAGTCTCATCAAATATAACATGCATGGATTCTTCTATTTTCAATGTGGATTTATTAAAAACCCTATAAGCTTTGCTGACTTGGGAATAGCCTAGAAAAATTCCCACTGCAGCTTTTGCTTCAAACTTCCTAATGTGTTTTTTGTCATTATTATAAATATAACATACACAACCAAAAACTTTAAAATAGTTAATTATTGGTTTCTTCCCTTTGAGCAATTCATAGGGGGTCTTATGTTTTAGTTTGTTTATCAAGCTTCTGTTCAGGACATAGTTTGTTGTGCTCACTGCCTCTGCCTAGTAGGATAGGGGCATGTAAGCATCTGCAAGTAATGTGCCTGCAGCTTCAATGCGTGTTCTATTTTTCCTTTCAGCTACCCCATTTTGTTGAGGAGTTCTAGGAGCTGAGAAGCAGTGTCTTATACCTTCTTTTCTACAGAACTCTAGCATAAGAAGAGACTCAAACTCAGTCTCATGATCACTTCTGATCAATGCAACTTGAGTAGAATACTCAATCTGTATGTTCTTGAGAAAATCTGTAAGAACTTGAAAAGTATCTGACTTTGCTCTCAAAAAGAAAACCCAAGTGAATCTGGAGAAGTCATCTACAACCACTAAGGTATAAGACTTCCCTCCTAGGCTTTGTACAACAATAGGTCAAAAAAGGTCCATATGTAGTAAGTACAAAATCCTAGGTGAATCACTCTTATTAATGGATTTAAAGCTAGATTTAGTTTGCTTGCCTAGTTGACAAGCCCTGCAGAGGTCTTCCTTCTTGTAGGGGCCAGAAGGTAAACCTCTCACAAGGTTGTCCTTAGATAACCTAACAATGTTTTTCAGATTTACATGTCCTAATCTCTTATGTCATAAGTCATTTTGACTACTAACTAAGTTAAGTAGACATATATCTGAAGTAATGGACTGAAAATTAACTAAATATATGTTTCCTTGTCTACTGCCAATTAAAACTGGTTTGTTTTCTCTTGAGGTAATAGTACAGGATTTAGAGTTGAATGATACCTGATAACCTTCATCACAGAGTTGGCTTATGGAGATGAGATTGTGTTTCAGTCCACTCACATATGCAACTTTCTTGAAAGTTACAGCTCCAATCCTGATTTTGCCATAGCCCTCTGTTTGGCCACAATTTGAATCACCAAAGATGACCTTTGGTCCCAGCTTGGACTTATAGTCAATTAAGTTGTCCTTGCTTCCTGTCATGTGCTTGGAGCAGCCACTATCCAGATACTAGTGTTGATTATATACTGGATAGGTCTTCATCTGCAAGTATAACACTTAGTTGTTCTTGACCCAGGTGACCTTGGGTCCTTGTTGATTTACATAGGAATAACTGGAAATATATGAGCATTCAGGTTGATCTTTATAGCCTTTGGGATGATATCTTCTGGGTGGTATTATCCATGTGCTAAAGGGATTAAAGGATTTATTAGTTTTTAAATTACTCTTGTTATGAACTAGATCTGACAAATTTGGGTATGTTCGTCGACCTGAGCTCGACGATCGGGATTGAGTTCTTCGATCTCTGCTCGAAGAATGGAAGTATCCATTCTCAGAGCCCCAAAAACGTCGATCTCTGGTCGACGAACCATACTGGTTTCGTCGATCCCAGTTCGAAGAATAGATTACATTATTATCTGCGTTCAGAGTTCGTCGTTCTAAGTTCGACGAACTATACCCATTTCGTCGTTCTGAGTTCGACGAAATTTGCTGAACATAGTTATGTTGTTTATTTTTCCTTTTCTGATTGGTTTTCTTAAGTTCTAACTGTTTAAGAACTTCAATAACCTTCTCTACCTATTCAGTATTTTTCTTACCATTTTCAGAAATAAAACTTATGGGTTTTGATAGTTGATTTTTCTGAATAAGGATTGGTTCACTAGATGAGGCTCCTAATCCTAGTTTGTTATTACTGGATCTTGTATTGACCGTGCTAGTTATGTCTATCAGTTGTAAACTCTATCATTTAAGGTTTCTTTTAGTTCCTTAGCCTTACTTAATTCAGATTTTAGGAACATTATTTGTTGATTAGCTAGGTCTAATTCTTCAGTTAATTTTTCATTATCAGCAATGACTCTTTTTTGTTCTAATAGTTTTTCCCTAAGAAGTTTGATTTCCTTCTCAGATCCTATTAGGTCTAAGCATAATAGTTTAAATTCAGATTTGAATTCCTCTGATTCAAAATCATAAGAGGCTAATACCTGATCCCCAGCTGATAAGAGCTCTTCATCTTCAGACTCATCAGCATCTGATCTGCTACTGCCTGCCTCAATAGCCATGAGGCAAACTTCTTTGGCCTTCTGCTCTTCTTCATCCTCACTGGAGCTAGAGGAGGTTGACTCTTCTTCAGTGTCACTCCATGACTCAGCAACAAAGCTTTTGTCCTTCCTCTTGTGCTTGCTTGAGGAAGGCTTGCTGTAATGACCCTTCCTTGAGTCACCCTTCTTTCTTCTATCCTTCTTCTGAACTTCTGGGCACTCAGAGATGAAATGCCCTGGTTTCCTGCAGCCAAAACACACTACTTTTTTAGATAATGTTTTGTCATACCTTGGCTTGTCTTCATACTTGGATGGTTTCCTTCTGAAATCTTTTCTAGCCATCTTAAAGAATCTCTTGACAAAGAGGCTCATCAATTCTTCATTCACAGGAATGACTTCAGAATCTTCTGCAGCTTTGAAAGCTATGTTGTGCTTTTTCCTAGTTGGTGTAGGAGTCTTGACTTCAGCTACTGCTTTCCTTGATTTTATCAGCTGCTCATAGGACTTTAGCTTTCCTAGTAGAGCTTCAGTTGAGATCTCTGTTGTGATTCTGGCTTCTCTGATGGGCCAGATTCTTGAGTCCCATGTGCTGGGGAAGCATATGAGGATCTTGTCATTCACTTCAGTCAAAGTGATTTCCTTATCTAGAGTCTTCAGCTCACTGATAATGGAGCTGAGTCTGTTGTACATCACTTCCACTGTTTCAGCTTCATCCTTTTTGAAGTTTTCATATTGAGTGATGAGGTTGGATCTTCTATCCTTCCTCTCATCTGCTGATCCAACCACCATTTGGTTCAGGGAGTCCCAAATGGCCTTGGCTGATGAGCATTCAGCAACCTTTTGAAATATCTCATCTGACATTGTTTCAGCCAATATGTTCATGGCTCTGGCATCAGCTATCTTTGCCTTTTTCTGTGCATCTGTCCATCCAGGGGGTGGAACTACACTCATGTCTGTTGAAGTTGATGGGGTTGAAGCCACTGGAGCTGGTGGTCCTGTTAAGATGGAATTAAATATATCCTCATCAATAGAATTCATGTAGAGTCTAATTCTTGCCTTCCAGAGTGTGAACTTGGACAAGTTACACACTGGAGATCTGGTGCTTGCATACTCTTTGTTCTGTGCCATGCTGTATAGATCTAGAAGAAGTAAGAGAACAGATCTAACTTAGGATCTTTGGTTCAGGGGTTATCTTGTACAACCAAAAGAACCTTCTCTGATACCAATTGAAAGTTAGAGTTAGATCTGATATACTCTAGAGGGAGGGGGGTGAATAGAGTATGTCTGTGTGTTTTCAAAACTTTCTTCTCTAACAGTATACTATCTTTATCTTTAACAACTATATCTAATTATCACAGATTAAAGTAAATCAAAGATCACAGAATATCTAACTAACACAGCCACAGCAAGAACAGAAAAGAAAGAGCAACCAGACAACACAAGAAATTTATAGTGGTTCCCCAAACTGGGTACATCCACTCTTCTACCACCCTTGGTAGGAATCCACTGCAGGTTTTGATCAGGTAACTGCCACCAATGAGCTTTTGATCAGGTGCTCAAAAACCAAACCTCAAGTCTTTTGGAAGGAAACTTGCAACCAGAATAATTTTGAAGGGAATTAAAACCCTGTACAGAGGTGGAAAAAAGAGAGTGATGTAAGTCTTCTTTTCTCAAGTCAAAATGAGAAGACTGTGTGGATTCTTATTTGTTGTCAAAGCTCCCCCTGAGATCTTGAATTGTTCAGGAGTGGAAGCTTTGTTCAAGGGTGTAGGCCTTCAGCTTTTCAGAGATCCTTGACTGATTTGAATATTGCTGTCACTTGAGATCCCTGAAATCAAAGAGGGAGAGAAAGAAAGAAAGACTCTTGATGGTGATGATTGTTCTTTCTTCTTCTCTTGAGAGCAATTGATTTTTCTGAGATTTGTTTTTCACTGCACTTCAGGACGTTTTCTTTGCTGTGACTCAAAGGTGATGATCAATCTCTGCTCTTCTGTGTATCTTGTTTTTCTTGGCAGGGAGATGTGTATCAGATCACTGCAACTTTTTCGAATTCAAAAGAGATTCTGCAATAAATGTTCAGCCGAAATCTTGGGAACGAGAAACAACAAGAATGCTGTCAATTATTCTATTCTATGTCTGTCCCGAGATATAAACAATTAATTCCATGGAGGATGTTAACAATCAATGCTGCCAGTAACGGCTCTATTCAGAGAATATAAGTGCATTGATTTACAAGAGAATTAATAGCCTATAATAGTTAAAATGATGAGACAGAAAGAGAAAGAATAAATAACAAAATGTCTTACAGTTTTCGTCGACCTGAGATCAGCTTTCATCGACCTCTAATCAGCTTTCGTCGACCTGAGATTTCGTCGACCTCTGATCAGCTTTCGTCGAACTGAGATCAACTTTCGTCGACCTGAGCTCTGTGAATCAACTGCTGTGCATAAACTGACTAATTCTGCGCTCTATGGTCGTCGACCTGAGACTGTGAAGTTAGTCGACCTAAGAACTTGGTCAATCTGTTGGTGTTGAGTGAATAACACATCTGGCGTCGAGTGTTCTTTGTCTCTGAGTCAGTCTTGGCTTTGAGTGAATTATGGCGCTGAGTGTTGAAGAGTTAGTCGATCTGAGAACAGAGTTCGTCGAGCTCAGCTCAGAGATTTTAGCTCTTAGTTAGTCGAGCTGAGCACGACTATCATCGACCTGAGATCGACGAATGTAGATTTCTTTTTCTAATTCTTGATCTCTCTAAGTCTTGAGTTTTTGGCAGTGATGGAGGCTGGTCCTTTGTACTGTTGACTCGAAGGACTTGCCCTAGACTCTAAGACACACCTTATGACCCTGATCTATACATATTGGGTCATATCCTAACTCAGCGAACCTAGCCCAAATTCAACTAGAGGTTCCAACATAAGGGTCTTCACAATTTGGTATTAGAGGGAATGATTTTTTCAATAATTTATGTCGTAGGCAGTACAAAGGCATAACATAAATAATATTGCGTAATTAATTATAACTCCCTTATAGGAACCCATACAAATTTATTCAAGCCGAAGACGTCCCGAGATACGAGAAAATCCCGAAGATCATCAAAATACAAGATCCGAGGGAAGCGATAATGAGCATCATCAACGTTCTTTTGAATTTGTGTTCGCAGTCGCAGAAGCACTAAAATTAGTATTCCCTACGCTAGTTGTTTTCGGACCAACACTTCCACAAGTTGATCCTGTTCCTAGACAACACTTGATGAATCCACCTCCTGATATTCCTCCTGTTGCACCTGCATGACAACACCGTCAAATAGATTTTGACCTGAAACAATTCCTCGAACTGAAACCACCAACGTTCCTCCGAGGCTCGTCTCCTTTGGAGACTAAAGATTGCATAATACACATAGAAACAATATTTCAAGTTATGGAATGTTCAGAAGATCGAAAAGTTGCATTAGTCACTTTTCTTGTCGAAGGCATGGCAAAACGTTGGTGGAATAATATTGTCGCTAAGAAATACGCCGAACGTGACAACATAACCTGGACGAACTTCCTGCAAGAATTCACAAATTGGTTCTTCGCACTGTCAGAAAAAAGAGTATTGCTTGACCAATTCCTTTGACTTGTTCAAGGAAACAAGTCAATCATGCATTTCTAAGTTTGCATATTATGCTGACTTTCTCCTGCCTACTGAAGAAGATCGTTGTCGATAGTTTCAACAGAGACTGCACGACGATATTCGTAATTTATTAGTTTCTCTGGATATTCTTGAATATGAGAAACTAGTTGAAAGAGCTCGGTTGGTGGAGATTGATCAAGAAAAGTCAAAGAAGCGTCGAGATAGCGGAAAAAGAAAAATGACTGAAACGCCAAGCCAAAGTGAAGAGCAACGCATGGAAAATAAAATTGTCCAATCTAGTCCATCTACTAGTAATGCAGCTCAAGTAACTATAACAAAATGTGTGAAATGTGGTCGAATGCATCAAGGAGAGTGTTTAATTGGACTATGTTATTACTGTCGTCAACCAGGACACACAAATAAAACATGTCCAAAGCTCCTGAATAAAGAATACAACTCTCGAGAACCACCACTCCTGCCGCAACCCCAATTATATCAACTGCACGCTGAGTCATTAGCTTCAGCTCCTGCTCCTGCTCATATTTCTGCTCCCAAAAGAAGTTCCAGAAGAACGTTTGATCCAGCCGTGTGCGTTTAATTTGGAACCGTATCTCCGAAAATAACTTGGTCTGTAAAGCCGTTGTGTATATATGTATGTAAATCCTTTGTGTCTAAATAACATTTGGTTATCTTTTGATATCAACCGTTTCGAGGACGAAAAATCTTATAAGGAGAGAAGAATTGTGACGATTCAAAAAACATACGCAAAATAATTTGAATTTTTCCATGATGAGTTAAAAAAGGTAGTACGGATTTTTGTATTATTTTTTTTCGTGTTTTCTTTTATGTTTCATTTCATTTTATTAATTAATTTTCCTTCATTTTGTTCTTGGGAGTGCCAACAGACAAGTTTGTGTGATGGCTCATTTTATTTGGTAACAATATTTAGTTAGTGGTATTATGTGGGCTGCTATTAACTGGTTTGTGTTTGTGTTGGTTGGGTGGTGTGTTGGCTTCAGAGTTTGACTTGTGGATTTAGTGTTGTGGCTGAATTGAGTTTGTGTTGACACTTGGCCTAGCTTGGTGTGGGGCGGTGGTCTGTTTTGAGCTTCATTAAGTAACACCTAGCTATTGTAATCGGTGCATTCATTTGGTTTTAGCTCACCTGAACCGTTGGCAGCTTACTCCCGTCAATAAAACCTCGAGCTCTCTTCTATCTTCAACACTTCCTCCCGTTCTCTGTTGGCTTTCGGATTCCTGTGCGGCTGCTATCTCCGGCCTTCTCCCTTCTTCTCGTGCTCTGATTTTCCTTCCCGACGGTTTCAACAATTGCCCATGTTCCTGGCCACGATATTTTTCCTCGGGTCGGCGGTCCAGAGATTATTTTTGTCAGTTTTACTCTTCTTTGCTGCCCTATGAATGGGACTATGTTTACTCTGTTTTTGATGATGATGAAATTGATGCTTGCTGCTCCTATTGAAAGTGGAGTGAGAAATTGTTGTTCGGTTTAGTGGCTTCCGTGAACGGTTGTATGAAGAATTTGTGGTGTTATTTTTTTTGCTTCTGTTAAGATTGAAGTAGGAGTGAAATTCAATTCCTGCTTTGAGATTTCATGGAATCACTAGTGTGAGAGAGAGCGAATTTTATCTATGGTGCCCGTGTGCGATAGCGGCCAACCTCGGAGCGGGAGATCAAAGATGACGAGGAACGTCTCATGGGATCGCCATCGACTTCGATTGCGGAAAGACGACTATTTGCATGGATAATTTGTTTCTTCCTCCTCGTTTGCGTGTGTTTAAATTTTCTCTCTATGATAATAGACTCATTTCTGGGTTTTCAAGTGGATTTTGTCAGCGAACGTTTCTTTTAAAACACCAATTGGAAACGTAATTTTGGGTTCACGATTTTCGTTTTGCTACAAGGAAAAATGAACGGAAGTTGCAAATCTTCTTTTCCCGGATTTTAAATTGAACTATTTTTCAAGAAATTCATCCTTGAAATAAATTAGTTAATTTTATGCTTTAAAAATATAATAGTTGTTTTTTTAAAGATTATTCTCTAATTTCCCTTATTTAAAGAAAATTTAATTTAATGATTGCATGCATTTGGGTTTCCTAGAAAAGCCGAGAAGCGCGCAAACCATAAGCGTCGTCCTGCATCAATCTCCTCTAGGTTAGCCTCCTCCTTTATGAACCTTTGTTGCCTCTCTTGAACCGGACAAGTATCCAATGAAGGGTTAGTCAAAGACTATATGATTTTCTTCCTCTCCGGCAACATCATATATGCTTAAGAGGAGGTTGTGACAAATACATGTAACTGAAGAGAAACAGTAGCGGAAGTAGCAAATGGATGTTAATATATATTTCCATGTGAGTATTACGACAATTGCAAAATGTTATTACAACATAAAACTGTTATCAAAGGATTTCAGTTAATTAGTTGATTAAAAACAGTAAAACAACCAACTCACATAAGAATGTTGAGTTAACGACGAAGTTAGGTCTTAAAGAACAAATGGTAGGACACATGATAAGGTACTAAGTGCTAGTGCAAAAACGATAAGAGATGTTGTAAAAACACTACCATTAAGACATAAGGAACCCCCATAAGAAGGTTATGTGTTAATGAGTATATATCAAATATAACATGAAATGGTAACTAAACAAGTTGAAAGACCGGTATGTCTCATAACTCCCACTAGTTTCTACATTGCTACTATGGACCAATATCGACATAGTTGACCATGACAGGTGGGTAACGAGCCGCACAGACCTCACCGTCGGGGCTTCAGTGATGGTGGGAAGGCCAATTCCACTTCTAGGTAATCATCACACTTTGACCCAAGGACTTCATACTTATAAGTAGTTGTGTACAAAAAGCCCCGGCCCGGCCCGAAAAAAGCCGGGCTTGGCCCGGCCCGGGCCAAGGATGTGCTTGGGGCCTTATCGGGCCCCCATATTAGCTGGTTGCCAGGCCCGGTGCCCGGGCCGGGCCGGGCAAAGCCCAAGCACCGGGCCTAGCATGGGCCCGACACCTGGCTAGGCGGGAAATCCCGCCTATTTGGCGGGATTTCCTAAAATCCCGGAAATCCCGCCCATTTGGTATTCAGGCCGGCCCATCCTAAAGGGCCTTATCGGCCCCCCTCTCGGAGAGGGAGCCCGAGCCCGACCCGGCTCGGATCAAGCTGAGCCCGGTTGGCAAAAAGCCCGGGCCCGACCGGCCCGGCCCAAGCCCTGCCCGATCGGGCATTTTGGACATGACTACTTATAAGTACTCTTGATGTAACAACAACACATGCCCTTTCAGACAATGTTCTAAACAAGTACAGCTAGCAGTGGGATTCCAGTATGGTTTCTAGCACTTAGTAACTAACTCTAAGCTCACGCAACATAAGGAAACTGTACCTGCTAGCATCAAGAGTCTATCATCTCGAACTCCCCATTAGTGTGTATTATAATTATAATTGTTTAATCAAAATCCTTATTAAAATGATCATCCTGAATCCTAGCGCTCATTGACGACGAAGATAAAATCTAACTGTACTTGTTGGCATCGTGCTCTGCAGTACATCGATGGTTGATCCGCTATGCGTCCAATGGTTGGTTTGATGGATACAATGAAATTGACGGCCTGGATGCTTTGCATGGAGAGATCAGATGAGGGCTGGGTCACCATGGATCTTCTCGTTGGCTCAACCATTCGTTGCCGACGGGATATTATTATATCTTGCCACTGCTCTAGATGGGGTGACCAGAGGGGCACTCTTGCCAGAGGTGGTCTGATGACCGATCATCACTGTGATGGTTGAAAACTGTTGGAAAAGCCTCGTATTTTAGCCAATTAGTTTTGATTTTATCCCACGTCTTTAGTTTGGGATTCTTATCCTCTCTCTCTCTTTATATATATATGTGTATTCTCTTCATATGTATGTACAATTTTTGATTAATAAAATTTCTAGAGTTCCACTTTCTACATGATATCAGAGCCCTTGCGGTTTGCTCTTTTCTAACTGCCGGGTTTGCATTTCTCCTGTTACCCGCACAAGGGTACGGTCTCCGTTCTTACTAACCGCCGGTCTTGGTCTCCCGAATGTGGTCTGCGGTCTCTTTGTGTTAACCGCTTCTACGTCTGTTTTCCACCCTCCAGCCCCTCCTTTCCCCTCTCTCCCTTTTATAACCTTTTGCTGACTCCCGCCTCTACGCTATTCTTTGCTGGACGGTCTTGCGGTCTCTGTCTTGCCATTGCAAGACATCTTCCTTACTGCTTATTCTACCTTCTCTTTGGCCGCCTAGTTGCTCGATTTTCCCAGGCCGCCGGAGCCGTTCTTGTCTCCTGACCGCAGCGAATTCTCTGGTCGCTAGCTTTCTTTGTCGCGCAGGTTGCTGCTTCCCTTCTCTTCTAGCCGCGCGTTTTGGATGCCATCTACTTTCTTCGCCTTGTCGTTCTCTTTGCCGCGCAGTCCGCTGCTTGTGCAGTCCGCTGAGTGCCCGCTGCTGTTATACTCGTAGCTTCTTCTCGTTTCCCTTCTACCTTAGCCGCAGTTGTTTGCCGCTAAGCCCGTTGTATGCCGCTGGATTGCCTAACCTCCGCTATTTGCCGCAGTGTTCCTTTTTGGGTCCTCTTATTGCTAACCGCTTGCTCTCCGCATATGTTTGCCTCTAGTTTACTGCAACTGTTTGACGTTGTTTGTTACTAGCTCGCCACAGCTGTTTGCTGCTATCTTGTCGCAATTATTTGTCGCTAGCTCGACCTCTGCTGTTTGCCGCTGTTTTCTTGCCGACGGCTTTCTCTCTACTTAACCGGCCTCTTTGTGTTGTTGCTTTCATGGATTTGACCGCAGCTTCCTCGGATTCGATTGCTGCTTCCTCTCTTCCTGAACGGGCTGCTCCTACTCCCCTTGATTTTCGTGATGAGCTTCAGATCACGACCATCTCTCTTCATGAAAAATAGAATATTGTTGAATGGGTTCACTCAGTTTACCGTGTTCTGCAAACTAAAGGGTATCTCCATCACCTGACACAGACTCCTCCCACTGCCCCTACTGGGGAATGGATATGCGATGATGGTCGTTTCCAATCCTGGATTCTCAATTCCCTAGACACCGAGCCGTATCGGATGGCCATATATCACGAGACGGCTCATGCCATGTGGGCAGATCTTCACTCCCTCTATTCTGGAAAGGACAGTCTTCAGCATCTGTTCGACATAATCAGTGATTTTCAATCTCTTGACCCTGGAGCTACCGGTGACTTGAATTCCTTTGTTGCTCGTGCAAAACTCTTGTGGAAGCATGGATACAACATCAGCCTTCCACCACGGATTTGGCTACACAACGCATGCAAAAAGAAGCAGTTGGGATTGCAATGATGATGGTTCTTGTTCCACCACATCTTCATAGTATTCGAGCTTAGATCTTGTCTTCCGCTGTTACTCTGTCCCTCTCGGACGTTTGCTCGATGCTTCTAAAAGTTAATCCTCTACCAGAGGCTCCGAATCTTACTCTGGCTTTCCTCCAGCAGTCAGTGGCTATTTCTGCTCCTGCTTGTGATCCACTGGCTCGTGGAGGTCACGAATCTCAGGGGAGGGGCCGTGGTGGTCGTACCCTCTTTAAATGTTCTCACTGCGGTAGGGACGGTCATCTAGAGTCCACCTGCCACCGCAAGCATGGACTGCCTCCCCACCTTACTACTTCTATTACTACCACTTCTCCCTCTGCCACCAATGAAGACATTGCAGCTCTGCGTACTCAACTCCAACAGTTACAAGGAGTGGTTAGTCGATCTTCTGGATCCGTGGTCTCGATCTCCAATGAAAGTATATCTTGCCTCTCTCACAGCTCTCACTGGATTGTGGACTCGGGTTCCAAGCATCATCTCTCTACGTAAAAGCCACCTCAATACTTGGATTCTGCTTATCTAAATTCATTATTATGGCTAATGGTGGCACGACCCCGGTTACTGGCGCTGCTCATATGTCTCTTACTCCATCCCTCTCGTTATCCTCGGTTCTTCGTGTTTCGGGATCCCCCTTTAACCTTCTCTTTGTTAGTCGTCTTATCCAGGACCTTGATTGCTCTGTAACCTTCTCACGCTCTTCTTTTGTTGTGCAGGATCGACTAACGCAGAATATACTTGGTAGAGGGTGGCTGTCCAACGGCCTATATCTTTTGGATGTTCCACCGACTGCTTTTTCCACTGTCTCTTCCACTGATTGACATCGTCGTCTTGGACATGCTCCTCGCCAGATTCTCAAGAAAGCTCAACCCGATGCTCCTCTTTAGGACTTTTCTTGTGAATCTTGTATCTTTGACAAACAACATCGTGTGTCTTTTACTTCCCTCTGTACCCGGACGATGCTCCTTTTTCATTAGTTCATTCAGATATTTGGGGACCGTATAAGATCTCTAGTATTTTTGGTTATCATTATTTTGTAACTTTTATTGATGATTACTCGCGTGTTATTTGGTTGTACTTACTTCGTGATCGTGTCGAACTCCCGTCGACCTTCCGCACATTTCTTACAAAGACTCGCACTCAATTTTCTACATCCTTAAAGATTATCCGTATTGATAACGCACGTGAGCATACTAGCCGGACCTTCTCGAATCTATGCACCGAGTTTGGTATTATTCATCAGACTTTGTGTGCGTATACCCATCAACAAAATGAAATAGCAGAGCAAAAAAATCGTCATCTTCTTGATGTTGCCAGATCTATAATGTTTCAAATGCAGGTTCCCCCTCTCTATTGGAACTTTGCGGTCTCTATTGCCTGTCATCTCATCAACCGCATGCCCTTGTCTATTCTCAACTCCGTGGCCCTGGTCCCTCTCCTTTACCCATCCAAGCCTTTCTTTTCTCTTATACCTCGCGTCTTTGGGTGTACTTGTTATGTCCATAACTTTGGTCCACCAAATGACAAATTTATCCCACGTGCTACAAAAGTTATGTTTGTTGGATACTCTCACACCCAAAAGGGGTATGCCTATTATTCTCTTACTGATGGGAAGTTGGTTGTCTTTGCTGATGTCACTTTTCGTGAATACCAACCATATCACACCATCCCTACTGATCCTCTTCTTCCTCATCCTCTACCTCAACCCATGATTCCCGTCACGTCTCCACTTCCACCCCTTCTTCCCACACCTCCTCCACCACCAGTCCAGTCAAACCACCTATCATTCAAGTTTACACTTGTCGTCCTCCTCCATCTGATGCCCTGCAACAGCTTCCCTCTACTGGTGTGCTCTTGCGGCTTTTTGATTCGGCATCACCATCTACGGCTCATCCCCTGGTAAATTTTTTCTCTTTACATCGCCTCTCTCTACCTCTTCGTAAATTTGCACGCTCTCTCTCCTCCATTTCTATACCTAACTCTTTACAAGAGGCTCTCCAACATCCGGGGTGACGTGCTGCTATGGATGAGGAAATGACTGTTCTTTGGGCCAATCAAACTTGAGATCTTGTCTCTCTACCTCCTGGACATAATTGCGTTGGTTGTAAGTGGATCTTTACATTCAAACATGCAGCGGATGGGACAGTTGATCGTCTAAAAGCTCGACTTGTGGCCAAGGGGTTTACTCAACAATACAGACTTGATTATGTTGAAACGTTCTCCCTTGTTGCCAAGTTAAACTCTATTCAAAAATGTTTTTCTGAATGACGATCTTTTTGAGACTGTTTACATGCACCAACCGCCCGAGTTTGAGATCACGGGGGAATCGTGTGTGTTTGCTCCAGAAATCTTATCTATGGCCTTAAACAGTCTCCTCGGGAGTGGTTTGAAAAGCTCAGTAAAATTGTTTGTGAGGTTGGCTTCAAAAGAAGCTCGACAAATTTCTCCCTTTTCACCTGTCATCAATCAACCAGGACTGTCATTCTCCTGGTCTATGGGATGACATTTTGCTTACTGGCAATAACTCCGCAGGGATACAACAAGTCAAGCATCACTTAAACTGTGTCTTTCAAATCAAAGATCTGGCAAGTCTTCGATATTTTCTTGGCCTTGAGGTAGCAAGGCGGCCTGATGGCCTTGTCTTATCCCAAAGAAAGTATTGCATTGGCCTTCTGCAAGATGCTGGTCTCTCAGGGTGCAAACCTACGGAAACCCGATGGAGGTCTACCCTAAGTTGTGTGCTCATGAATCTGACTTTGATTCACTGCTTCCAAATCAAGAGTACTATCGGCGGCTGGTAGGAAAACTGATATATCTAACAGTTACGAGACCTGATATCTCATTTGCGGTTGGAGTGGTCAGTCGATTTATGCATACTTCTCGAATCTCTCATCTTCAGGCAGTCGAACACATCCTCAGGTATTTGAAGGCTGCTCCTGAACAAGGACTCGTGTATAAGCCATCCTCCTCTCTATCTCTCATTACTTACTCGGATGCGGACTATGCGGGCTCGCTGGATGATCGACGGTCCACTACTGGTTTCTGTACCTATTTTGGAGGAAACCTTATTACGTGGCGTAATAAGAAGCAGTCTGTTGTTGTTCTCTCATCTGCTGAAGCTGTGTTCCGTGCAATGGCAGCTGTTGTATCAGGACTTACCTGGCTTGAGAGTCTTCTTGGGGATTTGGGAGTTAAATTATCCTCACCGACAACACTGTTCTGTGACAGTCCGACTGTCATTCATATTGCTAAGAATCCAGTGTTCCATGAGCGAACAAAACACATTGAAGTTGACTGTCACTTTGTTCGAGAGAAGGTCTAGTTGAAGAAGCTAGAATTAAAGCATGGCCCTGCTTCTGGGCAAGTTGCAGATATTCTTACCAAAGCTCTACCACGACCATTATATCATCAGTTTCTATCCAAGCTTGGTGCCTACAACTTGTACGCTCCAGCTTGCGGGGGAGTGTTGGAAAAGCCTTGTATTTAGGCCCATTAGTTTTGGTTTTATCCCACATCTTTAGTTTGAGATTCTTCTCTTCTCTCTCTTCCTATATGTATGTGTATTCTCTCCATATGTATGCACAATTTTTTATTAATAAATTTTTCAGAGTTTCACTTTCTACAGAAACCATAATGTTGTTGATTCGACAGCGCTACCACAACAAAATTTCATTTCTTTAAGGCGGTGCTACCTGATGAACCGGCGAGGAGGCCTAAGGGTGCCTCCCCTCCCATCAGTTCTCCTCATCTAGTCTAGGGACTTGTGGTCGACCTTCTTGTTTTGCGGTTGGTCCGAGGTATTCGATAATCGAGAATCTGGCTCCGGCTGCCGTAATCACACGCCAAAGAGTGAGGGGATATATAACAATGATACAGAGTAGGAATAATCACCTTGATAGTGGAAATACGTGACGATCTTCGTTGTTGTGTAATTGCCGAAGTTGGGGACGAATGCAGAGCATGGGTTTTTTCCTGGGTTGCAAGAGGGTTCAGGGCTAGAGCGCTTTTTTCATTTAGGTTCACAGAAATGGTAGGAGGTGGGACAAAAGTTGATATGAGTATTTAAATTCCAACGGAGTTTGTCTCCATTCTACCCTCACGGATTGGTATTTCTTGTCATCGTTGTGTCCCTATCAGCCACAGGTGGGTGTCTCATGCCTCTTTGAGTTTGAGCAAAGCCATATGGCAAACACCAGCATCCATGAGTTGGGTTGGCTGGTTGGGTGTTCATTGGGTCTGCTTGAGTCCTATTAGGTCGGGTTTGAGCTATTTGACCCTTAGTAACCAAGTTAGGTGAAGTTGATAAATCTAGATGGTTGGTAAAGCCCTTGGGTGGTCCCTCATGGATCAAAGTGGTTTGATTTAGTCATTATTGGTCATGTTGAAAATGATTACTTATGATAACTATGTCAACCATAAGGGGTGGGACCTATATGAGTTCATAAAGTTTTATTGACGTTTATCTGGTCAACCATGAGTGGATGGGATCTCCTTGAATCCATGGAGTCTAATTGGGGTTGAATTGGTTAACCGTTAGTGGTTGAAACCTACTTGACTCCATGAAGATTAATTGGGGTTGAATTGGTCTATCTTGAGAGGATGGGTCCTTCATGAGTCCATGAAGACTAATCCGGGTTGAATTAGTCCACTAAGCTTAAGGTGTGGTTTGGTCACCTCATAGTGTTACCTAGTTGAAGTCTCTAGAGTTATAGCTACCTAGAGATTTAGTAGTGTTTATAATCTAGGTTTAAGGCTTGATGACCATGTCAGTGAGTCGGACTCAGTGTTGTGGGACAAAACGAAGTCTTTATATATGGTGGGGTTGGGTAGCCTATGTCTAGGTCTAGTCATCTCAACCCAGGGTCAGAGGTGTTAATTGGGTCAGTTAAGATCTATTGGATCAATTAGCAAGGTGGGATGGCACACTGTGAGCATTCCTTATTAGAAAGTATCTATGGATGAGGAAATATCGGCTCTCATTTCCATGGATACTTGGACACTAGTTCTATTTGATTTAGTTTGTGATGTAGTTGAATGTTGCTGTGCCAAATACCCATTAGATGTATAAATTGATAGTTACATGACGAGCCCAGTTGCCAAAGAATTCATAGATATATGATGTGCACTTCTTTGACACTTACGTTCTTGTTACATGTATCTCTTCCATTCGTGTCCTATTATGTGGTTGTTAATAGAGATTGTCCCATGTTTTTACTCGACATTGACCTCCTTTTATGGGAATCTTAAAGAAACATTTTACATGCAATAACTATCGGGCTGTGGCTCACGAGGATTCTCAGTTCTGTAAACTAAAGAAATAAATTTGGGGTCATAAACATAGCTCTTACCTTGGTTTCATAAGTTCAATAAAGTCATCCACACCACTAATTTTCATCGTACTCATTGGAGATTATTCTGTATTTATAAGAGAAAAAAGCACATGCATTGTTGTTTTGGCAATGTATGTTGATGACATTTTTTTCATATGCAATGATATGCACAATATGAATGAATCCAAAGCTTATCTACAAAAAAAAAATTGTGCAAAAGACGGGTAAATTTATCTACTTTGGATTGTGGATGCTATACCTTTTAATGGCGCGCCAAGTCAACAGAAGTATGTTATATGCCTTCTTGAAGAAACTGAGCTCCTCGGGGCAATGCCCACTCTTACTCCTATGCTCATGGGCATCAACTATCTCTAGGAGAAAGCCTCTTTCATTCTGAAGTTGTGATTCATTGCAAATGCCTTGTTGGAAAAACCAGGAGTTAGCCAGATAATTTATTTGTAGTTGGATGGTTAGTCCATTCGCATATAGATCTATGGAGTGTCACTTAGATGAATCAATGAAGTTCCTGAAATATATCGAGGGCTCTCCAAACAAGGATTGTTATTCAAAAGGAAAGGTCACTTCCATATTGAAGTTTACTATGATGCAAGTTATGCTAACTATAAAACTTATAGGAACTACGCAATCTAATCACATGGCGAATTAAGAAGGAAAATGTAGTATCCATATGTAGTGCTGAATCAAAATAACGTGGAATGACATAAACAAGATGTGAGCTTAAATGGATTAGAATGTTCTTAAAGGATCTTGGAGATGTCTATAGCACTCTTTTGCATAAATACTGTGATTACACAACTATTCACATTGCCAAAAGCTTTAATTTTCTTGAGAGACCTCTCCCTTTGTCGTACTTTTGGTCCTCCTGTGTTTGTTTTCGCAAACTTTCTCTTATGCCCAAGACCCGAGAAATGATAAAGAACTGTGTGGAGGCCTCAGAACATACCTCACCACCTTCAGCACTCGCCTCGAAGCCCAAGTCAAACAGTTCACTCGATTATGGCACAACTCCACAACATAAACCTCAGCCATCCCTCCGAGTCTAGCACCAACTTTGCGTTGCGATCCCCCAGTGCATTCCCCCCCCCCCCAAAGAACCCGCTTTGGTGGGATTGCGTCCTGTGTCTCTTCCCCGCATTGTCATCCCTATATTCAGCGGGACCGGCCCCCTGGGTTGAAGTACCCGCATCTGACAGTATTTTGACATTCACCAGACTCCTCAGGTGCAAAAGGTCTCCACGACCCTTATTGTCATATAGGGTACACACTTTATTAGGTCTGTTAGCTTTGCCAGTCTTCTCTCGACCTCACTTGGGAAGCTCTCACCAAGACACTTATTCAACGTTATGATCACTGATACTGCGGAAATACGATCAAACACCATTGCGTAGTCAGCTAGATGGGCTCCATTGACTCTTACGTGGATGAATTTATCAAGTTGGTCACTTACGCACTGGGTTTTCCTTCAGACCACTATTTGGGCTATTTTATGCATGACTTATAACCACATATCCGAACCCACCTCCGCGCCCTTCATCCCTTCACCGTCATCCAAACCTTCGACCTTTTCCTCCTTGTGGAGGACAAATTTTTCAAGATCTTCGCGATCCCTCATTCTACCTCTCCTCCATCCAAACCCTCTACCACCTGTCATTTTCCCGTACTCATAAACCTCCAACACCACAACTGCCTCTTCCTCGTCCACCCATCATGCCTCCATGCCCCAACCGTCCAATCTCCACTCACCTCCTTTCCAACCAAGAGTATCATGACTTGCAGAGTAAAAGCTTGTGCTTTCAATGCAAACAATCCTGCTCTCCTACTCATGATTGTCATGTGAAAGAGTTCCGCGCCATTATTGGTGATAACTTGGGGGAGATTGGCATATTTGCTTTTGACGTTCCTGAGAGCACTGATGCACCACCAGAAAACGCCCTGAGCACCTCCACGGCTGCCACTCCATGGACGTACCGATCCTAATCGGAGTGCGGCACATTGACCTTGGGGTCAAGGTCGATTTTGAGGCGGGATATATTATTACGTGCACGCGGCGACAACAACATAGAACATTTTATTTTATCTTGATCATTTTTTACTTCTATATTTTGTAGGGATAATGTGGTAAATTGTATGTGAGTCTCCCTCCCTTTATATGGAGGAAATTAATGGGTTGTGACATCTTTTGATCATTAGGATCTCGGGGTCTCTCATTTGGAGAGGGACTTCTAGGAGGAACCAACCTCCTAAGTTTAGGCACGAGTATCCCTCATGATTTGTATCTAGTTTTCAAGTTTTATTGCAGTCAATTTTTGTATTCGTAACATACCCCCTTCTATGAGATGAATAATATTAGATTACTCTATTTTCTCCAACAAATACGATTCAGTTAACTGCCATCTTTGAATAATTGGGTTTTCCCATAAATGTGTTCACGTTCAAGTCATCATTCTTTATCTGACTTAGATTATGGTTTGATACTAGCAAAAACTGGCAAGTTTCCTTCTTACAAAAAGATCTTTCATTTTTCTAGTCCATGTATTTAGTATCATTTAGGAAAATCATTTTACTAGTGTTTATGTCCATTGTTCAAACAAGCCGGATAACACGATTATCACAATCAAAAGATCTAATGAAAAGACAAAACATTATGATTATATTAAATTTTCTTCTAGCAAACCTTTCCCATCTTGTATGAACTTATTAGGAAGTAATCATCGAGAGAAATATATGCAACACAAAATGATAGACCACACCACTAGAAGCAATTTTTTTAGGAAGCCCTAAGAAGTGAAAAGCCACATTGCCGCCGGCCTACAATTCACTATAATAATATAGGTGCAAGCTTTTCTCCTTAAGTTTGCCCAAATTTAGGGATTATAATACAAAGATAAACATGATTCAAATTTATTAGGAAGCCCTAAGAAGTGAAAAGCCACATTGCCGCCGCCTACAATTCACTATAATAATATAGGTGCAAGTTTTTCTCCTCAAGTTTGCCCAAATTTAGGGATTATAATACAAAGATAAACGTAATTCAAAATACCTTTATTTGGGTGTAAACCCATTTACTTGGCATGATCTCTTTCAAGATAAAGTTGGAAGCGTTTTACCTCTGTAACCATAATTGAGGTAGACATACACATCCCTGCATCTAGAATCACTTTTCACTGTCTCCTTTACCAGTATGTGCCATAGAATTTTGCAAGGAAACAACACCGGTAACATCGTCGATTTAAATGAATGTCAATTTTTTTCACATTTGCTTCAGCTACGGTTTATCCTTCAACAACAACGGGGTTTCTACAATTAAAACCAATGATCGGGAGCGACTTATGTTGAAATTGCAAAATTTGGGAGTCTACTAGAGTCTTGCAGCTGAAGCAAGAATTGAAAGGTTGTCTACTTTGCGATTATTCTGATGGCTATTGATTTTCTTGAAAGTACAGAGTGGATGCTATTTATACAATCCGAGTGAGTTGGTTTGTTCAGACCAGCATTTCGATGAAAATGACCTAACACAAGCCCCACTTGATAGAGATGGAGTAATAGTTTGGACATTTTGAAGTTGTGCTTATCACTTGTTTATGTGATAGGAAAAATCCTAATATTCTTTTGTTTGATCAAACGGTTAAAAAATATGTAGTACTTGCGAAAGATAGTGTTATCACTAAAGCATTCATAAGCAAGGATTGCAGATAGATGATTCACAATGCCAACCTTAAATAGTTGGGAATCTCGGGATAACAGTTAATGTTAATGAAGATAATGTTTCTAACTTCTTAGTGATTCAAGAAAAAAATGATGTTTGCGGTTGTGAGAGGGGCCATATGCTGTGCCGCATGTATTGTATGCTATTATACTAAAGTGTATAGAAAATGCCAAAGCATTACAAAGAATGGGCATCTTCGTCCTAAGTCTCTGTTTACTTGTTTTCCATTCAAACTTCCAAGTATATTTTTTTGTTTTCTGCCATTATGCAATCAAAGTTCAGATTTAAGTCGCATAGGTTTATTTAATATTTGTTCGGAGTTTTTCTTTCTATTTTAATTTAATTTTACCTGGCATTTTTAGATGCATGTGCTGACATTCTTCTGCCATTGTACATCAGGTCCTTGCTTCAAGGTCTCCACATCTACTGGATTTCCATGAAGATTTTATTAGCCTGGAAGCGGCATCAAAGGTCCAATCCTTTTTCACTATGTTCAATGGTCTTGCATCATATAATTTTTGTAACAGAGAGAGAAATGATGACTTATGTCCCACTTGGACCAAGTCATATATATATATATATGAAAAACAATAATACAGCAATAAACATAATGCAACGTTTAACACTCCCCCTCAAGTTGGGTCGTGGGAACTTCCCAGACCTAACTTGTTACATATGAAGTTCATTCTGACTCCAGTAACTCCTTTCGTGAGAATATCAGTAACTTGGTCTCCAGTCTTCACATGGCTCAAGGAAATAAGACCTTCATACTTCTCTCGTACGAAGTGATAGTCAACCTCGATGTGCTTTGTGCGTTCATGAAACATAGGGTTGGTTGCTATCTGTATTGCAGCTTGATTATCACACCATAACAGAGTTGGGTCATGAACAGGGTATCCGATTTCACAAAGGGTCTGCCTGATCCACATGATCTCAGCAACGGTGTGTGACATAGCCCGATACTCTGCCTCAGTACTAGATCTGGCGACAGTGGTCAGTTTCTTGCTCTTCCAGGAGACAAGGTTTCCTCCCATAAAGATAGTAAATCCTGTGGTAGACTTCCGAGTGGCTAAACAACCTGCCCAGTCGGAGTCACAGTAAGCCTCTATATTGGAATGACCCTGATTCTTGTATGATATTCCTAGACCAGGATCCTTCTTTATGTACCTAACAATGCGGAGAACAGAGTCCCATTGAGAGATAGTTGGGGTGGCCATGAACTGACTGACCTTACTCACAGCACAGGCAATATCTGGGCGAGTCATAGTAAGGCAGTTAAGTTTTCCAACTACTCTACGATACTTCTCTGGCGATTCAAAGGATTTGCTCTCGGCATGAAGGCTCTTTTCTCCTGGTTCAAGGGGAGAATCCATAGGGCGGCAGTCAGACATTCCAAGATCAGATAACAGATCGAGGGCATATTTACGTTGAGAAACAAAGATAGAGTCGTCATGATCAGTAACTTCAATCCCAAGGAAGTATCGCAATGGCCCCAGATCTTTGGTTTGGTAGTTGGAGTGTAAGAACGCTTTGAGATCGGTTATCCCTTTAGGATCACTACCCGTGATGACAATATCATCAACGTACACAATTAAGAGCACAGTACCAGCTGAGGAGTTCTGATAAAAGAGAGATGAGTCTTTGATACTCTTGGTAAGCCCGAATTTGGTGACAACAGACCGAAAGCGAGCAAACCACTGGCGCGGGGATTGTTTCAACCCATATAAAGAAGCAAGGAGACGACACACCTTGTTACGCTCCCCCTCAGCAACGAACCCAGGTGGTTGTTCCATATACACCTCTTCCTCCAAGGACCCATGAAGGAACGCATTCTTGATATCCAACTGATGAAGAGGCCACCGGTGAGTGGCTGCAAGAGAGATCACGATCCGAATAGAGGACATCTTGGCCACAGGTGCAAACGTTTCCTCATAATCCACGCCGTAAGTTTGGGCATAACCTTTGGCCACTAGGCGGGCTTTCAAGCGAGCAAGAGAGCCATCAACATTGGCTTTAACAGAATAGATCCATTTGCAACCAATAGCACGCTTGCCAGGAGGCAAAGACACAAGTTCCCAAGTATTATTCAGTTGAAGTGCCGTCAATTCCTCGTGCATAGCAGCCATCCAGCCAGGATGGGTTTTGGCCTCCCCAACCGTTGAGGGAATGGTGTACTGATCCAACGTCAAGTGAAGTGCGGTATGAGAAGCAGACAACCCCTGATAAGAGCTCACATAGAGAGGTCTATTCTGGCAAGTCCGACTTCCCTTTCGGAGAGCAATGGGAAGCTCAGTACTAGCCTGAGGTGGAGCGGCAGGCACTTCAGTTTGGTTCAAGTCCTCACTTGCAGGTGCAATATGAGGAACAGTAGTTGTGCCATCAATGGTTGAGGTAGGCTGAGATGGTGGTATTTCAGTTCTGTCAGAAGTGCGACGAGAGTAGACTTGTCCCAAAAGGGGGCACAATATGTCAGTCGGAGAGACGAGAGCAGAATCAGGGCGAGGAACTAGCATATCATCAAGAGAGAGATCAGAAGATGAAGTGGGAAGGCGAGAGCTAGTGGTATGATAAGAGTCAGATTCGAGGAAGACAACATCTGAAGAAATGATATATTTTTGAAGTTCCGGAGAATAACAGCGATATCCCTTGATAGTCCGAGAGTATCCAAGGAAGATACACTTGAAAGAGCGAGGATCAAGTTTAGTAACGGAGGGACGAGCATCCCGAACATAGCAAACACACCCAAAGACCTTGAAGGGTAGAGGAGGCACCGAGTGGTCGTGATAAAGGATGTGATAAGGTGTCTCCCCCTGAAGGATATGAGTAGGAAGATGATTAATGAGATAGACAGCGGTAAGAACAGCATCTCCCCAAAAGTGTTTGGGAACATGCTTATGATGGAGGATAGCCCGGGTAACCTCAAGAAAGTGGCGATTTTTTCGTTCGGCAATCCCGTTTTGTTGGGGGGTATCAGGGCAACTGGTTTGGTGTATGATACCCTTGTCGGAAAGAAAGCTAGACATGGATTGGGACATGTATTCTCTCCCATTATCAGTACGGAGACATTTCAGACGAATAGAAAATTGAGTGAAAATTTCATTCCACAAATGTTGAAAAATAGATAGTAATTCAGAGCGATTTTTCATTAAGTAAACCCAAGTCATGCGAGAAAAATCATCAATAAAGGTAACATAATATCTGTGTCCTAACAACGTAGGGACAGGACACGGTCCCCAAACATCAGAATGAAGTAAATCAAAAGGTGCAGAAGCACGAACATCTACACGAGGAACATAGCTTACTCTATGGAGTTTAGCAAACAAACACGACTCACAGCTGAGATGGGAAAAGTTCCCAAACTCAGGATACAAACGACGCATGACCTGCATAGAAGGATGACCATGACGGTAGTGGAGGTCCAAGAGTTTGGCCGAAGCAGCAGAACAGACAATGTGGGAAACTTCATCCAGAACATAAACCCCACCACGCAGCTTTCCTTTATCAATAATACGGCTCGTCGACTGTTCCTGAAAAATGCAACCAGAAGATGTGAAGATAGCAGTGCAGTTTAAATCACGAGTAAGCTTACTAATAGACAATAGGTTGTAGGCTGATTGAGGAACATGAGCAACCGAGGATAGAGGCATATCCGGTGTCACATTGCAGCTTCCAAAGCCCACAATAGGAACAGTAGATCCATCTGCGACAGTAATGGAAGACCCACAATGGGAATGATTGGAATGCAAGATACCTGAAGAACTAGTCAGGTGGTCAGAAGCTCCAGAATTTTCTAGCCACTGAACCGGACGCTGGGAAGTGCAGGCAGGTTGAATAGTCTGGGCCACTACAGCACTATGAGGTGGAGAAGAAATCGGAAGTGCCTGCAGGCGATGATACTCCTCCTCAGAGATCTGGACAGTGCGGGGACCCGGGGGTGCCGGTGTCGAGTCGGCAACGTGAGCAGATCGAGGTGAAGCAGATGAGGTTTTGGCCGCCCAGCCTGGCTTCCCATGCACAAGCCAACACGTATCCCTTGTGTGACCTCGACGTCCGCAATGAGTACAATGTCGCGTATCAATCTCCCGACCACGTCCAGAACCAGACCGGCCGCCTCAGCTAGTACCCCTTCCCCCTCGAGAGGCTAACGCAATTGACTCGCAGGAGGAAACATGTAGAGCAGCTGGAGAAGAGGCAGAGCCTGCTTTAGTCAGACGATGGTACACACTAGCAGTCTGCAAAGTAGAAGGACTCGCAAGCATTTCTGTTCTTGTTGTTGAGAAGTTTGGATCAAGTCCGTTCAGAAGCCAGATGAGAACCAGATGCTCACGTTGAGCCTGATGTCCTTCACGAGTAGAGGGGATCTCCCAAAGATCAAGGATTTCATCGGCAAGAACCTTCCATTCGGCGAAGTACTCAGTGACAGGACGAGCTCCTTGTCGTAGCTCAGCCATCTTGGGAAAGAGTTCACCAAGACGAGAGAGGTTGTTAGCTTGAGAAAACATCATATGCAGGGTGTCCCACAGCTCCTTAGTGCTATCACAATTCTTGCACATTTGCTGAACTGATGGATCCATGGAACTCAGAAGGAGCGCAAAGATACGACAATCATCACTGTACCAATCGTCGTATTTGGCACTTCCCACAGCATGAGTAGGTAGTCTAGTAAGGTGGTGAGTACGTCAGATGCCTGCTAGAGACATAGTAACCCCCTTTTTCCACAACTGAAAGTTGGAGGAGGTAAGGATAGTGGTAGCCAGCCTTGCATTGGAAGGAAAAATATTGGTAGAATCCCCTGAGGGAACAGGTGTCTGAGTGATGCTTGTAGTCGAGTCTCCCATGGTCTTGGACAAGAACCTTCAATAGACAGCAGGAGACGAGATCGGACACACAACAGCGGGCGATCTCAGTGCAGAAGAGCAGAGGAGAAGAGGAGAAGAGATCGGCATCTTCAATCGTAGCAGAGCAGAAGATCAGTAGTTGCCGCCTGCTAGAGATCGGCATCAACAAACAGTACCCTGCTAGAGATCGACATCTTCAACAGTTGCCGCCCCTGGATGGCCGGCGAGAGAGGCCGATGATGCGTGAGAAGGAAGAGGGGATGTCGTTCGGCTGATCGGTAGGCATCAAGTAGCAGCGGGGTCGGCGTCCAGCGGTAGGCGACGGCTTCAGGCAGCAGCAGCGACGGCAGGCGGCATCTTCACGGGATGCGCCTCCGTCTAGGTCATGGGAGGGAACAATGGAGAGCGACAGGTGTAGCGGGCGAGACGAGCGAAGGCGTACGTAGGCGGCGGCGGATGAGGGAGAACGGACGAACGCGGCGGCGGATGCGTGAAAACCCTAGCGGAGCGTCTGTCCCTCTGATACCATGTAACGGAGAGAGAAATGATGACTTATGTCCCACTTGGACCAAGTCATATATATATATATATGAAAAACAATAATACAACAATAAACATAATGCAACCTTTAACAATTTTGATAGTGCATTAGGCATTACTTCGCAGATACAATTGAAGACTTTAGCTGAAGAACAACAAGCAGTGGTCAAAGGATTACAGATGGTTGAGAAAGAGATGGTTGCTTCAGAAAATGATGGGCCAGTATCTGAGACGTTTTGCAAGGTATACAACCTTACTTTAGACATCCATTTGGCAAACATATCTAAGTTGTACTTTCTTTATTTAGAACCTTCTAATCAGTATATTCATATTTCAGATCTTGTTTCTCAGTAGGACAATTAAGTAAATATTTTCTCAGTTTCTTTGTTTGCATTTTTGTTCCCTTTATACTATCTTGCTCAATTTCTATCTATTACATTCTATTTAGACTTTGAAGGATTTTACTGCGGTTGCTGGAGTCGAAGTTCGGTCTCTAACAGCACTTTATATTGCCGTGGTATGGTAGTGAATTTTTTTATTTTGTAATGAATCTAATCGATTGATTTTGTGATTATAATATTGGATTACGATATACCTATGTTTCTCCTTTTTGTTTCTAATAGGGCAAAAATGCCGATGGCCTTGCCCTTTATTTTGGTGAAGACCCTGCCCGCTGCTCCTTTGAACAAGGTAAGCTTTCTATTTTTTAATTAACAATAAATATCTTTAGATCGCATCCTGTTAAAATATGGTATAATTCTATTATAATTCCTCAGCATGTGCACACTATTTCCTTTTATGTATTACCCTAAGGGTCAGTGATAAGAATCAAAATTGGAGAATTGGAATTTAGTCTGTTAGAAAAGCCCATATAAATGGCCCATGATTGGGTTCATGTAATTTTTATTTCCTTCTTCTCCTATTAGTCCCACATCATTGTATAGGATTTCTTCTCTCCTTTTCTCTCCTATATATTTGTATTCTCTCCTTGTATTTTGACACACAAGCAATACATACAAGTTTTGAGCTCACTCAACATGGTATCAGAGGACACGGTTCGTTCCCTGCGGTTACACTTCATCTAACCGCCCGGCCCGTCTTCCTCTCCTGTCCGCAACTCCTCTGCGGCTTGCTCTTCTTCTCGCTCCGGGTAGCGGCCTCTTCGGGCCGCCCCTTTCTCTCTCCGCGGCTTCTCCCTTGCTAGCCGCTGCCTGCTCCCTCTCCCTCCCTCCCTCCCGTGGATCCACCCCTCAGTCCTCTTTTATAACTTCTCTTCTCAACTCGTGGGCCCCACTTCCCGCTGTCTTCCTCTTACCGCGCGGGCTCCTTCTCGCCTGGTCCTTCCCCTTGCCATTCCTTCTTGCCGCTCGAGTAGTTCTTCTCGCGGCCTCTTCTTTCGGCGTGCCGGGTCGCGCGGTCTCCCTCTCGTTCATCCCTCTTCGCCTTGCCGCTCGAGTACTTCAACTCGCGGCCTCCTCTTGCGGTTTCTCTCTCTTGCCGCTCGAGTCCCTACTCGCGGCCTCTGCCCTCCTCTTGCGGCCTTTTCTTGCCGCTCGCGGTTTCTCTCTCTTGCCGCTCGAGCCCCTACTCGCGGCCTTTTCTTGCCTCTGCTTCCTCTCGCTGCTTCCGTCTTTTAGTCGCCTGGTCTCGTTTGCTAGCCGCGCGACTTCTCCTTATCTTTTTTTGGCCGCTGGTGTTCTCACAGTGACTGTGCGGATTGTCCTTGCTCTCTATCCGCACCTGGTCGCGGCCTCTGTCTCTCTCCCCTGGGCTTGTCGCCGTGTCTACCCGCTGCGACCTCTCTTCTAGCCGCGTGGGCTTGTCGGCCGTCTCCTCTCCGGCGGCCTCCCCCCTCTTACCGCAGCAGGCGCTGTGTCTAACCGCTTGCTCTTCTCGTCGTTGCGGCCTCCCCAGGCTCCATGTGCTCCTCCCTTGACTCTACCGGACAGGCGGCTACTCCTCCTGCTGACCGCCCGGCTTCTCTTCCAGACCTCCGAGATGAGCTGCGGATCACAACTCTCTCATTATCTGGGAAGAATAATTTTGTTCCATGGGTCCACTCGGTTCGGCGTGTTCTTCAGGCCAAGGGCCTTGTGCTCCATCTTACTAACGGACCTCCTTCCCCTACTACTGATGACTGGCTACGTAATGACGGCCGCGTCCAAACATGGCTCCTTAATTCGCTGGAGGGTGAGACATATCAAATGGTCATGTACCATGAGACCGCCAAAGCTATGTGGGAGGAGCTTCACTCCTTGTACTCTGGAAAGGATAGTCTTCAGCACCTCTATGACATTATTACCGACCTTCAGACTCTTGATGCTGGCGGGGCTGCTGACATGACCTCATTTGTTGCTCGTGCCAAGACTCTTGCAGAGGCCTGGATCTAGCATCAGCCTTCTACCACCGACCTTGCTGCTCAGCGCGCGCAAAAGGAGGCTGTCTGCATTGCCATGATGATGGCTCGTGTCTTGCCTCACCTTCAGAGCATCCGGGCTCAGGTGTTGGCCTCGGCCTCTACTCCCTCCCTCTCTGATGTCTGCTCTATGCTCCTTCGAGTATCACCACCCCTCGAGTCTCTGGCACCCTCTTCTCCGGCCCTTCTTCAACAGACCCTTCCTCCCTTGCTTCCCCCACCGACCTCTGTGCGCGGTGGACGTTCCGGCTCTCGCGGCAAGGGGCGTGGGGGTCGGGGCCGCCCCAAGTGTTCCTATTGCGGCCGGGATGGCCACACTGATGTCGTCTGCTACAAGAAACATGTCTATCCTCCTCGCCCAACTGCGGCTGCTACCACTGATGGCTCCTCCTCCACTGGTACCGACCTTGAGGCCGTTCGCCTCTAGCTACAACAACTCCAGGGGCTTCTTAGCCCTCCCTCTGCTTCTATTGCCTCCATCTCTACCGCTGGTATTACTTGTCTTTCCTCAAGTCCACGTTGGATCTTGGACTCAGGTGCTACTCATCACATCACCTCGATACGGCTACTCAAGTACTCGGATGCTCCTCATCTGCAATCTATCGCTGTCGCTAATGGGGCGACTGTTCCAGTCTCCGGTTGCGCCGACATCTCTCTTGCTCCCTCTCTCTTCGCTCGGCTCTTTATGTTCCTGGCTCTCCATTTAATTTGCTTTCTGTTGGTCGCCTCACTTATGATATGTATTGCTCTGTCACATTTACTCCCTCTACTTTTTTGATACAGGATCGACGGACGCGGACTACCATTGGTAGGGGTCGACTGCAGAACGGGCTCTACCTTCTTGATGTCTCTCCTCCTATCCTCTCCTCCGTCTCCGCTGTTGATTGGCATCGCCGTCTTGGGCATGCCCCTCTACCCGTTCTCCAAAAGGCGCTGCCTGATGTATCTTTTCCTGCTTTCAAATGTGATTCGTGTATTTACGGCAAACATCCGCGTACTTCTTTTCCTGCTCATTGTACTAGGAGCTCTGCTCCGTTTGATTTACTGCACTCCGATGTTTGGGGTCCTTTCAAAATTAAAAGTATCTCTGGCTATCGATATTTTATAACTTTCATTGATGATTATTCTCGCACAACATGGTTTTACCTACTTCGTGATCGCTCCGAGCTCCCTCGCATATTTTGCGATTTTATACACGAAACTCGAACGCAATTCTCCACAACTATCAAAACATTGCGCACCGACAACGCTCATGAATACATCGGCCATGACTTTGCTAATATATGTGCAGAATTTGGTATTATACATCAAACCTCCTGAGCCTACACCCCCCAACAAAATGGTGTTGCTGAACGAAAGAACCGCCACCTCCTCGACGTTGCCCGCTCTCTCATGCTTCACATGCATGTTCCAAAAATGTACTGGAACTTTGCAGTCTCCAATGCGTGTTTTCTCATCAACCGTCTTCCCTCCTCAGTTCTCAACTATGCCACTCCTTTCAGCCTCCTATTCCCCTCTACTCCGGCCTTCCCTGTCACACCAAGGGTTTTTGGCTGCACTTGCTTTGTTCACCTCCTGGGTCCTTCCTCGGATAAGTTGGATCCCCGTGCAGCTAAAACTATTTTCGTCGGCTATTCTCGCACTCAAAAGGGCTACCTATGTTACTCTCCGGTAAGCCGTAAAGTCATCGTCTCCGCCGATGTTAATTTTTGGGAAGATCAACCTTTCTTTTCCCCATCTCTCGCACCTTCCTCACCGCCGACATCTCCACCAATGCTTATACCTCGACTCATCCTCCCTACTACTGCCCCTGTTTTCCTACGTCCTTCAAATCCTGCTCCTGCTCCTACTTCAACTCCTGCTCCTACTTCTGCTCCTGCTCCTGCTTCTTGTCCTGCGCCCTCCAAGCCACCGATTATCCGGACTTACACTCGCCGCCTTCCTCCTTATTCCGCTACCCCTCTGCAGTCGGCCTCATCATCGGCTACCCCGTGCCCTGCTGATCAGGTATCTCCCTCCACCAATCATCCTCTGGCAAATTATGTCTCCATGCATCGCCTCTCTCCCCAACTGCACAACTTTGTAACTTCTATTTCCTCCATTTCGGTTCCTAACACTGTGCAGGAAGCGCTACAACATCCTGGCTTGAAGGCTGCCATGGAGGAGGAAATGACTGCTCTCCGGGCTAACCAGATCTCGACTCTCACACCTCTTCCCCCGGGTCAGAAACTGGTTGGGTGTAAGTGGGTATTCGTCGTCAAACATGCCGCTGATGGGACGATTGACCGGTTGAAAGCTCGGCTGGTCGCCCAGGGCTTCACCCAACAACAAGGGATGGACTATGAGGAAACCTTATCTCCGGTGGCCAAACTCAACACCGTTCGGGTTCTTATCTCGGTGGCTGTCCATCGTCGGTGGCCCTTACTGCAACTGGATATTAAGAATGCCTTTTTGAATGGCGACTTGCAGGAAAATGTCTATATGCAGCAACCTCCCGGGTTTGAGACCACGGGAGAGTCTCAGGTTTGTCGCCTTAAGAAAGCTCTGTATGGCCTCAAACAATCACCGCGGGCATGGTTCGACAGATTCAGTAAGGCTCTTCGGGAGGTTGGTTTTTCTCGCAGCGCGACAGACTTCTCGATGTTCACTCGTCACCGAACAACAGGGACGGTTCTTCTGTTAGTGTATGTTTACGACATCATCATTACGGGAGATGACGAAAAGGGAATACAAGAAGTAAAACAACATCTCGGTATAGTTTTTCAAACAAAGGATCTGGGACCCCTCCGGTATTTTTTGGGCCTTGAAGTTGCTAGACGGCCAGATAGTCTCGTCCTTTCTCAGCGGAAGTATTGTCTCGACCTTTTTCATGATGCGGGTTACTCTTGTTGTAAGCCGATCAATACCCCAATGGATGTGAATCACAAGTTATGTGCTCAGGCTTCCGACTCAGATCTATTACTCGAGAATCCTGAATACTATCGCCGTCTAGTTGGAAAATTGATCTACCTCACGGTAACTAGACCAGATATTTCTTTCGCAGTGGGTATTGTCAGCCGGTATATGCATTCCCCGCGAAGATCTTACCTTCACGCCGTTGAACGTATTATCAGATACCTCAAAACGGCCCCTGGTCAAGGATTGGTCTGTAAGACCTCATCTTCAACTCCTGCATTGATAGCTTACTCAGATGCTGATTACGCCAGGTCTCTTGATGATCGACGGTCAACTAGTGGGTTTTGCACATATTTTGGAGGACATTTGATTACGTGGTGGAGCAAGAAACAAGCTGTTGTGGCTCGATTGTTTGCTGAGGATGAATACCGGGCAATGGCGTCTGTAGTGTCTGAACTAACGTGGCTGGAAAGTTTTCTTACCGATCTGGGTATAAGGCTTCCTTCCCTAGCCATTCTCCTTTGTGATAGCCAAGCAGCTATACATATTGCCAAGAACCCGGTATTCCATGAAAGAACTAAACATATTGAAGTTGATTGTCACTTCATCAGAGAAAAGGTTCAAATGAAGAAGATCGACGTGGAGCATGTCCCCGGGACAGAACAAGTTGCGGATGTGCTCACTAAGGCTTTTCTCAGTACTCTCTTCTATCAGTGCTTGTCCAAGCTTGGCGCATACAATTTGTACGCTCCAGCTTGCGGGGGAGTGTTAGAAAAGCCCATATAAATGGCCCATGATTGGGTCCATGTATTTTTTTATTTCCTTCTTCTCCTATTAGTCTCACATCATTGTATAGGATTTCTTCTCTCCTTTTCTCTCCTATATATTTGTATTCTCTCCTTGTATTTTGACACACAAACAATACATACAAGTTTTGAGCTCACTCAACATAGTCAAATACAAATTCTATGAGAAATTGAAATTGAGATTAATTTCAATTATGCTCAATTCTAATTCTCATGTGAATTGAAATTGTTTTGAATTTCAATTTTATTGTTCGGCCGAAGAACAAAATTTAGTCATGGGAATTGGAATCAACAAATTCCATTATTCGATTGCAAGAAAATCTATTCAAATTAGAATATTGAAAGCATACATAAATTAAATATATTGATTTATATATTAAATAAAATGATAAATTTTGAATTTACTAATTTTATGTGAAAATTATCATGTTTGGTAATCTACCACTACAACGGAAAATGAGCCTCTGCTGTAACGTGAATTATATAAATATTACCGCTCCATTTAATTTTTGAATTAAATGAAATAAAAAGTACTGGCAGAGCCCCATGCACTAGTGCTAGTTTATGAATATATTGCCGGAATATTTTTAATATATTTCTAAATAAATATATATGTTTTCCTTTTTGAAAAGTACCAATTCTCTAATAACAGATTTTGAAAAGAAGATTGTAAAAATAAAATTTGTAAGCATAGAGTTTAAGAAATAGTTACAAAAAAGGGGCTTATTATTTTGATTAGGGTTTCTTCGGCTTTATATATAGCCTACAGTTTATATATTACAACACTAAAGATATTCACTATGGCCATCTTGTTACAACCTCTGGTCATATCCTCTGAATTAAGTCCCTTGATCAAGCAATCTACTACCTGACCCTTGGTCGAGACGTCACTCAATTCCAATAGCCCACTAACAAGCTTTTTCTTTATGAAAAATCTATCAATCTCTATATGTTTGGTTCGATTGTGTTTGACTGGATTATTTGCGATATTGATTGCTGATTGATAGTCATACTACAACTTCATCTTCTCTCCTTGATCCAACTTCAGCTCCACAAGCATCTCTTTCAGTCACAGAAGTTCTGCAACCCTAATGTCATGACTATATACTCTGCCTCTACTGTTGATCTAGCCACTACTGGCTATTTCTTACTCCTCCAGGAAATCAGGTTACCTCCCACAAATATTCAATAGCTTGAAGTTGAGCTCCTATCGTCCGCACAGCTTGCCTAGTCGGAGTCACAGTAACCCTCAATCTTCACGTGCTCGTTCCTTCTGAACATCAGTCCCTTGTCAAGAGCATTCTTCAAGTATCGCAGAACCTATTACACTGCATCCATATGACCCTTTTGTGGGTCATGCATGTAGAGGCTCACCACACTCACAACAAAGGAGATTTCTGGGCGAGTGTGGTTCAAGTAAATCAAACTCTTGACTAGCCTTTGATACATCTCACGATCCACTGGTTCTCCAGACTCTGCACCCAGTTTATACTTCTGATCGATTGGTGTTGTAGCAGGTTTGCACCCCAACATCCCTGTTTTTGTGAGGAGGTCCCAAGCATATTTCTTTTAGGAAAGGACTATCCCCTCTACCTCATAAACGATCTCAATTCCAAGGAAATACCTAAGAAGACCCAGATCCTTCACTTCAAACTTCTTGCTTAGATCCCCCTTGAGGCGGCCAATCTTTTGTGTATCTTTTCCTGTGATGATCATATCACCCACATACACCGCGAGCTTGGGGGTGTGACCTTCATTCTGCTTAAAAAACATTGTGTGATCAACATTTATCTATTAATAACTCATTCCAATCATTACCTTCCTGAACCTGTCAAACCATGCGCGAGGTGACTGCTTTAGACCATAGAGAGACTTCTTCAAGCTGCAGACTTTGCCTTCTGTCTTGGCCATCCCAAACTCTGGTGGTATCTATATGTACACCTCCTTGCTAGATCTCCATGAAGAAATGCATTCTTCGCATCTAGTTGGTGCAGCCTCCATCCACCATTCACCGTCAAGTTGATCAGAGTTTTAACGGTGTTCATCTTCGCAACGGGTGCAAATGTCTCGTCATAATCAATGTCATAGGTCTGACTGTATCCCTTGGCAACCAATCGAGCCTTGTAGCACTCGACCTGCCCCCCTGGGTTTTGCTTCACAGTGAACACCCATTTGCACCTAACGATCTTCTTATCATTTGGCATGTTCCAACTCCCAAGACTCTTTCTTCTCAAGAGCCCTCATCTCCTCCTTCATCGATGCCTTCCACTTCGGATCGTTTTTGGCAACCTGCCAATTGTTAGGTACTGTAAAGAGAGGCCTCAAACCTTGTATATACTTCTTGAATACATAATTACAAGTATGAATACATTTATATAGGAAGAGAGGAAGAAGAGAAATCTCAATTCAAGATGTGAGACAAATACAAAGAGAGAGAAAAGAGAGAAAAATGGGCCCTTACTAAGGCTTTTCTAACACTACCCCGCAAGCTGGAGCATACAAATCGTAGGCCTCAAGCTTGGATAAAAACTGGTAGTATAGCGGCCGAGAGAGAGCTTTAGTCAGGATGTCAGCAACTTGGTTTGTAGCAGGAACATGCTCCAAATCTATCTTCTTTGACTGTACTTTTTCCCGAATAAAGTGGCAGTTTACTTCAATATGCTTTGTGCGTTAGTGAAAGACCAGATTCTTGGCAATTTGTATTGCTTCTTGACTATCACAAAATAGGATTGCCGGTGATGAGAGACAAACACCCAAGTCTCCCAGAAGGCTCTCAAGCCAAGTTAACTCGGAAACAACAACAGCCATAGCCCGATACTCGGCTTCAGCAGAAGTGCGAGCAACCACAGTTTGTTTCTTTGTACGCCAGGTTATAAGATGTCTACCGAAGTAGGTACAGAAACCAGTTGTGGAACGCCTATCATCAATGGATCCTGCATAGTCAGCGTCAGAGTACGCAACAAGGGATAGAGATGTGGATGACTTGTACACAAGCCCTTGTCCTGGAGCGTTCTTGAGATATACAAGAATATGCTCGACAGCTTGAAGATGAGATGTCCGAGGAGCATGCATAAACCGACTCACGACTCCCACGGAAAAAGAGATGTATGGTCGAGTAACCGTAAGATAGATCAGCTTCCCAACCAAACGTCTATAGTATTCCGGATTTGTAAGCAGCTTATCGGAGTCAGAGCTGTGGGCCGAGAACTTGTGATTAGCGTCCATAGGAGTATCCGTAGGTTTGCATCCAGAATAGCCGACATCATGAAGGAGGTCCATACAATACTTCCTTTAGGATAACACAAGACCATCAGGGCGTCGGGCAATCTCAAGCCCAAGAAAATACCGAAGGCTGCCAAGATCTTTGGTCTGAAAGGTGGAGTTCAACTGTTGTTTGATATGTTGTATCCATGTTGTATCATCGCCAGTAATGAGGATATTGTCAACATAGACAAGTAGGATCACAGTTCCGGTTGACCGGTGTTGGGTGAAGAGAGAAAAATCAGCCGAGCTCCGAATGAAACCAATATCGCAGACAACCTTGCTGAATTTTTCAAACCAAGCGCGCGGGGACTGTTTGAGACCATAAATAGATTTCCGAAGATGACAAACCCGAGACTCCCCCGTGGTCTTAAACCCGGGAGGTTGGTGCATATAAACAGTCTCCTGCAGATCGCCGTTGAGGAAGGAGTTCTTAATATCAAGCTGATAAAGAGGCCAATGACGATGAACAACAAAGGAGAGAAGAACACGGTGTTCAATTTGGCCACCGGAGAGAAGGTTTCCTCATAATCAAGGGCATGTTGCTGAGTAAAACCCCTTGCCACGAGGCGGGCCTTTAGACGATCAACGGTGTCATCCGCCGCATGTTTAATAATAAAGACCCACTTGCAGCTAACACAGGAATGTCCGGCAGGAAGAGGAACCAGATATCAGGTCATGTTGGCCCAGAGAGCCCGCATTTCATCGTCCATGGCCGCCCGCCACCCCGGATGTTAAAGCGCCTCCTGCACAGTGTTAGGAATAGAAATAGAGGGAAGAGAGGTGGCAAAGGCATAGAGAGGTGGAGTGAGCCGGTGGAGAGAAACGTAGTTGGCCAAGGGATGAGCTGTAGAAGCGGGAGTCGGATCCGCCGTTGCCGGAGTGTCGCTGGGAGCAGGGAGCTGGTACAGTGAACCATCCTTGGAGCCGCGACGAGTGTAGACATGGATAACGGGCGGAGGAACCTTAGGGGGGCAGGGAGAGAGGAGGAGGGAGATGGCAGAAAAGAGGGTGTGATAGGTACGGCAGGACGGGGAAGAGGAGGAGAGGAAGACGGGGTGGGGGAAGGCAAGTGGAAGGGCAGGTCTTCGCAGAAGGTGACGTCTGCTGAGACGACCAGCTTGCCATCCAAAGGAGAGTAACAAACATACCCCTTTTGAGTACGGGAGTAGCTAACAAACATATATTTGGCCGCCCGAGGCGCAAGTTTGTCGGAAGGGGGGCCAAGAAGATGAACATAACAAACACACCTGAAAACTCGCGGGGTGAGAGGTGGGATTGGTGGAAGGATAGAGGAGTTGGATAGGGGAGGCAAAGTCAAGAACAGACGAGGGTAGACGGTTGATGAGATGACAGGCTGTGGAGACGGCAAACTTCCAATATTCGATTGGAACGTTCATTTGAAACATGAGGGACCGAGCAACATCGAGTAGATGACGATTCTTCCGTTCGGCCACCCCGTTTTGCTGAGGGGTATACACACACAAAGTTTGATGGATGACGCCAAATTCGGTGCAGAGATTGGAGAAGGTGCGACCCATATACTCGCAGGCATTATCAGTGCGGATGATTTTGAGGGGGGTGGCGAACTGCGTACCATCTCAGTTAAAAAAGGCAAGAAAGACAGATGTAAGTTCAGTACGATCATATAGTAAATATAGTCATGTAGTACGCGTGTAATCATCAATAAAGGTTACAAAATAACGAAATCCAAAGATACTAGGGACTTTATAATGCCCCCATACATCAGAGTAAACTAAAGATAAAGGAGTACTACTCCTGGTACATGCAGGGGGAAGGTAGAACGATGATGTTTGCCATAGATACAAGATTCACAAGAGAACTCCCGTAAAGGAACATCAGGAAGAGCCCGCTTGAGAATCGGAAGGGGAGCATGCCCAAGGCGGCGATGTCAATCGACAGTTGAAACGGCGGAGAGAAGAGTGGGTGGGATATCCAAGATGTAGAGCCCATTCAACAGCTGCCCCCTACCAATAATACTTCGGGTGCGACGATCCTGCATAAGAAAAGAAGGAGAAAAGGTTATGCAACAATCAAGGTCGTGCGTCAAGCGACTAACATAAAGTAAATTGAAAGGGGACCCCGGAACGTGAAGAACCTAGGAAAGAGAAAGGGCCGGAGTGAGCCGGAGAGCAGCGGCGCCAGAAACCGATAGGGTGTCACCATTGGCCACAGTGATACATGAAGGATGAGCCGTCTGGAGATACTGGGAGGGCTTCTAGGAGGTAATATGGTGAGTAGCGCCGGAATCGACGATCCAGTGGGGGCTAGGGGAGAGACAGGTTATACCTTCTGCAGAGAAAGACGCAACCGAGCTGGAGGAGCGACCGAGGGCACCCTGTAGCTGGTGGAGTTTTGTGCGGAGCTCATCAATATCTTGGCGGGTAGTGGACGCCGGATCCTGGGTAGAAGCCCCAGTGGGAGCAGGAGCAACAAAGGAAGTAGAAGCGAGGTGGGGAGGGAACCCATACTTGCTGTAACAAGTAGCCTCAAGATGACCACCCCGGCCACAATATGTGCATTTCATAGAAGAACGACCACCACGTCCTCGTCCCCGAGACGGAGGTCGGCCCCCTCGAGTGGAAGATCCACGAGCAAGAGGGGGGTCGAAAGGAGAGGTTGTTGAAGAAGAGCAGACGCAAATCCGGGTGGAGCCTCAGTAGGAGGCGTAACTCGAAGTAGCATTGAGCACACATCAGATAGTGAAGGAGTCGTCGTGGAAGAAAGGATCTGGGCCCGAACACTATGCAAGTGGGGCGGAACACGGGACATCATCATCACGATGGTGACATCCTCTTTCTGGTCCCGTTGAGTAGCTAGATCAGTAGTGGGAGGCTGATGTTGAATCCAAGCCTCGGCCAGAGTCTTTGCCTGGGCAACAAAAGTGATCATATCGCCCGGAGCACCAGGAGTAAGGTTCTGAAGGTCGGAGAGAATATCATATAAGTGTTGAAGACTGTTGTGGGCAGAGTAAAAAGAGTGAAGCTCCTCCAACATGGCCTTGGCCGTGTCATGATACATGACCATCCTGTAGGGCTCGGTGTCCATAGAGTTGAGGAGCCAAGACTAGACCCGACCATCATCGCGAAGCCAGTCATCGGAAGGAGCATCGGGGGTAGCTCGGGTCAAGTGGTGAAGAAGACCCTTCGTCTGCAGAACACGAAAAACAGAGGGAACCCATTCGACGAAATTTCGTTTCTCAGTCAGAGAGATGGTAGTAATCCGTAGCTCATCACGGAGTTCGGAAGCCGTAGCAGCCGCACGGGCTGGCGGAGCAGAATTAGCCGCGGATGTATCGGAAGCCATGCGGCTAACAGAAGAGGTCGGGCTTCTAGCAAGAGAAATCGGGCGGCTAGCAGGAGAGGCCGGGCAGCTTGGCAAAGAAGGTCGGGCGGCTAGAAGGAGAAGAGGCCGAAGAGATAAGTCGGCAGAGGAAGTAGTCACACGGTCACGGCGGACACACAAGCGACAAGGAAAGTCGCGACCAAGATGCGGCTAAGGGAAGAGGAGAGGCTGCTAGCGACAAGACAGGTCGCAGCGACTAGCGGAAAGCGGTTAGAGGAGAAGTCCACACGGTCAAGGTGAATTTACCAGCGACAAGGAACGTCACGACCAGGATGCGGCTAAGGGAGGAGGAGAGACCGCTAGCGACAAGAGAGATACCAACAACGAGTAGCGGTGAAGAGGTTAGAAGAGGAGTCCGCACGGTCACGGTGAGTCCACCAGCGGCAAGGAGAGATGCCACGACCTAGATGCGGACTGAAGCGAGTAAGAGAAAAAGAGGAAGAAACCGCAGCTAGCAAGAAGCGCTACATACGGCTAGAGGGGAGAGACCGCGGCGACTTGAGAGAGGTCGCGAAAATCGGGAAGAGAGGCCGCGCGGATAGCAAGGGAGATAGGCCGCGCGGATATCAAGGGAGAGAGGCCGCGCGGATATCAAGGGAGAGAGGCCGCGCGGATAGGAAGGGAGACCGGGCGGTCAGAATAAGAAGCAAGAGAGGGTGGACCCCACATGTGAGAAAAGTTTATAAAAGGGATGGTAGGAGGAGGAGACGTGGAAGCCACGAGGGAAACAGAGAAAAGGAGACAGCGGCTAGAAAAAGACAGGCCGCTCGAAACTGCGGCTAAGTAGGAGAAGGAAAGGCCGCGCGGTCAGCCGGGAGAACAGCCGGTTTACAAACCGACAGGCCGGCTAACCGAGCTCGAGCGGTTAGAAAAAAGGAAACCGCGAGTAGCCGCGAATAGAAGACCGAATACCCAAGGAGGGGACCGGTACCTCTGATACCATGTAAAGAGAGGCCTCAAACCTTGTATATACTTCTTGAATATATAATTACAAGTATGAATACATTTATATAGGAAGAGAGGAAGAAGAGAAATCCCAATCCAAGATGTGGGACAAATACAAAGAGAGAGAAAAGAGAGAAAAATGAGCCCTTACTAAGGCTTTTCTAATAGGTACAATAATACTATCCAACGATGCAATCCGACATGTATTGTGGGAGAACCAGCTCAAACTTTTGTAAGGTTAAAAGAACTTGAACTTATATATTTCAAACCCATTTATATAACTGAGCCACCACACTCCAGGGGTGCGAGCGCCAAAACACCGTTTCGTTGCGGCACTGTCATGACCGGGGTACTATCGCGGCAGCACGGAAGGACCCCCCGTGTACTCGCTCTCATATAAAATCACATAATGTTTAATGTTTTTATTACAACTGATTACGTTATTATTATTATTATTATATATAGTATGGTCTTCATATATGAAAACCCAAAGAAGTATTGCAATACCTTAAATCCCGCTGATGAACAGTGGACAGCGGCGCTGTTCATTAGCCCAACAGTGTCTATTTATATATGTATATATATACATAACTTATATATATTTAAAAACGTAAAAGAACTCTAAAGTACGCTGGCAATCAACATTGGAGGCCGTCGTCCCTGGCAAACACTGTTCACAAGCTTATTGTCTTATTTAATAGCATAGATAGTATATGCATACATATATGTGCATATATATGTATATAGTTAAATTTTAATTCAATTTAGCTGCTTCCAATAAAAACTAAAGTTAACAAATAAAATTAAAAACTAAAAATTAAAAATAAATAGTAAGCATAATTAATCCATGATTCAACATAATAATTAATCCATTTAGTTTTTTATAACCAGTGCATTGAATTCCATCCGATTCCTGCCAAATAGGCTTTGAATTGAATATGACATGAGTAAACTATTTAAAAAGACCCAATAACAAGGACCAGCTAGAGCTAGAGCTCACCATCTGTTCAGGTTTTAGTCTCACATCTTAGAATGAGATTGTTTCTCCACTTTCTATATAAGTATGCAAATATTTGTATGTATGTGAGGGATATAAATAAAATAATTTCATTTTATTTCTCCATTAGCATTTTTTTACATGGTATCTGAGTCAAATGCAGTCCTAAAATTTTCTTTCGCTCGGCTCGAGCGCCTACTTTTGCAGCCTAGAGACCTCCATCGGTCTCATTTTGTGCTGCCCACCACTTCCTCCCCCCTCATGTTCTCTGCATGTTTCTACGCATCCTGCCTCATTGCTTTTATAGATTACTTTGTGCATTGATGGGACCCGCTGCCGATTCTTTGTCCATCAGAGCGCTGTGCTCAATGTTCTAAGTGTGTGGCTTGTTTCTCAGCTCCTCTCACCACTCCTCAGCTCTTTTCACGCGATCCTCTGTCTGCCAACTAGATCTCCTGCTTGTCTCCTTTGCCAACATCTGCAGGTTGCAGTCTCCTTCTGTTTGCTGGAGCGCTTGTCTGTTCCTTTGTCCGCCAAGAGATCACATGTCTGCATCCTCTTCTCGTGTGATCCTATTCCCGCGTGATCGTGCACGGTCAGACTCGTGATCGTGCACGGTCTATGCAAACTTAGAGGGAAAATATGCTCCACACACGGTCGTGTGCCACACCACCCCGCCATCCAGTTTTATTACCGGTAACCCGCCCGTGTGCTGGCGCACAATCGTGCATGAAAAAGCTCATGGGTAGGGGGGGGGAACTTTGTTTTCAGTGTGGACCTAAGGTTTGATTGTGCAGGATCAGGCACAAATGGTGTATGGGCATGCACAAAATGGCGCACGGTCGTGCGTGTTCTCAGAAAATTACTAAAACAGGAATTAATAAGGAGAATAGTGGAAACCTGGGGTGCACGACCGTGCAACTCGAAGTGCACGGCCATGCATCTCAAAGTGCACGACCGTGCACCATATACGGAAGTTTTGAATTATTTCCAAAAACTACCTAATGCACCAGAATCAATGTCTTTGCTCTAAATGTGCCTGGTATTAGACATTGACAAATCTTTGTAATATCACATAATTATAGCATAAATTTTGAGAAATAAAAGATGAAGTTGAGCAATATACATTCAGAAATAACAATATAAAATACAGTGATCAGAAGGGCCCCCAATGGTGTCATAGTGGGTGGGCCAACGAACAACTCGCCAATTCGCTACAACAAATGAAATGGCCCATTGTACTTGGAGCTCAACCCGTTGTACTTGTGGTCCAACTTATGGTCGGTGGCCTTCGCGAGTGATGTATGGCGTTAAGGGCGGTATTTCAGCCACACACACTCACCCTCAACAAAGAGAAGATTGTGGCATCCACGGTTGTAAGCAGTCTTCATGCGTGCTTGAGCCTGAAGGAGCTACTCTGCACTAGTAGAGTGAAGCTGGTCGCAAATCTGAAGTTCTGTTCACAACCTTCATGAGGAAGGTGTGCCACCATAAGTCAGTAGATGATGTAGATCCCTCCAATAGCTAAAGGCGGAAGGGGTGGTCTGCAGAGAATTGTGGTATGAGATATTATAGCAATACTTCTCCAGGGAAGTCAACGAACTCATTCCTTTGGGCGATCCTTTGTGATATTATGAAATTACATTTCGTCCATATGGTTGACAACCTCAGTCTGACTATTTGATTGTGGTTGGTCAGCTGAGGAAGAAGTTAGCTTGGTATTGTAAAGGGTGAAGAGCTTCTTCCAAAAATAACTAGTGAGGAGCTTATCATAGTCTGATACGATACTCTTATTAGGAAGGCCATGCAGGCGAAACCCTTGCTCAAAGAAAATTGTAGCAACACCATCCGTCATGAGAGGGCTGCCCAAAGCTTTGAAAATGCCACCTTCGCAAACATGCCAGCGACCAATAGGAGCATCAACTTGCCCTTTAGCGTTGTCAATCCCTCCACAAAATCCATAGACATGTTAGCCCATATTTTTTTCGGCACGAGAAGCAGTTGGCGAAGATCTGATAGAAGAAGGTGATTGGCCTTGTTATGTTGAAATATGGAACATGCCCAAATTAACTCATGAATTCTTTGCACGAGTGCCTTTCAAATGAAATTCGCTCATATGTGCAAAAATGTCTTGTGGACTCCTTTGTGTCCTTTTATATGTGTTTCCCTCCAAAAGCATCAATGAGTGAGAGAGTGGGCGCCAAATATAATTTCCTCTCGTACAGAATGAAGTTATCTTTCTTGGTCCAACATGGGGAAGCTACCCTTCCCCATTGTGGCGATTGAGTTCCAAAAGCACAGTGAGCCCATTATCTCCTGGCGAAGCTGAGTGAGAAGCTCTGAAGTGGGATGATAAATGGCAAAGAGTGTCTCTCCCTAATCATCCCATTTGGATAGCTCATTTGCGTCAAAGTTCAAGCGCCCGCTTTATACTCTAGCCGAAAATCAAAACCCAGGAGTTTACTAACTCACAGTTGCTGAGTTGTGATACTAAGGTGTTGCTCAAGGAGGTATTTCAAGATGAAATGATCGCATCCGAATCAAGAATGTCTGTCCCCAAAGGTAAGGTCGTCAATGATGTATGACCTTGGCCAAACTTATTAGCTCATGCTCGTAAGAGGGAAGCTTCTGGTGGTGTTTTGACATCTTCCGATTGAAAGAAAATCCATATGCAGTTATCTGACACCATCATCATTTGAGTCCTTGACTTGTAGATAGAAAATCCATATGCACCTGTGGCTGCGAATGTACTGCTCATCGTAGTTGTGACACAAGCCTTGCGCGCGCTGTTCCATCATATCGGCCCAAGATAGTTTACGGACTGGTGGGGCTGGATGACCCTCGTGACGGTCTTGTTGAATACTCGTGTCGGTGGGTAAATAGACCTTTTGCGCCAGTTAGAGGCGACGGTCACATATTCTTGCCAAACTCATAGCAGTCACTAAGTTTAGAGGAACCTCAAATTCGACATCAAGCCGCAAGCGATCGTGAAGTCCGGCGGTAAAGTTGGCGACCTACATCTTTAGGGAATGCGTGACATGTGCCAGAAAAAGTTGAAACTGGTCCTAAATTTTGTCCACGGTGTCCGTCAAGCGTAGTGTCATGAGGGAACCGAGGGGGTTGTTGCGAAAGGGAGGGACAAAACGCAGTTGTAAAATCGCTTGAAGTCGTCCAACATCAGACCCGGCTGATCAGTGAGGAGACGAATGGTCATAAGCAAAGCTGAGTTGAGAAGGTAGGAGGAGGCCAGAGGAAGCCGTTGATCTGTCGGAGTTTGTTGGCTATTAAAGAATTGTTCGCACTTGGTGAGCCATCCCAAATGATCAGTTTTCCCCTCGTAGGTGGGGAATTCCAACTGGGCATAATGCGACAAAATAGAAGCTTCAGTGCATAGGAGGGGCTGTGATGATGGCTCGTGGAGGAAGAGCGGTTGTAGCCGAACTTGACTGCTACTGATGTGATTAGCTTTACAGAACATCTACCTACAACACAGAATCATTTTTTTCACGTTGTAGGGAAGTGATGATGCTCGTGCTGCTGATTGTAATCTTTTTTTTGGCCTCTCTTTCATATAATATTGAAGCATCTTATTTTGTCTTAGGTTTAACAACAAATAGCTCCTTTCAAATGGCTTCATAAAACTTATTTTTCTTTTTCAATTCCATATGTATGTTTTCCTTACAGCTACCACTACTCTTCTGAATTTTGTCCGGTCATTCCTCCAAGCACATGAAGATAATTGCAAGCAGGATGAACTTGAAAAGAAAAAAAACCAAAAAGTGTCCGAAATGAATAAATCAAAAGATACAATTTCTATAAACAGAAGTGGTAGATAACACTTCAACATCATTATTAGGCGACTTCAGTTCTTGCGCAAGAGTACTGATTTCCAGAATTTTTGTAGACCAAAGTTTTGATCAGGACAGGTCATAGAGAAAATTGGTGTCTCCATCTGGCTTGAACATGGTGCTAATTTCAACACCTTGGTAATGCTTTCAACATTATCCTTAATGTGTTTATATATGATTCATGTGTTCTACAATTAAGGCTGCATTTGGCGCTACTTATCGTAACTTATTTGCTCCAATGAAGTTGGACAAAAACATCATTGTCATATAATGTATGTTTGGTATGACAAATGTTATAAAAAAGAAACTAGTTTAAGACATAAAATTTTTGTATGACAATGACATTTTTAACCAACCTCACCGAAGCAAATAAGTTACGATAAGCCGCTCCAAACACAGCCTAAGTTAAATCATCTCTTGACATCAGCTGTTTCTTCATCTGCAGAGCCATGCTAGTCAATGTGACCTCTTGGGCTGTTGACATCTGTACAAATCCAACCCCACTATTCTTTAATTCTTTATGTAGAACTATTCTTAGTTGGCATTTCTGCTTTAGATTGTGTATTATTTAAGTTTGATGCTTTTTTCCATAGTGAATGGTGAAGAAAATAAAAAAGTCAGCAATAATCTTCCTCCTGCATATATTATCATTGTAATCATGTAATCTTGCATATAGCTTCAACAGCAAGCTTAATTCTTCAGGTTTACTCCTGCATATATAATCTTTCTACTATTGTTTTTAAACTGACATCTAAATATTCCAAATTGACATCACATGAAAACAACTTTCATGATATAGCAGATGTTAGTGAACCAAATGTCAGATATTATTATTATTAAGCAAATGTGGAGAAAACAAGAGAACAACTTTACTCCTACATCACAAAATAGGAACTCACTTTTTGGGCGTTTATAAGACTTTTGACGGTCATGCGCGCCATGCTCGGGCTTGAACCGGGGCTTGGCCTTGGGAGCAGTCATGCGACTTGTGAACATGAATTTCATTTGACATGGTCAAGATAATATGGCCTACATCTTTATTTTATCTCGTTTTTATTTTTAACTTTAATAATTCATTTTAATTTTAAAACCGTTTTTCACGAGGTTTTCCACTGGGAGGCACATTTTTGCCTATGAATTTTGGATGTAGTTGTTTCATTTCCGTTTTAACTTCTTCCATGTTTAATTTTTCCTATGTTTGTTGCCACGATTTTGCTCGCTAACAACACTCTTGCATCTATGACAACCATTTACCTTTACTTTTCCATTTTGCCACGGTAGTTAATTGATTGTGCTTTTTGCGGGTTGTTATGAAAAATCTGATTCAAGTGCAGATGAATAATTCTGTTTAAAATAATATTTTTTTGCTCTCTAACGGCCAAACGACGAAGAGCGATAAACACAAAAATTAAGAAAATAAAAATAAAATAAAAATAAGCATCACAAAAGTAGAACATTAAATTTAAAGTGGTTCTTCAAAATTAAAAATGGGTACGTTCACTGTGCCGGGAGAGGTAAATTTATTATTAATTTCTCAAACATACAATACCACTAAAATGAAGGAGAAGAATAGACCGAGAAAATGATGAAAATCTCGAATCCTCCAAGGTCCAGTCGTACATGTTGCGACGAGAAAATAGTTCCCGCGGCGAGAGAAGAACTTGGCGGCGAAAAGAACTCGCCGGCCGAGAGGAAGAAGTCGAATATCTCTCTCGGAAAACTACTGCTCTGCACTCATATGGATGGCCGACCACTCCTTTTATAAGTGAGAAGAGCCCTAAAATCGGGTAGAGAGGTGGGTCGGCTGGATCCAATCAAAGAAAAAGAAAAAATCATCTTCCAAAAAATCTCTTCCATCAGCGAAAAGAAAATATATTCTGCCATCAATGATGCTCCATAATTGTTGGAATTTGGGGAATTCTAAAAAGAAGAGTCATGAAATGAGCAGTCTCCAAAAAAGAAATAGAAGGTTTCTAAAAATCTAAAAAAGATATCGTCAAGAATTTGATTCTAAAATTGACGGTATCATAGATTGTGTGACTTCCAAAATTAGCCCCTCTCATATGGAAAGAGGCGACAATTACTACAACAATCTCCACATTGACGTATCTTTCATGACATGCTCCACATGTTTGAGATAACGACATGATGCGCCAACGATCACCAAGATCCAAAATCAATGGAACTGACTGAGTGAGCTTCGACCAAGAATGGATCATAAGAAAATTCCTTCAATTCTAAGTAGCACACAAACTGGACTTACGTGATTGTCTCAGAAACGCTCCATCTTGAAGCAATATCAACTGCTCCACCTCCAGCGGTGATCTCCCGTCGCAAAAATTGAAACTGTCAAGACTTCTGACCTTTGATGTGCGCGCGGGAGAGAAAAAGATAAATGTAGACACACAACAAAAAATGCTAACTGACCTCAGCATGAAAAAATGAACTCGTATGAGAACTAATCAAATGTTGATTAGACATACTCTATGCTCATGAAGAACGAAGGAGTAACAATGAAAGAACTTAGGTAATAGAGGATGACAAAACTGCAAAAACAAAGTTCTTGACCAGGAGAAATAACTCAAAAGTTATAAGTTATATGAAAAAAAGCAAAGAAATAGCATGACTAAATAAAGGGAAATAAAGTAAGCAAATTAAGGGATAAAGATCATATGAACAAAATAGAAAAGGATAAAAAATGCAGGAAGCCTAAAAAAAACATAAGAGAAAGATAGGTGAGACAAATACTAGAGAACATCCTCATCGAAATCCTCAAGGCATAAGGATGCCACAGACTTTTCCTTATCATCACCCGAGTTCTCTTTCTCCTTGTTCTGAAGCTTCCAGCAATTCTTGATTTCATGGCCCTTCTTTTTGCAGTAGTTGCAGTGGGTATCTGAACTTTTCTTATACTTGCCTCCTCTGACTGAACCAGACTGACCCCGAGAGAATAAAGCTGCACTTTCAGTAACACCTGAGCCTGACGACTTCTTTAGGATGTCATCTGAGAGTAACGCTGTAGTAACCTCTTCTATATCCAGAATATCCTTACTGTAGGTGAGGGTAGTGACCATGCTTCATAGGACTTTGGAAGAGAGTTCATAAGAATAACTGTCTTATCTTCTTCCTCCACCTGAATATCCATGTTGAGACACTCAGATAATAGTTTATTGAAACTATTCAGGTGGTCATGTAGAGAGGAACCCTCCTTCATGTTGAAATTGTATTATTGTTGCTTGAGGTAGATGCGGTTGAGGAGAGACTTCGTCATATAGGTATTCTCCAATTTTGCCCAAAGATTAGATGCAATCGTCTCTGAAAGGACTCCATACAACACATCATCGTGAAGACAAAGCTGTATGGTAGACATAGTTTTGAGATCCAAGTTGAAATTAATGGGGACTATACTCTGATTAACTCTAGAGGGGGGGAGGGTGAATAGAGTTCAATCCAATCTTTTTAAACTTTTGCGGAATTAAAATATCTTTAGTAAAATAGGTGAATAGGATATATGCGTACAAGTGTACAGGTGCAGCAAACTAGCAGAAGAGATAAATCTAAGCTACACAGCACAAATATCACAGCATAAGCACAAAAGAAAATACAGCCACACAGACAACATAAGAACTTTATAGTGGTTTCCCAACTAGGTACATCCACTCTTCTACCACCCTAGGTAGGAATCCACTCAGATTTTTGATCAGGTGTCTGACACCAATGAGCTTTTGATCAGTTGCTCAAAAACAAAACCTCAAGTCTTTTGGTTAGGTGACTTGCAACCAGGAATCACTTTTGAAGGGAGAGATAACCCTATACAGAGAGGGGAGAGAGGTTGATGATGACTTCTCTATTCTCAAAGAAAATTTAGAGAAGCCTTGTGGATTCTACTGATTGTATCAAAGCTCCCCCTGAGATTAGTATATGTTCAGGCAGGAAAACTTTGTTAGGGATGATAGGTCTTCTGCTGCAAGATCAAATCTAGGATTCTCTTGACTGATTGAAATGGTTTGTCACTGAAGATCCTGGAATCAGAGATAGAAGGAAGAAAAAGACTCTTGATATATGATTGGTGTTCTTTTCTTCTTCTTCTTAAGAGAACAATGAGATCCTGCACAGAAGGAGTATTAGAAAGTTTGGAAGAATTTTTTCTAAAAACTTTTTGTCAATGTGTTGTTCTTCTTGAGAGCTGTAAGCACAAAATATTATTCTCGTGTCTCTATTCTCTTTTTGTGATTGATTTCTTTCTTGTCCTGTCGAGAGTATATTATGATAATAACTATTCCACAATTCCAATTTGAATTTCTGCCATTAAAGCTAAGCAGAAAAATCTGGGAATAGAAAACGTCAAGAATGTTAATTAAAATATTCCATTCCCCAACTGTCCCGGGATATTTGTCAATTTCATTTACTGATAAAAACTATAATCAATGCTGCAAAATAACGACTATAAAATGAGCATTAATTACTCAATAAAATCATGACTTATAATAGAAATAAATCGGAACAGATAAGGAAAGAATAAGTCAAATACATCTTACAGTTTTCGTCGACCAGAGATCAGAGATCGTCGACCTCAGAAAACACATTCTTCGACCTTGGCTCTGCGAATAAACTTTTCAAAACTTTGGCTGAGTCTGAGTTGGAAGATCGTTGAGCTTAGCACTGTACTGCGCTGGAAGATCGTCGACCTTAGAACAGATAACTTCTTTGTCAAGTTCGCAGACCATAGAACTCTTGTCTTTCACTAGTAGTAAGTTGACCTGAGCTCTAAGAACGTCGAGCTCAGAAATAACTTCAACACATAACTTTTAGGGCTGATATATGATACTGTCTTCAGGCAGGTCCTTGATGCTGCAAGCTGTAGGATTGACCTAAGACTAGGAAGATAAAATACTTGACCCAACTATACAATATGGGTCACACTCTAAAAAGTGAACTTAGCCCAAATCACCTGGGGTTCCAACAATCTCCCCCTATTTGGGTGAGGTTACTTCATAAGAAAAGTAAGAAAATAAACATAGCAGGAAAAAATAGATAACTGATAGAATAAATAAGCTATCAGCATCTTTATAAAGCTATGCATAAATTGTTCATAAGCAAAACAGACAGAAAATAAATAAGCTATTTGTCCTTGGGAGAATCTTAAGATTTAGCAAATTTTATTACTCTGTTTGGATCCAATGCTTGTCTGAGAGTCATGGTCATGTCTGCATCTCCCAGCATCTTTTGAGATATGGCTCTGGGAACTATGCCTTCAGGATGCAGATTCATGTATTCTTCAACATTAAACATATTTCCAACTTGATGTCTTTGTAGCTCTTTCTTCCTGTAGGATGACATTGTAAAATATTGAGAGGTGTCCTGACCCTGTTCTCTTACTTTTTTGATCTGAGATAGAGCAATAGATTCTTTAAATCTGACCATTTTGATATTAGGATCTGTCTCAGGATCATATGCTTGAATTGGAGGTCCTTCATATCTAACTTCAGGACTAACTTCACTGGAAGGAGAAGGAGAGAATGTTGGCTTGGAAGGATATTGCTGAGAATTGAGAGAGCTTCTGGAGAATGAGTGATATTGCTTTTGATACTTACTAACTCTTGAAGCTTCAGAGGATCTACCATGCCTTTGGTAAGTCTGAGTAGTGTTTGAAAATCTCTGATGGCCACTACCTGAAGAGCTACCACTTGGAGGAGGAGGAGGATCTCTTCAATTCATCCTTGGAGAAGAGGGAGGGGAGTACTTCCTTTTCTTCCTTGCTTTAAGCTCATTCTTTGACAACTTCATCCAATGAGGCATGTTAGGATATGGATCAATATTATGCCTGATATAGTAGGGAGTGTCATTATGGGGATTTGGAGCTGGAGCTGGAGCTGGAGTCTTCTTTCTCAATTTCCTTTTCTTTGTCTTGGGGGAATCATCACTGTAGATTACTTCACTACTTTCACTGTCAAAGTTGTACAAAGCATCAATTGCTTTTATATACTCGGGAGTTACCTTGGGAGGAGGAGAAGGAGCCTTGGAGTAGGGATAGGAGTCGGATCATAGACTGGAGGGATGGGGTCAGTCCTGTACTCAGACTCTGATTCAACAGACTCTGATTCAACAAACTCTTCAACTTCCTCTTTGGTATCAGCTACTGAAGCTTTCTCAATAATCATAGCTTCAGTCTTAGAGCTTTCTTCAAAACTAGCCCTTATTGTGGCTATCACCTCTGAGGAAGCAGGTGGAGTATAGCACACTCTGGCCTTGGATGATGATTCAATAGAAAGTAAAGGATTAAAGGGTGAAAGATGATAGAGTATACTTTCCATATCTACTGATGGAGGTATAAAATAAAAATAATTTCCACCAGTCAGAACTTCTGGCATAGCTACAACCATCTCATCATCTACTGCTGCTGCAAGGGCTTCTTCATAGAACATCTCCCCCTGCATGGTTTCAGAAGGTTCTGAAGCCATGCCCTTGGATGAAGAAGGGGAAGGGAAGGAGGAGGCAGCAAAGAGAGATGTAAGGGAATTTATTGATTTTAAAAGGGGGGATATCTCAGCTGCAATAAGCTCCTTGAGGATGGGAGTCAACTGAGATATGAGGGTAGCAATGAAAGCATTGTCAGGGGTTAGAGGAGGAATAACTGGGGGGATGTATCAAGCATGATATCATCTTGGTTAGTAGGTGAGGATGGGGTCTGAGGAGAGGGAATATGAATAGGGGATTGGAGGGGAGAAGCTTGAGAAGAAATTTCAGCTGTTATCAACTCAAAGTTTGGAAAGAGGAGGGTGGTTGAGGGAATGGTTGTAAGGTGAGAGAGAAGAGGTGAGTCAGGAGGTGTGAGGTTATGAGCTGGAGAGGGCTGATGATCTGGAGTAGGAGAGGCAGGAGGGGTTCCTTCAGCCAAGAGAGGAGTGGTTGTTACCACCCTTGTGTTCTCTGAAGCACCTGCAGAGGGCTTTTCCTTAGAGGGCTTAGGAATTGCCCTCTCCCATCTGCCAAATAGGGCAGAGGTTAGCCTCTTGGAGGCATTGATGAACGTAGTTTGGGGAACTAACAGTTCATCAACCTTTGCCTTCAAGAACAGGCCCAAAACACTGGCAAAACACACTTCTTTCTTATTGTTCCTCTTTCTAATCAAATCAAACAAAATCTATCCCCAATTGACTTTCCTCTTTTTCACCAGCGCAGCCATCACCAGAAACTGCTGCCTGGAGATGTAGTCGTGGGCAGTGTGCTTTGCAAACAACACTTTCCCCACTATATCTGCAAGAAACTTGTACACAGGAGATAAGTTCTTTTTCCATAATTTGTTAGAGTTTTCACCGGAGTGACCCATAACAACTAACAAATTCTCAAACTTATCATCATCCATATCCAAATCTTCTAGACCATTCTCAAGTTCAAAAATTTCTATAAGAACTGCAGGAGAGAGAGTAACCTGAGTCCCGCTGATGAATCCTGTCATCTCTTCCTCAGTAGAGGACGATGAGAATACCCACTCCTTGATTGCGGCGGCTGGCAGCTTGATGCGGTTGGTCATAAACGATTTCAGCATTTGATCTTCACATAGTTGCAGAATATCCTGAAATATTTGATCAGATTGCTGGAATGTATCAAAATCAATGTCAAAGCCCGTGTCGAACTTCATTCCTGCTGAACCAGATGCAGCCATTTCTAAGTACTTTTGTGAAACGAGAGTACCTGCAAAAGGAAACAAACGATCAAGTGTAGGAGGGGAATTCTGAAAGCGCGGGATTGAAGTGGAAGAAGAAAGCCTATAAAGGGTTTTCAGAATACAAAACGACATTCTCAGCCCGGCAAAAGAATAAAATTCTTCGATCACAGGTCGACGAAGATTTCATTAAGGGATATGTTCATCGATCTCAGAACGAAGAGATGGAAAGTTTTCGTCGTTCATAGAAAAATTTCCTGAAACAGAAATCGTCGTTCTCTGGTCGACGAAACTGCTTCAACAAGAGATTTCATCGATCTTAGGTCGACGAAAAATCTCAAGAACAGTTACAAGTTCGTCGATTTCAGTTCGACAAACAGAAACAATTCTTCGACCACAGACATAACATTAGATTAAATTCTGACCATTTATCATTCCAAGCTGATTTATGAAGAACAGATGCTTGGATAGATCCAATGGCTTGGTGAAGATGTCTGCTCTTTGCAAATTAGTAGAGATAAACTCAAGTTTAATCTTTTGCTTGTCTACACAATCTCTAATAAAATGATGTCTAATGTCTATATGCTTTGTTCTTGAATGCAATGCTAGATTTTGTGCAATGGAAATAACACTAGTATTATCACATAGTATGGTTGAATTATTTAAGTTGACACCATAATCTAGAAGTTAGTATTGTATCCATAAGATTTGTGAATAGCAACTGCCTGCAGCCATATATTCAACTTCAGTAGTGGATGTTGAAACAAAGGTTTGTTTCTTACAGAACCAAGATACAAGTTTGTCACCCAGGAATTGGCAAGTTCCAGAGGTGTTTTTCCTGTCTACTCTACATCCAGCATAGTCAGCATCAGAAAATCCAGTTAACTAAAATGTTGACTCTATTGTGAAAGTGAGGCTAAGATCTATCTCAACTCTAGAGGGTGGGTGAATAGAGTATTTTAAAATAATTTTTCACAGTTGAAATGAACAGCACATATAAAATTTAATTTATGATATAGTGTAGAGTGCTAGTAAAAATGTTAAAAGCTAAGAAGTAAAAAGCACAGCACACAGCAAACAAATCACACAAACAAACCAGAAGACACAAGGAATTATAGTGGTTCCCCAAAAACCTGGGTACATCCACTCTTCTACCACCCTTGGTAGGAATCCACTCAGGATGAGTTGATCAGGTGTCCTGACACCAATGAGCTTTTGATAAGGTGCCCAAAAACCAAAACTAGATTTTTTGATAAGGTGTCTTGCCACCACTGAGTTTTGACAAGGCTCTCAGAACCAGACAGAACTTTTGAAGGGAGTTCAAGAACCCTTTTACAGCAGGAAAAGAAAAATAAGAATGAAGGGTGTCTTCTCTGTTCTCAATCAAATGAGAGAAGCACAAGTGGATTGATGAAGTCAAAGCTCCCCCTGAGATGTAGAAAGGTTCAGGAAAAGAAGCTTTGCTCTAGGGTGATAGGTCTTCAAAACTTTGATCTCTAGCACAAGATGGTTTCAGCAAGAAGGCTGAAGGTGAGGTGTCTGGAGTAATGAGATTGTGAACACTTTTCAGTCAGCAAGAAGATTTTTGAGTCACAGTTGTTCTGTTGTTCTTCTGCTATCAGTATATTCTATTCTATGTGTTCACTTCTGTGTGTATTCCCCCAAAAAAAACTTGATAACACAGAAGAAAGGAATAATAAATTTTCTGACGATTCCTTGTCCAAAAATAGCCGTTGGGAGTCATAAATGTCTTCCAAAAATAGTCTTGTCTTCTAGAGGAAAGTCCAACAAACATTCTCTGAATAATTCTTTGAAACTTGCTCCAGAGTTAAAGACAAACGGCTGGGAGATCTTCTGACATAAATGCTGATAATATTCAAAAACATTCCAAAGAACAGCAGCATTTGAATTCCTGAAAGCGTCGATCTCTCTAAGGAAAACGTCGATCTGAGCTCTACGATCGTCGAACTGAGCTCAGAGATCAAATGGACAAGCAGACAGAAAACGTCGATCTGAGCTCTACGATCGTCGAACTGAGCTAGAAGATAGAAGAGGGGAGTTCGACGACTCAGCAGAAGCTAGACAAAAGCAGATAGTCGATCTGAGCTCGACGATCGTCGACCGGAGTACGACGATTTATTGAAGATGAGCTCAGAGAGCGTCGAACGGAGTTCGACGATTCGTCGACCTGAGCTCGACGAAAATTACCTTAGACTAAGCTCTTCAACCTTGATCTTGGAATGATCCTGGGGGCAGCTTCAAACCTAGGTTCTAAGACCTAGACTCATTCTAATGTTGACCTTTTCAACTATACAACTAGGTCAACTGGGATTCCTAAGACAAGCATAGTGATCCTTACCCAAATTAGTAATAGGGTGTTCCAACAATCTCCCCCTATTTGGGTTAGGATTACTATTTACAGATAATCATAGGAAATGAAAAGCATACAACAATACATAAGCTAATACAAAATGCAGAGAAGATATATAGCAGTAAAGCAGATCACAGATAAATATCAGCAGATGTCCAAAGGTGGATGAAATGTTTAGCTTACACAGTTCACTTCCTTTCAGATCCCTTTTTAAATAAAATTTCTCTATTTGGATTCTGACTTTCTTTCTTTGACCTTCTGTCATCCTCTGCACCTAGAGAAGTTTGAGATTTGGGCCTTGGAACAACAGCCTCTGGGTGCAGCTTCATATAATCTTCTGGATTGAAGAATTTCCTTGATGCATATCTTTCCAGTTCTTTCTTTCTCTGCTCTGATAAGGTAGTTATGTTTGAAGTATCCTTTCCTTGTTCTCTGGCCTTTTTTATTTGATCAAGGGCAGCCAATTCTTTCATTCTGGCTGTCCAGGATACAGGGTTGTTCTCAGGGTCTTCAAAAGGAATGGGAGGTTCATATCTGTTGATGATTTCAGAAACAGTAGAAGGAGTCCTGGAAACAATAGTGTCTTTCAGCTTGTAAGGAAAATGACCTGAAGAAGGGTCAGGGAGACCTTGTCCTTCCCTTTGATAGAATCTTTGTTCTCTTTGATTTCCTCTGTAATTACCCCTTCTGGGTTGATATCCTTTTTGATGCTGTCCCCTTTGATATGATCTTTGATAATGCTGGGAAGAGCTGTGTCTGGAGACTGGAGCTTGAGGGGCTGAACCTGAGCCTGAATCTGGAGGAGGAGGAGGAGGAGGCTGATATTGAGAAGAACCCTTTTCATATTTGTCAAGCTTCCTCTTCTTCTTCATAGCTTTCAATTGATTTTTGGAATATTGCATCCAAGGCTCAGAGATTGGGCAGTCATGCAGAATGTAGTATGGAATATCATTTGAGTCTTTGGCTTTGGCAGGAGGGACTGACATCATTGCTTTACTTCTGGCTTTTCTCTTCTTGGCAATAGTTCTAGCAGAATCATCAGAATCAGTCCTGTATTGGTCACTCTCAGAACTTTGATGTTGATCATACAGATCATCAATTCTTCTGATAAGCTCTTCTTGAGCTTTAAGTTTTGCAGAAACATCAGGAGCAGGAGGTGAGGGAGCAACAGCAGAGCAGGCAGAAGCAGTTTCATCAGCATCAGTTGCTGGAATCATTTCTATGTCAGCAGTAGCATCAGCAGCAATTTCAACAAAAGGAGGCACAGTGGCCTTAGTAACAATTGAAAGAGGCACAGTGGCCTTAGTATCAGCATCAGAGATATCCACAGCCTTCCAGGATTTGATGTAGGAATCAATATGGCTTGGATCACAGGTAGCTATAGGCACAATGGCCTTAGACAAATCTTCAGCAGGAATTGCAGGCAGACAACTGAAATGGACTGTATCAAATATAGATAGCAGCCTCTGCAGATTCAGTGCAAAAGCACATCCAAGAGCTGGAGCTGGAGCAGACATAATATCAGCAGCTGGCACAACCACTTCTTCATAAGGCATCTCCCCCTGCCTTGGTTCAGAGAAAGATGAATCAAGGCACACAGAAGATGGGATATCCAGGGAGGAGGAAAGGAAGGCAATCTTGGTAGACAACTCCTGTACTTGCTTTAGGAGTGGAGCCAGGGAAGACTCCAGTAGAGATGTCAGCTTGGGAGCTAGCAACTCATACAACCTGTCTGCCAAAATAGGAATATCTACATGCTCAAGTGGGGCTTGAGCAGAGGTAGAGGCAAAAGTAGATGGAAGGACGGTGGCTGAAACTGAAATTGAGGAGAAAGGTGGAGAGGGAATGGTTGGTTCAGAAGATGGAATAATGGAGATAGAGGAGGTTGAGGTGGAGATAGGGGAAGTAAGAGATGGTGTGAAGGAGGGTTGAGAGAGAATGTCATGGAGCAGTTGTTGAAAGGAGGAAGTGGAGGGTGGCTCAGGAGGAGTAGAGGGTGAATCATCCATGAAGGAGTCATCTGTAAGTGAGAAGGATGGAATGGTGAAGGTTGAATAGGAAAAGAGAGGATGGAATTCCTCTGAGGTGGATAGAGGAGGGGATGGCATAGGTGAGGAAATGGTAATTGGGGATGAGATGATTATGGTGGATACTGGTGGTGAGGAGGTGACAATTTGGGTGGTTAGGGTGGTTATGGCTGGAAGAGGGGAGGAAGCAGGCAGCTCTTCTGCTGAAGGAGTGACTAAAATAGTCCTTGTGCCTGAATGAAGTGTTGCAGCAGCCCTGGAGGGGTTTATAATCTGCCTGTCCCATTTACTGAAGAGGGCACAGGAAAGCCTCTTGGATGCATTGATAAACATCCCAGAGGAGGTTAATAGGTCAGGGCACCTGTTGTGCAGAAAGACCCCTAAGATTCTTCCATAACTAACTGCATTCTTGTTGATCTTCTTCTTAATCAGAGTGAAGAAGATGGAGCCCCAGTCCAGGTGTTTCTTGTCTAATAAGGCTCCCATCAGGCAGAACTGATATCTGGAAATGGTGTCATGGGCTGAATGCTTGGCCAACAGCACCTTCCCAACTACATCAGCCAGGAATTGAAATTCGATTGCCAGATTTTTCTTCAGCAGCTTATTAGGGTTTACTGCATTGTGACCCATCCTATCCAGCATGGTGTCAAACTCCTCTCCAGATAGTTCAATGGAGTCTTCTCCAGTGCTGAGTTGAAAGACTTCTGTTAGAAGAGCCGGGGATAGAAATACCTGAGTCCCCTTAATGGTGCCGACAACAGAATTCTCAGACTCGTCTGTTGCGGTAAAACACCACTCTTTTATCTCTTCTGAGGCGATCTTCATCCTTGTAGTCATTATTGGAGTCAGGTGTTGTTCTCGGAATAAGTTTAGGATGTCCTTGAAGCGCTGGTCGCTTCCGTCGAAGGAGTTTATGTCGATGTCAAAACCTGTGTCGAACTTCATCTTAGCAAAAGCAGCACTCGATTCAGCCATATTCACCTGCAACAGAAAACTAAAAACGACCAAGCGTAGAGAATTTGGAGGGAAAAGAAAGAGAGTTGCAGAGTATGAAAGCGCAAAGGGAGAACGACGGCTGAAAGAAAGATTTTATATTAGGGTTCGACGCGAAAAAGGAAAATCGTTAAGCTCAGTTCGACGAAACGTCGAGCTCAGCTCGACGATTTGGGCTACAGAGGGAATCTGAAGTGTCTTCAAAATCGGCGATCTTCGTTCAACGATGTTGAAAAACGTCGAGCTCAGCTCGACGGCCTCTGATCAGAAGGAGAGAAAGCCTAGCTCTAGCGAGGGCTCTGAGCTCAGATCGACGACTGCAAAAGCGTCGATCTCTGGTCGACGATTTTTGGAAAATCGTCGATCTCTGTTCGACGATTTTGGGGAAAACGTCGAGCGCAGTTCAGAGTCTAAACTCATTCTACAGACACAAAAAGAGGGAAATTTTTGACCTAGTCTTGGTCTGTTTTAGCTTTTCAAAATCTTGTAATTTAATTAAGGCTTCCTCCATCTAACATACCTAACTGATTTAGGAAGAAACTGTGTTTCTTTTCATCCAAAGGTTTGGTGAAAATATCTCCCCTTTGCAAATCAGTAGGAATATATTGAATTTCAATTTTATTTTTCTCTACATTATCTCTTAGAAAATGATGCCTAATTTCTATGTGTTTTGTCCTACTATGGAGGACTGGATTTTGTGCTATAGAGATAGCACTAGTATTGTCACAGAAAATTTTAGACTTCTCTATGTTGTAGCCATAGTCTAAGAGCTGATTCTGTATCCACAATATTTGTGAACAGCAACTGCCTGCAGCCATATACTCAGCTTCAGCAGTTGAAGTTGACACAGATGTTTGTTTCTTACAGAACCAAGAGACAAGTCTATCACCAAGGAACTGACAGGTTCCACTGGTGCTTTTCCTGTCTATTCTGCATCCAGCATAATCAGCATCTGAGAATCCAGTTAAATCAAATGCTGAATCTTTTGGATACCAGAGACCTAGATTTGGACAACTTTTAACATACCTAAGAATTCTCTTAACTAAGATTAAGTGTGACTCTCTAGGGCTAACTTGGAATCTAGCACAAATACATGTGGCAAACATTATATCAGGCCTACTAGCTGTAAGGTACAATAAAGAGCCAATTATTGCTCTATATGTTGTCTGATCAACAGGTTTCCCATGTTCATCAGCATCTATTACAGCATTTGAGGGCATGGGTGTTTTCATACATGATGCATCAGACATACCAAATTTCTTAACCAGCTCTTTTGCATACTTGGTTTGAGAAATAAATATGCCTTCAGCATGTTGCTTGACTTGCAGTCCTAAGAAGAAGGATAGCTCACCCATGCTACTCATTTCAAATTTAGAGTGCATAAGCTTGGAAAACTTTTTGCACAATTTTGAATCAGTAGAACCAAAAATAATGTCATCTACATAAATTTGCACTAGCAGGGTGTGGGACTTATGAGTTCTAATAAAAAGAGTTTGGTCTACTCTCCCCCTAACAAAATCATTTTCCAGAAGAAAGCATGCTAGGGTCTCATACCATGCTCTAGGGGCTTGCTTGAGACCATATAATGCTTTATGCAATTTGTAAACATAATCAGGGTGAGTTAGAGAGATAAAACCTGGAGGTTGTCTAACATAGACTTCCTCTTTGATGTCCCCATTGAGAAATGCACTTTTTACATCCATTTGATACACTTTGAAACCTTTGTGGGCAGCATAGGCTAGGAATATCCTGATGGCTTCCAGCCTTGCAACTGGTGCAAATGTCTGATCATAGTCTATTCCTTCTTGTTGAGAGTACCCTTGAGCAACTAGCCTTGCCTTGTTTCTGACTATAACTCCTTGATCATCCAGCTTGTTCCTGAATACCCACTTTGTTCCAACAATGGGATGATCCTTTGGCTTAGGCACTAGTTCCCAAACCTTGTTCCTTTCAAATTGATGCAACTCCTCTTGCATTGCAATGATCCAGTGTGGATCTTGCTCTGCATCTTGAATGGATTGAGGCTCAATTTGAGATAGAAAGCAAGTGTGCATCAGGTTTTGGTTGACCTGACTTCTAGTTTGCACACCAGCTGAGATCTCTCCAATTACTTGGGTGATTGGATGATCTCTTGTTGTTACTAAGTCAACAGGGAGTGTTGATCGTTCACCAGCCTGTGTTGTTGTCTCCTCTAGTGGAGCAGCAACTGGCTCTTCAGGATGATTTTCTTCAAGATGTTGAACTTCTTCTTCATCATCACTGCTCTCATTCTTTTCAGCAACTTGCAGTTTGTTCAAGTCTTCAGCTAGAGAATGTACCTGCAGAGGTTCTATGGTAGAAGCATTCTTCTCCTTGAAAGACATGTTAGCTTCATCAAAAATGATATGAACAGATTCTTCAATTTTACAGGAAGATTTATTATAAACCCTATAGGCCTTGCTGATCATGGAGTATCCCAGAAACACTCCTTCATCAGCTTTAGCTTGGAATTTTGCTAGATATTTCTTGTCATTATTATGAATGAAACAAGTGCAACCAAAAACTTTGAAATAGCCTATTTTAGGTTTCTTCCCTTTGAGCAATTCATAAGGAGTCTTGCCCTTCAGCTTGTGTATCAGGCTTCTGTTCAACACATAGTTGGAGGTGTTCACTGCCTCAGCCCAAAAGGACAGAGGTAAGTGAGCATCTGCCAATAATGTAGTTGCAGATTCAATGAGTGTTCTATTTTTCCTTTCAGCTACCCCATTTTGTTGAGGAGTTCTAGGAGCTGAGAAAGTGTGCCTGATCCCTTCACTCTGACAGAACTCTTGCATGAGAAGAGAATCAAACTCTGTCCCATGATCACTTCTGATCAGGGCAATGTGAGTGTTGAACTCAATCTGAATACATTTGAGAAAATCTGTCAAACACTTGAAGTTATCAGACTTCTTCCTCAGAAAGAATACCCAAGTGAATCTTGAGAAGTCATCTACAACCACTAAAGTATAGGACTTCCCTCCTAGGCTTTGCACAGATATGGGTCCAAAGAGATCCATGTGCAACAGGTACAAAATCCTAGGTGAATCACTCTTATTAATTGATTTAAAACTACTTTTAGTTTGCTTGCCTAATTGACAGGCCTTGCAGAGTCCTTCCTTCTTGTAGGGACCAGAAGGTAGTCCTTTAACAAGGTTGTCTTTAGATAGCTTAGCAATGGTTCTAAGGTTAATATGTCCTAGTCTCTTATGCCATAACACATTAGATTTTGAAATGGAATTAAACAGGCAAATATCTACCACTGGTGAATGAAATTCCACTAAGTAAATGTTACCTCTTCTGTTACCTGTCAACACCGTTGTGTTGTCCACAGACTTGACTTTGCATATGGCTTTGTTGAAGGTTACTTGATATCCTTCATCACACAATTGACTGATACTTATCAAGTTGTGCTTGAGTCCTTCAACATATGCCACCTTCTTGAATGTGACTGGGCCAATTTTGACTGCACCATATCCTTTTGTAGTTCCAAAGCTTGAGTCTCCAAAAATTACTTTGGGTCCAAGCTTGGCTTTGAAGGAAGTGAAGTTGTCCTTGTCCCCTGTCATGTGCTTTGAGCAACCACTATCCAGATACCATTGATGGTTTGATGCTGGATAGGTCTTCACCTACACAAAAACAACTTATTTGTTTTTGACCCAGTTGACCTTGGGCCTAGGTTGATATCCCTTGAATTCTGAAATAAAGGACATCCCAGGTTGATCCTTATAACCTTCAGGATGGTATCTCCTAGGAGGTACTATCCATTCAGTATAGGGATTAAAGCCTTGGGATGTGGAGCTTCTAGGATTGAATCTGAATGTGCCATTGAAGGTGTGTTCACAAGCCTGAACTCTGTTCGACGATCGTCGAACTGAGGTCGACGATCTTGGGTCAGATCGTCGATCGCCATTCGAAGATCGATTATGCTGAGATTCAGAGTTTGGATATCGTCGAGCTGAGGTCGACGATCTGTAGTTAGATCGTCGAGCTCTGTTCGACGATCGTCGAGCTCTGCTCGACGCCATCTGTTGAACTGAGTTCTTCTCTGACAGATCTGCATTCTTCCTAGGTACCTCTATTACTCCCTTTCCTTTGTCAGAGACAAACTTGATTGGAGTTGTCAGAATTATAGGTTGGCTGGATGAAGCACCCAAGCCCAGTGTGCTATTAAATCTAGAGTTCACTGTGCTTGTGATGTCCATCAGTCTGATACTTCTCCCATTTAGGGATTCTTCAAACTTTTTGGCCTTTGATAGTTCATTCTTCAATGAAGCTATCTCCTCTTTACAGCATTCTAACTCCTCAGAGAGTTTGAGGTTCTTTGAGTTTAGGACACTATGCTCAGATAATTGATTCCTGAGAGAGATTATCTCCTTCTCAGATTTTAATAGATCTAGACATAGTGTCTTAAATTCATCTTTGAAGTCTTCAGAATCAAAATCAAAAGAGTTGATTACCTGATCCTCATCTGGTTGACTTTCTGAATCTGAATCTGATTCTTCATCAGAGTTTTGCTGTGATGCATTGATAGCCATCATGCAAAATTCTTTTTCATCTACATCATCCTCATCATCACTGGAGCTGGATGAGGCTTCAGATTCCTCTTCAGTCTCACTCCATGTTTCAGCAACAAAGCCCTTCCTTGTATGTTTGTTCTTGCTGGAGGAGGCTTTGTCTGAGCTATTCTTCTTGTAATCCTTTTCTTTTCTTCTTTCTCTTCTTTCCCTTTTGTCCTTATTCTTATTTTCTGGACAGTCAGGCACAATATGGCCTGGTTTCCTACAACCAAAGCATATGATTTCTTTAGTGTTATTTGATTTATCATACCTTGGTTTATCATGACCCTTGTATGGTTTCTTTCTGAAGTCTTTTCTGGCCATCATGTAGAATCTTTTGGCCAGAAGACTTATGAGCTCATCATTTCCTGTAGCTTTATCTTCAGGCTCCTCTTCTACAGCTTTGAAAGCTATGGTCTTTTCTTTCCTTGTAGCTGGAGAGATAGCCTTTTGTTCTTCTTCTCTATTTTTAATGAGCAGCTCATAGGATTTGAGCTTGCCCAGGAGAGCTTCAGTAGTAATCTCATTCAAACTTCTGGCATCCTTAATTGGCCAGATTCTTGAATCCCAAGTGCTGGGGAAGCACATCAGGATTTTGTCATTTAGCTCAGTCAGTGAGATTTCTTTGTCTAGGGTTTTTAACTCATTGACAATTAGACTTAGTCTATTGTACATGTCAGCCACTGATTCAGCTTCTCCCTTTTTGAAGTTCTCATATTGGCTTATCAGATGAGATCTTCTATCTTTCCTTTCATCAGCAGATCCTGAGACAATTTCAGAGAGTTTGTCCCAGATTTCTTTGGCTGAGTGGCATTCAGCTACCTTCTGAAAGATTTCATCAGACATTGTTTGGGCTAAGATGTTCATAGCCTTAGCATCTGCAGTCTTCCACTTCTTTATATCTGCATCTGTTCCAGAAGGAGGTGGGACAGCATTTGAACTTGAGCTTGCTGGTGGAGTTGGACAAACTGTCAAGATAGAATTGAAAATGTCTTCATCAATAGAATTCATGTATAATCTAATCCTTGCCTTCCAGAGTGCAAACTTAGAAAGGTTGCACACTGGTGGTCTGGTGCTTGCATAATCTTTGTTATGTGCCATGTCTTTAAATAAAAAGAAGATGTAGAGAAAATAATCCCCTTAAGAGATTGATCTTATCAAGGATCTTTTGGTTCAGGTGTTAGCCTGTATGAGCAACCAACCTGCCTCTGATACTAATTGAAAGTGAGGCTAAGATCTATCTCAACTCTAGAGGGGGGGTGAATAGAGTATTTTAAAATAATTTTTCACAGTTGAAATGAACAGCACATATAAAATTTAATTTATGATATAGTGTAGAGTGCTAGTAAAAATGTTAAAAGCTAAGAAGTAAAAAGCACAGCACACAGCAAACAAATCACACAAACAAACCAGAAGACACAAGGAATTATAGTGGTTCCCCAAAAACCTGGGTACATCCACTCTTCTACCACCCTTGGTAGGAATCCACTCAGGATGAGTTGATCAGGTGTCCTGACACCAATGAGCTTTTGATAAGGTGCCCAAAAACCAAAACTAGATTTTTTGATAAGGTGTCTTGCCACCACTGAGTTTTGACAAGGCTCTCAGAACCAGACAGAACTTTTGAAGGGAGTTCAAGAACCCTTTTACAGCAGGAAAAGAAAAATAAGAATGAAGGGTGTCTTCTCTGTTCTCAATCAAATGAGAGAAGCACAAGTGGATTGATGAAGTCAAAGCTCCCCCTGAGATGTAGAAAGGTTCAGGAAAAGAAGCTTTGCTCTAGGGTGATAGGTCTTCAAAACTTTGATCTCCAGCACAAGATGGTTTCAGCAAGAAGGCTGAAGGTGAGGTGTCTGGAGTAATGAGATTGTGAACACTTTTCAGTCAGCAAGAAGATTTTTGAGTCACAGTTGTTCTGTTGTTCTTCTGCTATCAGTATATTCTATTCTGTGTGTTCACTTCTGTGTGTATTCCCCCAAAAAAAACTTGATAACACAGAAGAAAGGAATAATAAATTTTCTGACGATTCCTTGTCCAAAAATAGCCGTTGGGAGTCATAAATGTCTTCCAAAAATAGTCTTGTCTTCTAGAGGAAAGTCCAGCAAACATTCTCTGAATAATTCTTTGAAACTTGCTCCAGAGTTAAAGACAAACGGCTGGGAGATCTTCTGACATAAATGCTGATAATATTCAAAAACATTCCAAAGAACAGCAGCATTTGAATTCCTGAAAGCGTCGATCTCTCCAAGGAAAACGTCGATCTGAGGTCTACGATCGTCGAACTGAGCTCAGAGATCAAATGGACAAGCAGACAGAAAACGTCGATCTGAGCTCTACGATCGTCGAACTGAGCTAGAAGATAGAAGAGGGGAGTTCGACGACTCAGCAGAAGCTAGACAAAAGCAGATAGTCGATCTGAGCTCGACGATCGTCGACCGGAGTACGACGATTTATTGAAGATGAGCTCAGAGAGCGTCGAACGGAGTTCGACGATTCGTCGACCTGAGCTCGACGAAAATTGCCTTAGACTAAGCTCTTCAACCTTGATCTTGGAATGATCCTGGGGGCAGCTTCAAACCTAGGTTCTAAGACCTAGACTCATTCTAATGTTGACCTTTTCAACTATACAACTAGGTCAACTAGGATTCCTAAGACAAGCATAGTGATCCTTACCCAAATTAGTAATAGGGTGTTCCAACATATTGGATACCATAGTCCTAGATCTGGGCAACCTTTTATATATCTCAAAATCTTTTTTATAAAAATAAGGTGAGATTCTTTAGGGTTCACTTGGAACCTAGCACAAAGACATGTGACAAACATAATGTCTGGTCTGCTTGTTGTTAGATATAGTAGGTATCCAACAATGGCCCTATACCTAGTTTGATCAACTGGTTTTCCAAGTTCATTAGCATCTACAACAACATTAGCAGTCATGGGAGTCTTCATTGAAGAGGCATCATTCATCCCAAACTTATTAATAAGCTCTTTAGCATATTTAGACTAAGAGATGAAGATCCCTTCAGAGAATTGTTTCACTTGGAGACCAAGGAAATAAGACAGTTCTCCCATGCTACTCATCTCAAACCTTGAATGCATTAAATCAGAAAATCTTTTGCACAGTTTAGGATCAGTAGAACAAAAAATTATATCATCCACATATATTTGTACTAATAATATTTTATAATGATGCAGTTTTGTAAAAAGAGTTCTATTTACCATGCCTCTTGAAAAACCATGCTCTAAGAGAAAGCTGGCTAAGGTCTCATACCAAGCTCTTGGAGCTTACTTTAAACCAAAGAGAGTTTTATGCAATTTGAAAACAAAAGAGGGATGAGTTTGAGAAACAAAACCTGGAGGTTATTCTACATAAACCTTTTCTTTGAGTTCTCCATTTAGAAAAACACTCTTCACATCCATCTGGTAGACTTTGAACTTTTTATATGCTGCATAAGCTAAGAAAATTCTTATTGCCTCTAGTCTGGCAACTGGAGCAAAGGTTTGATCATAATCAATACCTTCCTCTTGCCTATATCCTTGAGCAACAAGCCTTGCCTTGTTCCTCACTATCACACCTTGGGCATCAAGCTTATTCCTAAACACCCACTTAGTCCCAATTACTGGATAGCCCTTAGGCCTTGGAACTAAGTCCCAAACTCTACATCTCTCAAATTGATTGAGCTCCTCTTGCATTGCAATAATCCAATGTGGATCTTGCTCTGCATCAGTTATGGATTGAGGCTCAACTTGAGAGAGAAAGCAGGCAAGCATTACATCAGGGTTGAGTTGATGCCTTATCTGCACACCCACTGATATGTCTCCAATCACTTGAGATCTAGGGTGATCTCTAAGTGTGACAAGATCATTAGGTGGAGTTGGTTCAGCAACAGTTATTGGATTTAATTCCTCTTGTGGAGTTGCATCAACTGTTGAAGGAAGTTGAACTGCTTCCACAGTTTCTTCATCGCTATCAGCTTCTGCTTCTGATTGTGGAGGAGGATGTGATTCATCCTTTTGGGTAAGGTTTAGATCATCCAAATTCTCACACAAATTTGATACCTGCAAAGTGTTATTGGTAGAAATATTTTTCTCCTTGTAAAACATGTTAGTCTCATCAAAAGTTACATGCATAGACTCTTCAATCTTCAAAGATGACTTATTAAACACCCTATGAGCTTTGCTAACTTGGGAATAACCTAGAAAAATTCTCATTTCAGCCTTTGCTTCAAATTTTCTAATATACTTCTTATCATTGTTATGAATATAGCATATACACCCAAAAACTTTAAAATAAGTGATTATTAGTTTCTTCCCTTTGAGTAGTTCATAGGGAGTCTTAAGCTTTAGTTTATGTATTAAACTCCTATTCAGGACATAGTTTGTTGTGCTTACTACCTCTACCCAATAGGATAGAGACATGTAAGCATCTGCAACCAATGTACCTGCAGCTTCAATGAGTGTTCTATTTTTCCTTTCAACTACCCCATTTTGTTGAGGAGTTCTAGGAGCTGAGAAACAGTGCCTTATACCTTCCTTCTCACAGAACTCATGCATAAGAAGAGATTCAAACTCAGTGCCATGATCACTTCTGATCAATGCAACTTGAGTAGAGTACTCAATCTGTATAGTCTTGAGAAAATCTGTAAGAACCTTAAAGGTATCTACTTTGATCTCAGAAAGAATACCCAAGTGAATTTGGAGAAGTCATCTACAACCACTAAGTTATAAGATTTCCCTCCTAGGCTTTGTACAGTATGGGGCCAAAAAAGTCCATATGTAGCAAGTACAATATCCTAGGTGAATCACTCTTATTAATAGATTTGAAACTAGATTTAGTTTGCTTGCCTAGTTGACAAGCCCTGCAGAGATCTTCCTTCTTGTAGGGGCCAGAAGGTAAACCTCTAACAAAGTTGTCCTTAGATAACCTAGCTATATTCTTATGGTTTACATGACCTAATCTTTTATGCCATAAGCTAGTTTGACTACTAACAGAATTAAATAAACAAATTTCAGAAATAGTAGATTCAAAATTGACTAAATAATTGTTGCCTTGTCTAATTCCTGTTAAAACAGTTTTATTGTTTAAGGAGATAGTGCATAAGGAGTTAGTGAAGCTTACTTGATAACCTGTATCACACAGTTGGCTTACTGATATCAGGTTATGCTTGAGAACATTGACATAGGTCACCTTCTTAAATGTAACATCTCCACATCTGAAATCTCCATAGCCTTCTGTCAATCCAAAGCCCGAGTCCCCAAAAATTACTTTAGGGCCAGCCTTGGCTTTATAGTTGATAAGGCATTCCTTGCAACCTGTCATATGTTTAGAGCAACCACTGTCCAGGTACCACTTGATTTGAATAACAGGGTTCTCTTCTACCTGTAAAGAAAAGGATTAGAGGTTTCTGACCCAGGATACCTTGGGTCCTTGTTGTTTGACAAAACCATAACTTGAAATAAAGGAACATTCGGGCTGATCTTTATATCCTAGGGGATGATACCTTCTAGGGGGTATAATCCACTGACTAAAAGGATTAAAATTTTTATCAGCTTTTATGTTTCTCTGATTATGAACTGAGTTCGGCGAAGTTAAGTGAGTTCGTCGAGCTGAGTTCGACGATTTGGGTTGAGTTCTTCGATCTCTGCTCGAAGAATGGAAGAATCCATTCTCAGAGCCCCTGAAACGTCGATCTCCAGTGGACGACCCAAACTGATTTCGTCGATCGTAGTTCGAAGAATAATTTGGGTTATTATTTGCGTTCAGAGTTCGTCATTCTGAGTTCGACGAACCGTGCCCATTTCGTCGTTCTAAGTTCGATGAAAATTGCTGAACATAGTTATTTCTGTGATTTCTCTTTCTCTCCTTGTTAAGGTTGGTTTTCTTAAGTTTAAGTTGCTTAAGAATTTCATTAACCTTGTAAACCTGTTCAGTATTTTTCTTGCCTTTATCAGATATAAAATTTACTGGTTTTGACAGGTGATTCTTCTGAATTAGAATTGGTTCACTGGAGGAAGCACCTAATCCTAGCTTACTATTGTTTATTCTGATATTTATAGTGCTAGTTATGTCTAACATTTTTAAGCTTCTTTCTCTTAGAGTTTCTTATAATTCTTTAGCCTTACTTAATTCAGATTTTAGAATGGTTATTTGATGGTTAGCAGATTTTAGTTCTTTAGACAGTTTGACATTTTCAGCAATGATTTCATCTTGCTCTAACAGCTTTTCCCTGAGGAGTTTGATTTTCTTCTCAGATCCTATTAGGTCTAAACACAAGCTTTTGAATTCTACTTTAAATTCTTCTGATTGAAAATCATAAGAAGCAATTACCTGATCCTCTTTAGAGAGGATTTCTTCATCATCTGATTCTTCTGAATCAGATCTGCTGCTTCCATCTTCTATAGCCATGAGGCAAACCTCCTTTGTCTTCTTCTCCTCTCCATCTTCACTGGAGCTGGAGGAAGTTGATTCATCTTCAGTGTCACTCCATGTTTCAGCAACAAAGCCCTTTTCCTTCTTCTTGTAATTGTATTTGCTGGAGGAGGCTTTGTTGTGATGACTTCTTCTGGAGTCCTTTTCTTTTCTCCTATCCTTCTTTTGGACTTCTGGACATTCAGAGATGAAGTGTTCTGGTTTCCTGCAACCAAAACAGACATCCTCTTTAGTAGGGGTCTTGTCATACCTGGGTTTGTCTTCACTTCTAGATGGCCTTTTCCTGAAATCCTTTCTAGCAATCTTGTAGAATCTCTTAGCAAAGAGACTCATAAGTTCATCATTCACTGGCAGACTTGGTGATTCTTCTACAGCTTTGAATGCTAGGCTATGCTCCTTTCTTGTTGGTGTTGGAGCTTTTGGTTCTGCAGCTGCTTCTCTTGATTTCACCAACTGCTCATAGGACTTGAGCTTACCCAACAGAGATTTAGTTGATATCTCTGCCATGCTCCTTGCTTCTCTGATGGGCCATATTCATGAATCCCATGTGTTGGGGAATGAAAGTCAGATCTATCCTAGAGATTAGAGCAAACACACACAACAAGAATACAAGAAATAAAAATTGCAATCCAGACGACACAAGAATTTTATAGTGGTTCCCCAACAACTTGGGTACGTCCACTCTTCTACCACCCATGGTAGGAATCCACTCAGGATGAGTTGATCAGGTGTCCTGACACCAATGAGCTTTTGATAAGGTGCTCAAAAACCAAAGCTAGATTTTTTGATCAGGTGTCTTGCCACCACTGAGTTTTGACAAGGCTCTCAGAACCAAGCAGAACTTTTGAAGGGAGTTCAAGAACCCTTTTACAGCGGGAAAAGAAAAATAAGAGTTGAAGGTGTCTTCTCTGTTCTCAATCAAATGAGAGAAGCACAAGTGGATTGATGATGTCAAAGCTCCCCCTGAGATGTAGTATGGTTTAGGAGTGGAAGCTTTGCACAGGGTGATAGGCCTTCAATGGATGACTGCTCCAGCAAATGATGATTTCAGCAATGGCTGAAATGTTAGTTGTCTTGGAGAGTAAATAATGAAGCCTTGATGATGATCTTCCAGTAAGCCTTCAGACTGATGTAGAGAAGTTGTCTCTTCAGGCTTCCTGGAACAGCATATCTGAGAAGAGCACTTAGTTGTACAGGTGGAGTTGAGTTCTTCCTGGAACTCTGATTCCTGTAATTTATTTTCACTGTATTCTGCTTTCTTCTTTCTTCACTACTATATTGTTCCTCTATAAATCTGTGTATATATATCCTGATAGATGAGCAGCGGACATTTGAATAATAGCATTTATTACTGCTTCCTTTTGGATACTCCAACGGCTATAATACTCATAAAAGCATTCCTGTAATAGTCCTTTAATATAGCTGTATTGGAATAATAACAGCTGGCTTTAATAGGACAAAAGATATCCAGAAAATCCGCCTGGAAACTTGCATTCTGAGATCTGGCAGAAATCGTCGATCTGCTTTGCTGGTCGTCGATCTGGGATCGACTATCGTCGATCTGAGCTGGCAGATGTTGGAGTTGGCCTGTGACAGAAATAGTCGAACGGAGCTCGGAGATCGTTGACCGGAGCTCGACGTTCCAGCATAGGGAACGTCGACCGGAGCTCGACGTTCCAGCATAGGGAACGTCGACCGGAGCTCGACGTTCCAGCATAGGGAACGTCGACCGGAGCTCGACGTTCCAACATAGGGAACGTCGACCGGAGCTCGGTGTTGAGTTCTGATTTCTCTGGGCTGATTTCTCTTGGCTGATTTCTTCTATCTCTGAGAGCCTCTGACTTAGCACAACCTATGACCCTTAGCTATACATGATGGGTCAATCTAATAAACTGAAAGACATAGTGATCCTGACCCAAATCCAAATTAGGGTGTTCCAACAATCTCCCCCTATTTGGGTTAGGATTACTATTTACATGAGAATTAAAATATTACAACAAATTAATATTACAAAGCATGAGATATAAAAAGAAAAGCTTTGCAATGCTGGCTCCTGTTGCTGCTGTTAAAAATTGACTTCTGCTGGCAATGCAATCTTCCCCTATGTTGATGAAGTAATTGTGATTGGAGGAGGCTGAGATGACTCTTAAAGATGGATTTTGATTGAGTCATCCAGCTAACTATTATAGATGGTACCTGCAAAAAGGTATGGTAGAGATTGCTCTCTCCTTAAAAAAGATATGTTAGCAGAAAAATGTTATTTGTCCAGCAAAATTTAGGATTCTGGATCTGAAAAACAAAGTCTGATATCTTCCATCCAATAGAATTTCTTTTCATCAGAAGAGATTCAAACTTAGTGTCATGATCACTGCTGACCAATGCAACTAGAGTAGAAGACTCAATCTAGATGAATTTAGAAAAAGATCTATAAGAAATATAAAGTATCTGACAAAGAATTCACATACAGAGGTCCTAAAATAATTTTGAACAAAATATCAATACGATAGAAACAGCCTTAAGAAAAGATGTTTCCTAATAAATTGATTCCAAATAAGAAAAGGATTTGAAAATATTTTAATTAGTTTATCCTTATATTTATGAATCAGATTTATGAAAAGGCAGACTGAGTTCGATGGTCTGAACTCATTTTGTTGATTAAAATATTTCTTTTTCCTTTGAATATATTCTGAAAACATTCCTCTGAGAAGTTTTGTTTCCTTCTCAGGTTTTATTAAATCTTGGCAGAAATTTTGAAGTTCTAATTTAACTGAACTAAAATTAAAGTTTGATAATACCTGATCCTTTTCAGGTTTTGAATTGCCTTCTGTTTGTTCAGCCTTTAAATTGCTGCAGGAAGAGTTTATGGCCATTAAGCAGAATTCTTTGGCCCTTTCTTCCTCTTCTTCATCATTAAAAGAAGACTCATCATCTGAAACATCCCAAATAATATCTAGAGATATTAATTCTCCTTCTTCAAATGATATGTTGTGGCTTCTTTCTGATATTTCATCCACGGGTTCAGAAGCCATTTGATGGAGGGAATCCCATATCTCCTTAGCTGTTGAGCATTCAACAACTTCCTGAAACAAGTCATCAGATAATGACTGTGCTAGGATATTCATGGCTCTGGCATCAGCTAGCCTGGCCTTTTTAGTTGTTGTTACCGATGTTGGGAGACCTGTCAAAATAGAAGGAAAAATATCTTCATCAATAGAGTTCATATATAATTTAATTCTTGTCTTCCAAAGTGCAAATTGGTTTATGTTGCACTTAGGAGGTCTGGTGCTAGAATATTCCATATTCTTGTTATGTGAAAAATATAATAATTAATCTAACTAGAATGGATCAAACCAGAGATCTTTTGGTTCAGGTGTTAGCCTGTATGAACAACCAACCTAGTGATGGTTTAGTTGTTGTATAACCAACCTTGCTCTGATACCAATTGAAAGTCAGATCTATCCTAGAGATTAGAGCAAACACACACAACAAGAATACAAGAAATAAAAATTGCAATCCAGACGACACAAGAATTTTATAGTGGTTCCCCAACAACTTGGGTACGTCCACTCTTCTACCACCCTTGGTAGGAATCCACTCAGGATGAGTTGATCAGGTGTCCTGACACCAATGAGCTTTTGATAAGGTGCTCAAAAACCAAAGCTAGATTTTTTGATTAGGTGTCTTGCCACCACTGAGTTTTGACAAGGCTCTCAGAACCAAGCAGAACTTTTGAAGGGAGTTCAAGAACCCTTTTACAGCGGGAAAAGAAAAATAAGAGTTGAAGGTGTCTTCTCTGTTCTCAATCAAATGAGAGAAGCACAAGTGGATTGATGATGTCAAAGCTCCCCCTGAGATGTAGTATGGTTTAGGAGTGGAAGCTTTGCACAGGGTGATAAGCCTTCAATGGATGACTGCTCCAGCAAATGATGATTTCAGCAATGGCTGAAATGTTAGTTGTCTTGGAGAGTAAATAATGAAGCCTTGATGATGATCTTCCAGTAAGCCTTCAGACTGATGTAGAGAAGTTGTCTCTTCAGGCTTCCTGGAACAGCATATTTGAGAAGAGCACTTAGTTGTACAGGTGGAGTTGAGTTCTTCCTGGAACTCTGATTCCTGTAATTTATTTTCACTGTATTCTGCTTTCTTCTTTCTTCACTACTATATTGTTCCTCTGTAAATCTGTGTATATATATCCTGATAGATGAGCAGCGGACATTTGAATAATAGCATTTATTACTGCTTCCTTTTGGATACTCCAACGGCTATAATACTCATAAAAGCATTCCTGTAATAGTCCTTTAATATAGCTGTATTGGAATAATAACAGCTGGCTTTAATAGGACAAAAGATATCCAGAAAATCCGCCTGGAAACTTGCATTCTGAGATCTGGCAGAAATCGTCGATATGCTTTGCTGGTCGTCGATCTGGGATCGACTATCGTCGATCTGAGCTGGCAGATGTTGGAGTTGGCCTGTGACAGAAATAGTCGAACGGAGCTCGGAGATCGTCGACCGGAGCTCGACGTTCCAGCATAGGGAACGTCGACCGGAGCTCGACGTTCCAGCATAGGGAACGTCAACCGGAGCTCGACGTTCCAGCATAGGGAACGTCGACCGGAGCTCGACGTTCCAGCATAGGGAACGTCGACCGGAGCTCGACGTTCCAGCATAGGGAACGTCGACCGGAGCTCGACGTTCCAGCATAGGGAACGTCGACCGGAGCTCGGTGTTGAGTTCTGATTTCTCTGGGCTGATTTCTCTTGGCTGATTTCTTCTATCTCTGAGAGCCTCTGACTTAGCACAACCTATGACCCTTAGCTATACATGATGGGTCAATCTAATAAACTGAAAGACATAGTGATCCTGACCCAAATCCAAATTAGGGTGTTCCAACAGGGAAGCACATCAGAATTTTGTCATTGACCTCTGTTAGAGTAATCTCCTTGTCCAAGGTTCATAGTTCACTTATGATGGAGCTAAGCCTATTGTACATTGCTTCAACTGTCTTCGCTTCATCCTTCTTGAAATTTTCATACTGAGTAATGAGGTTTGATCTTCTATCTTTCCTCTCATCTGCTGATCCAGCCACCATTTGGTTCAAGGAGTCCCAAATGGCCTTAGCTGATGAGCACTCAGTAACCTTTTGAAAGATTTCATCAGACATTATTTGAGCCAATATGTTCATGGCTCTGGCATCAGCTATCTTTTCCTTTTTCTGTGCATCTGTAAATCCAGGGGGTGGGACTGCACTCATGTTAGTTGATATAGATGGAGTTGAAACCACTAGAGTTGGTGGTCATAATTAAAATAGAGTTAAAAATATCTTCATCAATAGAGTTAATGTATAACTTGATTCTTGCCTTCCAGATTGTTAACTTAGACAAGTTGCACACTGGAGGTCTGGTGCTAGCATAATCCTTGTTTTGTGTCATGATATCAAAACAAAATAAAACAATTAAAAACCACTGAGTTATTCAGAGTTTATCTGAAGGTTCTTGGTTTGTCTAGGTGTAAGCCTGTGAGTGTGACAAACCTGCCTCTGATACCAATTGAAAGTAATAGGGACCAGACTCTGATTAACTCCAGAGGGGGGGGGGGGTGAATAGAGTTCAATCCAATCTTTTTAAACTTTTGCAGAATTAAAATATCTTTAGTAAAATAGGTGAATAGGATATATGTGTACAAGTGTACAGGTGCAGCAAACTAGCAGAAGAGATAAATCTAAGCTACACAGCACAAATATCACAACATAAGCACAAAATAAAATACAGCCACACAGACAACACAAGAACTTTATAGTGATTCCCCAACTGGGTACATTCACTCTTCTACCACCCTAGGTAGGAATCCACTTAGATTTTTGATCAGGTGCCTGACACCAATGAGCTTTTGATCAGGTGCTCAAAAACCAAACCTCAAGTCTTTTGGTTAGGTGACTTGAAACTAGGAATCACTTTTGAAGGGAGATATAACACTGTACAGAGAGGGGAGAGAGAGAGGTTGATGATTACTTCTCTATTCTCAAAGCAAATTGAGAGAAGCCTTGTGGATTCTACTGATTGTATCAAAGCTCCCCCTGAGATTAGTATATGTTCAGGCAGGGAAACTTTGTTAAGGATGGTAGGTCGTTTGGTACAAGATCAAATCCAGGATTCTCTTGACTGACTGAAATGGTTTATCACTAAAGATCCTAGAATTAGAGATATAAGGAAGAAAAAGACTCTTGATATATGATTGGTGTTCTTTTCTTCTTCTTCTTAAGAGAACAATGAGATCCTACACAGAAGGAGTATTAGAAAGTCTGGAAGCTTTTTCTTTAAAAACTTTTTCTGTCACTGTGTTGTTCTTCTTGAGAGCTGTAAGCACAAAATATTTTTCTCATGGCTCTGTTCTCTTTTTGTGATTTATTTCTTTCTTGTCCTGCTGAGAGTATATTATGATAACAAATATTCCACAATTCCAATTTGAATTCCTGCCATTAAAGCTAAGCAGAAAATCTGGGAATATAAAACGTCAAGAATGTTAATTAAAATATTCCATTCCCCAACTGTCCCGGGATATTTGTCAATTTCATTTACTGATGAAAACCATAATCAATGCTGCCAAATAACGGCTATAAAATGAGCATTAATTACTCAGTAAAATCATGACTTATAATAGAAATAAATCGGAACAGATAAGGAAAGAATAAGTCAAAAACATCTTACAGTTTTCGTCGACCAGAGATCAGAGATCGTCGACCTCAGAAAACACATTCTTCGACCTTGGCTCTGCGAATAAACTTTTCAAAACTTTGGCTGAGTCTGAGTTGGAAGATCGTTGAGCTAAGCACTGCACTGCACTGGAAGATCGTCGGCCTTAGAATAGATAACTTCTTTGCCAAGTTCGCAGACCACAGAACTCTTGTCTTTCACTAGGAGTTAGTCGACCTGGGCTCTAAGAACGTCGAGCTCAGAAATAACTTCAACACATAACTTCTAGGGCTTATATCTAATACTGTCTTCAGGCAGGTCCTTGATGCTGCAAGCTATAGGACTGACCTAAGACTAGGAAGATAAAATACTTGACCCAACTACACAACATGGGTCACACCCTAAGAAGTGAACCTAGCCCAAATCACCTGGGGTTCCAACACAATTCCTCCCACATGCGATCAGTAACCTCAGCATCCTTATGGGCCTTTCCCAATAGGACACGGTGTAAGCCTTCCTTGATTAGTAGTGCTCGGACATTTACCTGTCACATGCCAAAATTGTGCTTTCCATTAAACTTCGCAACTTCAAACTTTGCACTGAGTGTGGAAGATGCCATAGAATTCAAACTGAGGAATTTTGCACTAAGACCGACGCGACCAGATAAATTCACGAATCAAGATTGAGAAGATAGAGACCGGACCAATGTCGTCACCTACCGTTGACCCAACTCGAAACGGAATGTCAAACTAGTCGTCGATCGAACCTGCATTTGATACCACTTGTTATGAAAAATCGAATCCGAGTGCAGATGAATAATTATGTTTAAAATAATATTTTGTTTTCCCTCTAACGGCCAACGACGAAGAGCGATAAATACAAAAATTAAGAAAAATAAAAATAAAAATAAAAATAAAAATAAAAATAAGCATCACAAAAGAAGAACTCCAAATTTAAAGTGGTTCCCCAAAATTGAAAATGGGTACGTCCACTGTGCCGACATAGGTAAATTTATTATTAATTTCTCAAACATACAATACGACTAAAATGGAGGAGAAGAATAAATCGTGAAAATGATAAAAATCTTGAATCCTCCAATGTCTGGTCATACACGTTGCGACGAGAAAATAATTCCGGCAGCGAGAGAAGAAATTGGCGGCGAAAAGAACTCGCCGGTCGAGAGGAAGATGAAGTTGAATATCTCTCTGTCGGAAAACTACTGCTCTGCACTCACATGGATGGCTGACCACTCCTTTTATAGGTGAGAAGAGCCCTAAAATTGGGTAGAGAGGTGGGGTCGGCTGGATCCAATCAAGGAAGGAGAAAAAATCCTCTTCCAAAATATCTCCCCCATCAGCGGAAGAAAAATATATTCTGCCACCAATGATCCTTCATAATTGCTAGAATTTGGGGAATTCCAAAAAGAGAAGCCATGAATTGAGCGGTCTCCAAAAAAGAATGGGAAGGTTTCGAAAAATCCAAAAAAGATACCGCCAAGAATTTGATTTCAAAAATGACGGCATCATAAATTATGTGGCTTCCAAAATTAGCCCCGCCCGTATGAAAAGAGGCGGCAATTACTACAATAACGAGTCACTTTGTACCCCCATAGTACCATGGATCGGGGGAGCTGGATTTTCTTAGCTCAAGGGTGAGCTAAGCACACAAACGGTTAAAATGTAGAGCCAACAACAGACAACAAGATTTTTACGTGGAAAATTTCAAAAGAAAAAAATCACAAAGCAGGAACCGAATCTGACAAAATTCACTCGTTATGGTTGCGTATATGAGTTAGAGTTTCTAGATGGATCTCAGACCACCACTCTTTTTAGAAATATCTTGAGAGAAAGCAAATCCTTGAGCTGGATTTTCTTAGCGCGCCAGAGAATCGACGAAGTTTTTTCTAGAAAACCTTATGGCTCTGCTTTTCACCCTTTCTCTCCCCTATAAATTAAGGCATTGGTGTCTTTTATAACTTTGTTGGGGTCGCAAGCACAATTGCATTGTAACATCCGTTATCTGATGCAATAATTATTTTTAATTATAGGGTTGAGTCGCGACGGATTTTGATCGAGGCAGCGCGTCGTCGAGGTACGATGTCAGTATGATTATAAATCACGTTCGTTAATTAGTAATTTATATCAGTCGTAAAGAAGTGTAACGCAAATTATCTTTAATAGCGAAGCATAACACATTTTGGGGTGCCAATAGCAGGTCTCACCCCCCCTTTTCCTCTTGCGGTTATTATCAAAAACCGCATACCAGACAGTTTTTAAACCCGCAAGCTTTAATTTCACGGGAGAAAACCGCAGCCGACACCCGTGCGTCCGTCTTCCGCAAGTGCCGAACACCGGCATCCGCTGCTCTACCACTGCTCGTTCCCCCTCCATTTCTCAACGTAAACTCTTCCTCCTTCCTCTGCGGACGTCGGTGAGTGCTCTCCTTCCTTCCTTGGTCTTGTAAGAACCGGTTTCAACCCTAACCGGTGGAATCAAGAGTATCGGAGTTCGTTTTGGTTCCGGTGAGTTTTGTTCTTCTCTAGTTTACATTTCTTCGTGAAAATCCTTCTAGTTGGAGGTTTATTCTATACTAATTTCTCATTTTTCCTCTTACCCTAGTTAGGGTTTGGAGTTCGTGATCCTCCGCGAATTTGTAGTTGGGCGCGTTGTGAGCCTTAATCACTCTTACGTAAAAGTACTACACTGTGTTGGTTCCTCTTTTGTTTACCCTAGCCATTTGTGAGATTTTTCCATCGAAACTCCTTAGGCGAAAATATGTAATTTAGGGTTCTCTTGGATTGCAGATTGTTGGTGGCTTTGGGACAAGATCCTGGAAGTCCGTAGTAGTCAGTTTCTCCTTCAGAAAGACAAATGTCGCCACGCCGAGTGTACGAGCGCCGCACCACCACTGTAAGGAATCATAAATCTTTTTAGTTAGATATATCAAGAAATTATTTTATGCACAAACGTGTAACTTTCGTACGAGCATCATAGTCAAGTACGTAAAAGTGTTGCGGTTGGAAAAGGTCGCGGAATTAGTTGTGGGGTAAATCCTTTTCCCAAGACCCTAATGGCCAGATCTCATATGCTAGCATTAGGTACGAAACCTTATACATTTACACAAGTGTGAGAATTTATCTAAGGGCGTGAACGTCCCTTCTAGCCGACCACAAGAAAAGCAAGAGTCGCTTAGTAGTACAACAAAAGAGATGTCCCAAGCAGAGTAGCATTTTACCGAAAAGGGTCAGTAAGCACGCCTAAGTCTCCTCGTGCTAAGTAGAGGCGCACTACCTTCCTCATAAGGCACATGGAACCATATGAGTAGTATAGTCTTGGGAGTTGACTTCCCTTTGAGACAGTTAGTAAATTCGAGACCGTGTCCGCGCAACACTAGAACAATTGAGTTCGTAAGATTGTCTCGGGTCATCAGTTTTCAGATGCGCGTTAGGAGCTACTCTGCATTTAGCCTTCCAAGTCGATGAGTAGGTCAGAAGCCACTTAGAACTCAAGTATAGACCTGACGTGAGATAGTACACTAAGTACTGAATGCCGGGACTTGGGTAAATGAAGTGGAAGTTCATAAATTTAGAACGAATATGTCTTGACCAGGAAATGTTGTAAAGGCATGCATAACATCTAGCATAAAGGTTTTTAATGCACAAAACTATTTTCTAAAGACATACATTCATCATATGAGAAAATGTTTTAGTGTCACTAGGAGGAGTTATTTTTCCTTACTCTGACCCCTCGTGAGCAATGTTTTTACAGGTGACCTAGGTGGGAAACTACGCCTAGGATGAGCATTATGGTGGCGTCAGTTTGTAGTTGTGTTCCATTTAGTTTTTCTTTACCTTCACTACAAGAAAACAGACTTTTAGTGACGAAAACATAGTGACGAAATATACTTCGTCACTAAAGATGCATCTTTAGTGACGAAATATAATTCGCCACTAAAGATATATTTTTAGTGACGAAATAAACAATTGGTCGCTAAATATATATTTTTAGTGACGAAATATATATTTAGTCACTACAAAATAAACATACTATAATTAAATATTTTAGACCATTCGTATTTCATTCGGAATGGGGCCTAATTCTATTTCCCCGCTATCGATCCCTAATTAACTGCGCTTCACTGCAACATTTATAACTATTAGCCACTTTTATTTTGCAACGTTTGTGCAAGTGTGACCATTTAATTTGATATTTGCGACATTTTGAAAAAAAATGTGGTTGTTGATGTATTTTTTGCCAAAGTTTTTTCATTTGGCGGCAAGGGCATAGTTTGTGCGGGAAAAAAATTTGAGAACATTTTAAGACACATTTTTAAATGTAAAGGTCAGAAGGGCTAGCTTTTTAATAAAAAAAAAATCATTCTCTCCCACGTTTCTAACCTAACACCCTCGCCATTCTCTCCCATTTCTGCCGACCGAGAGCCCTTGCGACTCTCGCCTCTGATTTGTCCCGATCGACAGCCCTCCTCGCCACTCTCGCCGCCGATTTGTGTTGATCGACACTCTCCTCGCTCACGATGGGCAGGTTTTTCTTCTCCCTTCCTCGGCGTGCAAGCTCCTTGCCTCTCCCTTCCCGGAAAATCCCCTATCCATTGGTAAGTATATCGATCTCTTCTTCTTTTTCGTGATCTGAAATGATATATAACTTTGAAGCAACCGCGCGCAGTTTCCACGAGAAGCATATTCCAATTCAAGTTTTTAGGCGCAACGGACACAACGGGTGTTCGGTTTAGGGTTTTTAGGCGCAATGGACACAACGGGTGTTGTGGCTGTTGATGCATATCTTGCCCTTTTCAGATTTTCTTGAGGGCTCGTTAGAGTTGCTGGGCCTTCATTTTGCAATGCTTAGAGACAGATATTTAATTTTGTTTTTATTTGGTAGAGTCTGATATAAAATTGTGCATTTGGAGCCAAAATTATCACATTCATTTGAATCTTGCTGGAAGATTAGAAATTGAAAATTTCTTAGCCAACTAGTTTGTCTAAGTTACACAGTAACATTAGGAACTGTGCATACAATATTTTTTGTGATCCCATATATTTTTGTATATTTGCCAGATGGATTAAAATTGATTTGTTGTCAAAATGTTTCTCGTTGGGTTTATTTGTTTATTTTTCTGCCGATGTTTCACATTTTGATACTGCTTCCTTTTGATTTCATATCAAATTATGTTTGAAATCTTGAACTCTTCATATTCAAAAGTTTGAATGCAATGGGATATTACATCGATGCCCAAAATTTAATTTTTTCCGGTAGTTATGAATTGGTATCTGCAAGTTACATATTTTCATGGATGGATTAGATTTCTAATCAAAGTTGTTATCTTCTCTTAACTGTTTACTGCACTCCAGTCTACAAAAGGGATGTAGATTGGTATTTACCCTCTTGTTTAAATTAAGCCCTAAAAGTTGCATTCACTTCATTGTTTCATGATTTCTTCAATCATGTGATGCGTATTGATTTTAGCATGGGATGCGAGGTAGTCTCCAAGAAATTCAAATCATTGTTGGAGCATGGTGTGTTTGTCTTAGTGCATAGAATTGATAATGCACGAGGGATTAACCTTCCATGTTTTTTTTTGTTTTCAAAATGTGATATCATGGTTGATAATTTGTTGGGGGACTATTATTATTGTGTCAGATGTGATTAGGCAGAAGCTCTTAAATATGTGAAGGGAAGATTTTATTTTAAATAATATTCTCGTCTTTGTTGTTGCTTCCATCGTCTTTTTGTCTTAAGTGCTGGAATATCAATTATTTTTTAATTTGGAACCTTTTCTAACACTACTCAATAACAAGCTTAGTGGTTGTAGATTCATGGGTTTGAATTGAATCAACTAATGGAACAATATTTTTTGGAATCTGCACTAATTCTGCTCCTATATTTCACGACATAATGGGAAGATGTGTATGAATTTCGATAACATTTCATTTCAATCCCTGGATCATGGTCATTATATTTTGGGTGATCAATTCCATGAGGTGTTTTATTGTGGAGGAGGGGTTGTAAAATCCCTATATAACTGTGCACCTAAATGTGTTGATGGTTGATATGGATAATTAGATTTTCATTGGTCAAGAGCAATAATCTACATGCCGAAAAGACATTCTGGATATGATGGAAAAGTGGATATTTGCATGCCAGGAAGAAAGCCATTTGTATCACTAGTGGAAATCCATTTGTATCACATCTGGATCCTTTATGTAGGTTTACAGGTACAATTGTTGGTATAGGAGATGCTGATTCTTGCAGCTGGCCTGGTTCAAAATGGAGATGTCAACAGGTAAATGGATGAAGATTTGATGCTTGGGTTTTTTTATACGGGTAACTCACTTCAATGATGTAGGTGCGTTGAGACGAAACTTCTTCTATTTCTCACCCTGGGAGAGTTTCTACATGGCAAATTGAGCCTGCTTTGACTCTCAAATTATTCATCTGTTGTTTGTTTATACATACATGTTATTTGGCTGAAATACAAACATATTAATGTGCAACATGGAGTATTATTTGCTGAAAGCATTCTATAAGACTGCTTCCATAATTGCATACAGTTGCAAGTCCATTGCTCTCCTTGCAAGACAAAGAGCAGAAGTAGTACTGCTTGCTTATAGTTATGGTAGAAATCTGGTCAGTGTATTGTTTTTTGTGCTTCCTAATAGACTTTTCTTTGAAAAGACTGAGTAATATTTATTAATTTTTCTGTTCAAGCAGGGCAAGACATATCAGTTGATTGAGACAGATCTCGTAGAAATGGTGCCTATGAGGAGCTAGACGGAAGAGCTTGGAGGGGATGAAGAAATCACAATATACTTGTTTATCACAATATATTTATTTATTTTGTGTTACATGTAAAGAAAGAATTATGTAATATTTATTTATTATAAAAAAAATTATGTATTGAGGTTAGTAGAGTTAAAAGCTCTAATGGTATGTACTAAAGGGTTTGGGCTATCTCCCACCTTATTTTAATTAATAAATTTAAAAGAAAATTCTATTTTCTTTCATGAGATTTTCTTAGAAAATGAATATTTTGTTTATTGTTCTATTTAATAATGTAATAAATAATTTCAGCAATAAAATGTAATTATTGCATTACGCAAGCAGTGGTTTGATAAGTTTGGCAACTAAATATATTTAGTGATGAAAAAAGTAATCATTAATAATATACATTTAGTGACGAAAAATAATTGTCACTAATAATATACATTTAGTGACGAAACTGGTTATCACTAAAAATGTACATTTAGTGACAAAAATTAATGGTCACTGAAAGTACATTTAATGACGAAAATTAATTGTCACTAAAAATATAAATTTAGTGACGAATTTTTTGTTGTTGCTAAATACTTTTTGTGACGCACATTTTGCAACCACTTTGTGACAGATTAAATTTGGTTGCTAAATGTTTTTAGTGACCAAACCGCAAAATTTAGTGACCAAATTTTTTGTCACTAAATGTCAATTTTCTTGTTGCTTCAGCATACACTTGTAACTATGGATAATGTACCTTGTTAATATTTTGAATGTCTTGTATTAGACTTTTAACGTTATTTTAGATTTTTAGTCATTTCACTTCTATTCATGTTTAGTGGCTCTGTGAATCCAGTTTTCAGGTATGTGGTTACCCTTAGTTTACTTTCTTAGCTTCCGTTGTAAGTTTTAAATTCTTAGTAGTTGCTTCTTTTTACCTACTGTGTACTAGTTTTGATATTATTTTATAGTTCTCTTTATATTGCTGACTCGGCCGGATGGCTAATTATTGTAAAATTGGGAAGGGGTGTTATAAATTGGTATCAGAGGGAGGTTTAGGATCCCTGGACCCAAGAAAGATTCACAGAGCAATAGGAATGTGTAAGAGTAAACTCTTGTTAGTATAGTATTTAAGTTGCGTTTAAGCCCTAGTTTTTTGCAGGGGTATGAAATTATCTGTTAAGCCAGATTTCCCAGATGCATGATAAATAATCATATTTTTTAATGTTCTATCAGGCACCACAAGTCAGTGAACTGGGTGAATCTTCACTTCAGGACCCTGTTCCTAACGCGGCCATGGGAGATGCTGATGTGCCACAGGTTTTACCAATTCCAGCAGCTCCAGAGGCCACTGACATAGCATCCCAGATTGCCAAGGCAATCACTGTAGCCTTGATGGAGTTTCAGAGAGGACTGGCTGCAGGGTTTCCATCTCCAGTGCAAGTACCAGCCCCTGCACCAGCTCCTGCACCAGCACCCGTGGAGATGACACTGGAGCGCTATTTAAGGAATTTTAGAGAGCTTCAACCCTCAAACTACAGTGGGGATGAAACCCCGATTGACACAGACGATTGGATAGCAAACACCATATATCTATTGAACGTTATGGAGTACCCGAAGAACAAGAAGGTTCCTCTGACAGTTTTCCTCCTCCGAGGAGAGGCAAAGGTCTGGTGGGACAAGTACCGCACAGATGATCCTGCAGGTAAATTGTTATGAAAATTTCCTTTTATTTTAGGAAGTGATACGTTCATTTTAAATAGTATGACCATGCTTTTGGCCAGGTCGTATGTCAGACATGTTTACGTGGGGCGAGTTTTCAAGAACTCTTGCAAATTGGTTCGTGCCTCCTTTCGCACGACGAGGTCTCCAGGAGAAATATCATAGACACTACCAGGGGGACAAGACCGTTACTGAGTACGAGCGAGAGCTTACCCATCTAGATTAATATGCGGGCGTGATGCAGGGAGATCAGGCTGACAAGTGCAGCCGCTTTATGGATGGCTTGTGTGACTCGTTGAGGCAGCCGCTGATGACCATTGTCAACACTGACTATATGAGCTTAGTGGATATGACTCGCAGGCTATAGTCTGATCAGCAGAAGGTTCAGAAGCAAAGTTGTTTCTGTACGAAGCGGTCTCAGGATTCGCATCAGCCGCAACAGAGCAGGCATGACCAAGGGAAGAATTGGAACAAGAAGCAAAAGCCTGATGCTAAGAAGAGTGGTCAATCCGGAGACAGGAGAAAGGACTACCCCACTTATCCCAAGTGTCAGCATCGCCATCCCGGAGAGTGTTTGGCCAGTGCAGGCGTGTGTTACAAGTGTCGACAACCTGGATACATAGCTCGCTACTGTCAAGAAGTTGGTTGGAATCAGGTAATCAAAACCTAGTTGTATTCATTACATTTATGTAATTACTGTTGATGACAAATGTAATTTGTTCCTGCAGTCAAAGTATGAGGTTGGTGGTTCAAGCATAGTAGACAAGGGCAAAGCGTTGATGATCACTGATGGGAGACCACAATAGGGTCGAGATTTAGTGCAGCCCAAAGCGTATGGGCTTGGTCAGCAGGAGGCAAAGGATCAGGAGGATATAGTGACTGGTAGGTGTTTAATTTGCTTAATAAGTTTATTTAATCCTCCGTAGTGACACTCTCTTCATCTTTTGAAAATCATTCATATAGGAATCCTTATGATTCGTAATTTACCCTCCAAAATTCTGTTTGATACGGGCGCCTCACACTCGTTCATCGCAGAATCTCTAGTGCGTAAGCTGAATTTAGAAGTCTTTCCAGAGACAATACCGCTGGAAGTCATGATGCCGAATGGATCCCTTTTGCAGGCCAGAGATAAGTGCAGGGTACCAGTGCAGTTTGGTGATACCGAGATTTTCGTAGAAGCTTTGCTGCTACCTATTGCAGGTTTTGACCTGATCTTTGGAATGGACTGGCTTTCGGCAATCAATGTCAGGATTGACTGTAGGGCGAAGCAGATACAGTTTGAGGGCCCCAACCAGTCTGCCTTTTATATTCAGGGCTTAAAGGGAGTAATGAAGATGATCATCTCCACAGTCCAAGCTAGAAGGTGCATCAATAAGGGTTGTGAAACTATCGTAGTACTAATGAACGTGAAGGTTAAGGCTGACTTGTTAGAGGTACTAGTGGTACAGGAATTCCCTGATGTTTTCCCGGAAGAGCTCCCTGGTGCCTCTCCGGATAGAGAGATTGAGTTCCCGATAGACTTGCTGCCTGGGGATACACCGGTAGCCAAATCCCCCTACCGGATGGCTCCAAGGGAACTAGCGGAGTTGAAGAGCTAGCTGCAAGAGTTGCTTGATTTGGGCTTTATACGCCCTAGTACTTCACCTTGGAGTGCTCTAGTATTATTTGTGAAGAAGAAGGATGGTAGTCTAAGACTGTGCATAGAATACCGTGAATTAAACAAACTGACAGTAAATAATAAATGCAAGATTCCCAGGATAGATGATTTATTCCACCAGTTGGTGGGATCGTGCACTTTCTCCAAGTTAGATCTGAGGCCGGGATACCATCAGTTAAGGATTCGGGATGTGGATGTTCAAAAGACGGCCTTCAGCACTAGGTATGGACACTTCGAGTTTGTAGTCATGCCGTTCGGGCTGACCAATACCCCTTCAGTATTTATGGACCTGATGAACAAGGTATTTCGGGAGTACTTGGACCGTTTCATTATCGTCTTTATAGATGATATCATGGTGTTCTCAAAGAGTGCAGAAGATCATGCCGCCCACCTCAGTATTGTTTTGAGCACCCTCAGGAAGAACCAGCTGTATGCCAAGTTCTCAAAATATGAGTTATGGCTTTTAGAGATTGCATTCTTAGGTCACGTCATCAGTTAGAAGGGGGTTAGTGTCGACCAGAAGAAGATATATGCCATTAAGAATTGGCCAAGGCCAACGACAGTCTCAAAGGTTTGTAGCTTTTTGGGTCTAGCTGGTTACTACAGGAGATTCATCAAGGATTTCTCAAAGATAGCCTTACCACTGACTTCCCTCACCAAGAAGGGTACGGGCTTGGTTTGGACAGTTGGGTGCGAGTTGTCTTTTGAGGACTTGAAGGACAGGTTGATGATCACACCGATCTTGAGTTTACCTTTAGGGCCTGACGGGTTTCAAATTTATAGTGATGTGTCAGGTCAAGGTTTGGGCTGTGTCCTCACACAACATGGAAATGTCATAGCCTACGCCTCGAGACAGTTAAAGGTACATGAAAGGAACTATCTCGTGCATGAATTGAAGCTTGCAACGGTCATCCATGCTCTGAAGATTTGGATGCACTATCTCTATGGAGTGCGTTGCGAGGTCTTTACTGATCATAAGAGCCTCAAGTACATCTTTGATCAGCAGGAGTTCAATATGAGGCATCGCAGATGGTTAGAGTTTCTATCAGACTACGACGTGGACATTCAGTACCACCCATGAAAGGCGAACATGGTAGCTGATACTCTTAGCCGTAGAGGTTCGTGTTTTTCCCTTCTCACTCAGTAGAAGGAGTTGGTGTGGGAACTGGAGAGACTGGACATCATCGTTGTGCCACGTTGTAGTTTTGGTTCTACAAGATTGAGTTGGATGGAGATTACATGCGACATTAAGGATAAAATCAGGACAGCTCTACCCTTGGATCCAAAGATGGCAGAGATTTAGATCTCAGTGCAAACGGGTCAGAAGGAGAGATTTGTGGGATCTTGTGGTGCCCTTAAAGGGGGGGGGGGTGAATAAGGGATCTATTAAAATGATAAATTTTTTCAAATATTTGTAATTTAAAACACAAAGTTGATGACTAATGTTTGAATGAAAAGTAAAAGTTTATTTCATCAACAAAAAAAGTAGAAAATGATTTCAATGAAGCTTGAAATCAAGGCTTACAATGATAAAAATCTCTTTACTTTTTCACCGGTCCTTCTCCCAAGAACCGGTAGGTTATATCCAATATCTCCCTAGATATGGCCACTAGCCTCCCCCCTAAATCAAACCTATGATCTAGACGCTGCACACAAGGCTGTGATTTACTTCTAAGCCACACAAGGACCTAGACACCACACACAAGGCGGTGATTTGCCCCTAAGCCACACAAGGACTTAGACACCACATATAGGATTGTGATTTTCCCTTCCCAATCACAGAGTGCAAAGTGAATATGAAAGTACAACAGTAAAAACTCAAAAAACTCCCTCAAACACAAGCTCTGAAGATGATTGTGGACCGTTGAGAAGATCTCCAATCTAGAATGCACGGACGTATCTCCTTTGCTCTTTGAGACTGCAATGGACCAAGGGAGTTCTTCTGGAAATGGAGATGACTGGCACAAAAAATCCCTGGGAATCAAGGTTTTGGTAGTTCTCTTTTGTCCCTGAAATTCTTGGCCGTATATATCTTTTCATGTTATCGCCTGCGGTAGAGTTAATGCCCCGTGATAGCGAAAAACTCCGTAGCTTGACACGTGGCACACGTCGCACGGTTTTTTAGATCTGAGTGGAGAACGTGACGATCATGGGCTATCGCGCGGCGACAATGATATCGCCCCGCGATAGCGCTGAGACGTGACTTCATGTGCAGCAACATGTGGATCATGGCCGACGTCAGCAGTAACTGTCTACGCTATCTCCCGCGATAGCGTTATCGCCCGTGATAGCGAGATTTTCCATTTCTTCAATGTTCTGCTCAGCCAATCCTTAGTATTTGTAAACCTGTTATCCCTGCACATTATACCACACATACCAAGATCAAATACATTCGGGATTTGTTATTTTCAAACCAAGAAGTGCGGAACGCATGCTCCAACAATCTCCCCCTTTTGATAATAACAAATCCACTAAGAAAGAAATTATGTGAGATCAGTAAAATGTGAAACAATTCAGATAAACATGATGAATCAAAGTGTATAAGTATAGATAGATAATAGACTCCCCCTATATAAAGACTTTCCTTCCAAAGATTATAAAGAATGATTACTCCCCCTAAATGTACTAATCAATTGAGTACTTGATTCTTGATTTCTTACTTAATTCTCCCCCTTTCGTATTAGCAAAAGAAGGCGGGGGTGGAAGGGAAAATATAAGAAAGAATATGAAGTGAGTTGCAAAGGCGGAAGCTTAAAGAAGTGAGAGATGAGTAACAGAAATTGGAACCAAGAGGAGTGGGATATCAATATTAATACCCATGGAATAGTATTAAAATAAAATTTGGAATGTAATCATATAAAAAATGTATCACGTGGGAAAAAATTAATTTAAAAGTGGAATTTAAACATTGAAAACAGTCATGTCAAGATATCTAAAGTAGTAGAATTGATGAAATAGAAGAGAAGAACTATTTCCGATCCAATTCTCATGAGAAGAAATTTTATAAAAGATAATGATGTGTACATGTGAAGAGTGATAATGTATACATATTCCTTAAAATATAATTTTACATGAAGGTTTGTAATATATTAATACAAGAAACATTCATAACTAATATATCTCCATAAATAACTTCATGTCATAATGATTTAAAAAAATGGCCAAAACTATTTGCACAAGACACTTTACAATTCTTTTCAAGGTGCTCAACCTCACAATGCTCATTAAGACTTATCAGGAGGGTGAGTAGAGCTTGATGGAGTATTCTAGCCATATTTATTTAAATTTTTTTTTTCAATTCATTTTTTCATAAACTTTGATGTAGGACTCTGAATTCACTTGTAATGCAAACATTATAATAATTTTTTTGTTTTTTTGTTTTGTTTTTTAAATGGCCATCAATTTTGAAAATCAATTTGAATGAAGCATAAATGAAAGCTTTAGCTATGCATTCCAAGCTTTGAAACAAACCAATACCATGTAATATTACACTTAAGTATATGTTAATTATCAACCTGTGTAAGTGTTATCACATTATCAAATAAAAAATGTTACTCATACTTAGAAGCATGCGGAAACAATTCCACTCAATTACTAGTCACCATAGATATAGGTAGATATCGATAGCATGACAACTTTAGAACAATGTTCAAAGAACTGATAAACTAACAATCACACATGTACGAGGTATTTTATCCTGATAATCATCCTAAAATTTAGTGTAACATTAGAAACAAGTGTGTAAATATGTATCATAAAAATTGATAAAATAATTGCTGAAAAAGTCACTATCGCCAACGGTAGCGATACCGCGCGGCGATAGCGGTTTTTGTTATAAAAGGAAAAAAATTGGATAGGGTTGTCACATATGCTTATTTGACCGACCCTGGACCAGTGTGCTTCGTCTCTTTCCGCCGAAACCCTCAAGAACTCCAAAAGGTAGGTTTAGATCTCTCTTTAGGTTTGTGTTTTTCTCAAAACAAATTATAGATCTTGACTCTAGATGATGAAAGAAGATAGATCTATTAAAATTTTTTAATTTTGGGCATACATTTTATAAGAAAAATATTTTGAAGAAAATGTATGATGTTCATGCAAATTTTCCACAAATGAGGAATCATAGGAGGTGATCTTAGGAATTTGTTTAATTTTAGAAATTATAATGCAATGTCAAGAGTAGATCTACAAGAAATTTCGAATGTTAAGCCCAAATCTAAAAGAAGGTTTTTGATTTTTAAAAGTAAATTGAAAAAAATAAGGAAAAATAAATAAAATTTTGAGAAATTGTTCATTTTCGGATTTTTATAGATAGAACATCAAGTAATCATGGAACTTAAGATTTATTGAGAGAATCATGCAAAGAGAATAAAATTTTGCATTATCCCCCGACGATAGTACTATTACCGGCGATAGTGAGAAAATTTGTATAAATTAATTTCTTGACTTAACATGATTTTTGAATGTTTTTTTTAGGAAATGGCATTATCATCCCGTGCAGGAAAAAGCACCAGCCGCAACCCACACACATCATATCAAACGTATCCGGGAATTAAGAATGCATCTGTTGGTGTTGCTAAACTTTTGGATGAGTCATTGCCACCGCATATCTATGAATTACTTGTGGAGGCAGGTATAATGTCTCTCATTATACCGAACCTTTTTTCCTCTATGTTTGTAAGGGATTTTTATAATAACTTGGAAGACCCTAAATATACTGGTTTGAATTGAGGAGTAAGGTCAAAAATCTAAGGAGTTGAAATAGACATTACACATGCTGATTTAAGACGTGAGTATAATCTTGCCACTTATGAAGACAATTTTATGGACATTGTAGAGAATTACCGAAAAGATCGTGATTGGAGAATATTGAATCAAGTTCTTCATGGGAAGGAAAATAGAAGTTTGATTCAAGATATCTCATCACTTACTCGTGATGCATTTGTAGTGCAAGATATATTAAGAAACACGGTTATGTTGAAATTCGGTGATACAAGGAAGATCATGACTCAATTAAGCTTAGTGGCGTACTATGTATTAGAAATAGTCAAGTTTGATGTGGCTGACTGTGTGTTATCCATCATAAGATATATGTATAAAATGAAGCATCCTCTTAGGAGGAAACTGAATACACTTCCATTAGGAAGTGTTATTCAAAAAATCGTATATCACAAATATGCTTGGATAGATCAAGGATCTACATCGATGACTGTATCCCGACGACACATACCGTAGAACTAGCTAGAGGTCCATCTCCAAGGGCTACCTCTTCATCAAGACAATCACTCCAAAGGGGAGGTTCTTTGCATGAATCTATCGATGACCTACGAGAGACTGTGGAAGAGATGAAAGAGGAACAAAGGCGAAGTCATTCAGGATTTCGCAAATTCATGAATTTTCTGGTAAAGGGGCTGAAACTGAAGCCAACTCCAGAAGAAGAACGAGAATGGGGGAGTCCATTCGAGGATCCTCCATGACATTCGATAAGACGTGCTCGAAGACCTAGAGAACCAACACCGACTTCCAGTGAAGATGTGAATGCTTCTACAGAAGAAAACATAGATGAATGACTTTTTATTTTCAGTGATGTAATATTTTGTGGTTTAAACAATTTGTGATATCGCCGGCGACAGCACTGTCGCCTGGCTATAGTAAAAACTCTATTAATTTGTGGTTTTGTTGTTTGTATGACTTTTCCAGTTTTATCCTATGTATTTTGTGAAAAACTTGTTATATTATGTTATGGTGGTTATTGTGAAAGTATTGTTAATAATGTATTTAACTAAATGATATATATATATTTGAGTAATTTTCGTAGGCATATGTTATAAAAAAAACCTTGAAATTTACAGAGATATATGAAAAAAATAACTATTTTTAATTAATAATTCTAAGACTCCCAGTTCTAATCTTAGCCTTGAAAAGCTTGAATCATTAAGAGGTTTAGTGAAAATATCCTCTACTTGAGAATCTGTTCCAATAAAATTTATTTTAACATGTCCTTTCTTTATATGATCCCTAATAAAATGATGTCGAACATCTATACGTTTTGATCTAGAATGTAATACGGGATTGTTCGTTAAATCGATAACACTTTTGCTATCACATTTTAATTCAACACTATTTTGGTGTATGCCAAAATCTTCTAGTGTTTGTGTCATCCAAAGTGCTTGAGCACAACAACTACCTAGTGCATTATATTTGGCCTCAGTTGTAGAGAGGACAACAAAATTCTATTTCCTACTCGACCAAGACATAAGTGATGGGCCGATAAAGTGACAAGTGCCACTTGTGCTCTTTCGATCTAATGAACATCCCGCATAATCAGAATCAGAATATCCATGTAAAATAAAAGAGTCAATATGAGGATACCATAACCTTAATTTAGATGTTCCTATAAGATATCTAAAAATACGTTTCACCGCTTTTAAATGTGATTCTTTGGGATTAGCTTGAAATCTAGCACACAAGCAAACATCAAACATAATATCAGGTCTGGATGCAGTTAAATATAATAATGAACCAATCATACTTCTATAAAGGGTTTGATCAATTGAAATTCCATATTCATCTTTACCTAATTTTAATGAAGCACTCATAGGAGAATTAGCATGCTTAAGTTTTTCAAAACCAAATCACTTTAACATATCATGAATGCATTTAGATTGACTAATAAAGATGCCGTCATGTCTTTGTGTAATTCAAAAACCTAAGAAAAAAGAAAGTTCTCCTACCATGCTCATTTCAAATTCATTTTTCATAATTTGAACTACTTCATTATATAACTCTTCATTAGTTGCTCCAAAAATAATATCATCAACATAAACTTGCAAAATAACTAAATCATCATCAATTTGTTTAATGAAGAGTGTAGAATCGACACTTCCCATTTTATAACCGTGCTTTAACAAATATTGAGTTAATCTATCATACCAAGCACGAGGTGCTTGTTTTAAATCATAAAGCGCTTTATCTAATTTATAAACATATTTTGGATATTTCTTATTTACAAAGCCAGAAGGTTGTTCAACATAAGCATCTTATTTTATATACTCATTTAAAAATGCGGTTTTTACATCCATTTGATATAATTTAAATCGTTTAAAACTAGCAAATGCAAGAAAAATTCTAAACGCTTCTAGTCTTGCTACGGGTGCAAAAGTTTCATCAAAATCTATTCCTTTAATTTGGGCATAACCTTTAGCCACTAATCTGGCTTTGTTTCTAACAATTCTAGATTCACTATCTAATTTATTTCTAAAAATCCATTTTACACCAACTACTGTATGATTTTTAGGTCTTTCTACAAGATTCCAAACCTTATTACGTTCGAATTGATTGAGTTCATCATTCATAGCTAAAAACCAAAATTCATCATTTAATGCGGTGAAAACATCTTTTGGTTCAATTTCGGAAACAAAACAAAGATTTGAAAATAAGACATGTAAAGAAGATCGTGTACTAACCCCTTTAACCGGATCTCCAATAATAAGCTCCTTTGGATGATCCTTTGAAAATCTCAATTCACTTGGAGGCATATTTTCTTCTCTCTCTTCTTCTCTCTCTTCTTCTCTTTCTTCTTCTCTTTCTTCTTCTCTTTCTTCTTCTTTTTCTCCAAGTTCTTCATCACCATTTTCTTTCAAAGGAAGGGGTTAATCTTCTTTCCCTGTAGTTTTCTTTTCTACACATGGAATAAACTCATCAAACCTAATATGAATGGATTCCTCAACTACCTTTTTTCTTTTATTAAAAATTCTATAAGCTTTACTAGTTGAAGAATAACCAATAAAAATACCTTCATCACATTTTTCATCAAATTTTCCTAAAGAACCTTTAGAATTCAAAATAAAACATTTACAAACAAAAACTTTGAAATAAGACACATTTGGTTTTTTATTAAAAATTAATTCATAAGGAGTTAATTTTAAAATAGGGCGAAGCATTATTCTATTCATTACATAACATGCCGTATTGACTGCTTCGGCCCAAAATGATTTTGGTGATTTAAACTCTAAAAGCATCGTACGGGCTAACTCTTGAAGAGTTCTATTTTTCCTTTCCACTACACCATTTTGTTGTGGTGTGCGTTGAGCGGAAAATTCTTGTTTAATTCCTAACTCTGTACAAAAATAGATAAATTTCTCATTGTCAAATTCCCCTTTATGGTCTGATCGTATGCGTTTAATTTTTAACTCAAACTTATTTTGTACACACAAACATAGTTTAGAAAATTCTGAAAATGCATCGGATTTGGAGGTTAAAAATAAAGTCCAACAAAAAAGAGAATAATCATCAATCAATACAAATGTATATTTTCTACCTTCTAGGCTAGAAATTTCAATTGGTCCAAATAAATCCATATGTATTAATTGAAGTGGCCTAGTGGTAGAAATAAAATTTTTACTTTTGAAAGATGATTTTGAAAATTTTCCTTTTTGGCAAGGCTCACATAATGAAGATAAATTTCCATTTAGTAATGGTAAACCCTTAATTAATTTATCCTTTGAAAGTTTTGAAATTAACTTGGTACTTGCATGTCCAAGTCGCCTATGCCATAATTCTAATTCATCATTTTTTGACAAAAAATATTTTAACGTAGAATTAAAAAAATCAAGAAATTTGATCATATATACATTATGACATCTAGGTGCGGTAAATACAATTTCATTTGTTTTAGAATAAATAATTTTGCACAAATTCATAGATGATTCAAATAAAACATTTAAACCCTTATCACACAATTGACTAATAGAAATCAAATTATGTTTTAATCCTTCTACAAATAAGACATTTGAAATTGAAAAAATTTCGTTACCCACAACACCGATGCCGATGATTTTTCCTTTACTATTGTCTCCAAATGTTACAACTCCTCCTTTCTTCATCTCCAAGCTAAGGAACTTCTCTTTATTGTCCATCATGTGCTTTGAACACTCTGAGTCCAAGTATCACACGTCTTCTTTGTCCTTAGCCTGCCAACACACCTAGAAAGAGGGGGTGAGTAAAGATCTGGCTATCCAAGTGGTTCCACCCATAATATAGGTAGAAGCCTTAGGCACCCAGATTTGTTTGATTTTACTTTTTCCTTTCCTCCAGCACGAGTCCGTGGTGTGTCCAAACCTATTGCATTTGGCACATGTAATGTATTGAGAAGAGTATACTTCTCTGGACTTTTGCTAGAAGATGATGCAGTATTAGATAATTTATTATCATTAGAAATTTTTAAACCAGATTTTCTGGATTTTTCGCTATCCCCGGCGATAGAGGTTATCGCTGGACGATAGCTTCCAGTTCTGTATCCGAGTCCAAACCTTCCAGATCCATAGCATTGGTAACCTAAGACCATATCCAGTGATCTTTGTCCCATCCAAACTTTTTTATAGCTAGTGTTAAGTCATGAATCTGGTTTCTCATTTCCGTATTCTCAGATACTAGATTTACGCATCTACGTTCAAAAGCTTTCTTTCCTTCATGGAATTTGGAAATAGAAGCTTTCAAATCTCTCTCTAAAATCTCATTCTTTTTAGTGATAATTTTTATTGTAGAATGAAATTTGGAAAGAGATTCTTCAAGCTCTTTTATTCTTCCCATAGAATGATCACACTCTTAACAAGAAACTTTTTCTTTTCCAATAGTCTTAGTTTCATTTAGCAATTTCTTATTTTCTTTAGGTAAAACTTTATTTCCAGATTTAAGAAGATCATTGTCTTCTAGGCTTTTTTCAAGAGATTTGCAAGTTTGTAGAAATTCAGAAAGTAAATCATCATATGTTGGAGGATTTATCTCAGTGTCGCTCTGGACACTGCATTCATCATCTGATATGACACTCTTTCCCATCAAGCACATGTTGGCCTCCTCCTCTTTGCTTGAGCTTGAACTGCTTGCACCTTCGGAAGTAGTGTCATCCCATGTTTCTGCCTTCAACACCTTCTTCTTCCCCTTGTGCTTCTTTTCTTTAATTTCTTTCAAGTATTTTGGACACTTGCTTCGTATGTGTCCTATCTTCTTGCAGTGATAGCATTCCGGTGAGGGTCTCTCTTCTTCCTCATCATCATCCTTTCCTTTTTTCTTCCTAAACGTCTCTTTCTTAAAATATTTTTTAAATGAATTTCTTCTCTTCGGATTTCTCATAAATTTTTTGAACTTAATCACAAATAAGCTTTCCTCATCTTCTTCTTCCTCCTCAGAATCACTGCCTTCCACCTTCTTAGATCTTTGAGCCAGACCCTTCTTCTTTGGCTCCATATTTTCTTGTTGTTGATTTTTGAATTCAACTTCATGAGTTTTTAAATTCCCAATCAGGCTTTCAACATTATGTGATTTAAGATCATGAGATTCAGAAATAGCTGTTACTTTGGGATTAAATTTAGGGGGAAGTGATCTAAGAAGTTTTCTCACCAAATCACCATTTGAAAAATTTTTACCAAGTGCTTTTGAGTCATTCACTATCTTGGTGAATCTGGTGTACATTGAGTCTATGTCCTCATCCACTTCCATCCTAAACTTTTCAAATTTTGACTCCAGTTGAAACAGGTTCGATTCTTTCACCTGCGAGATACCTTTATGAGTAACTTCAAGTAAATTCCAAATTTTATAAGCATTATTACAAACACAGGTTCTATTGAATTCAGTTCTATCTAATGCACAAAATAATGCATTCATAGCTTTTGCATTATTTTTGCATCACAGCTTATCCTGATCATCCTATTTATCTTTAGGCTTTTCCATTTCTACATCTCCTACTTTATAAATAGGATTAGTATAATTACTCTCTACCATATTCCATACTTCAATATCAAGAGAAATTAGAAAACACCTCATTCTAGTTTTCCAATATTTATAGTCAGATCCAGTAAATAAGGGAGGTCTACTAATCCCTTGCCCTTCAGAGAAAGCATGGTCATTCTGCGCCATAACTCCTGGTGGTGAAACCGTATTAGGAATAACCACCTCTGATACCACTTGTAGGATCTTATGGCGCCCTTATAGGGGGGGGGGTGAATAAGGGCTCTATTAAAATGATAAAAATTTTCAAATATTTGTAATTTAAAACACAAAGTTGATGACTAATGTTTGAATGAAAAGTAAAAGTTTATTTCATCAACAAGAAAAGTAGAAAATGATTTCAATGAAGCTTGAAATCAAGGCTTACAATGATAAAAATCTCTTGACTTTTTCACCGGTCCTTCTACCAAGAACCGGTAGGCTATATCCAATATCTCCCTAGATATGGCCACTAGCCTCCACCTAAATCAAACCTATGATCTAAACGCTGCACACAAGGCAGCAATTTACTTCGAAGCCACACAAGAACCTAGACACCACACACAAGGCGGTGATTTGCCCCTAAGCTACACAAGGACTTAGACACCACATACAGGATTGTGATTTTCCCTTCCCAATTACAGAGTGCAAAGTGAATATGAAAGTACAACAGTAAAAACTCAAAAAACTCCCTCAAACACGAGCTCTGAAGATGATGGTGGACCGTTGAGAAGATCTCCAATCTAGAATGCACGGACGTATCTCCTTCGCTCTTCGAGACTGCAATGGACCAAGGAAGTTCGTCTAGAAACAGAGATGACTGGCACAAAAAATCCCTGGGAATCAAGGCTCTGGTAGTTCTCTTTTGTCCCTGAAATTCTTGGCCGTATATATCTTTTCATGCTATCGCCTGCGGTAGATTTAACGCCCCGCGATAATGAAAAACTGCATGGCTTGACACGTGGCACATATCGCGCAGTTTTTTAGATCTGAGTGGAGAACGTGACGATCGTGGGCTATCGCCCGGCGACAGCAATATCGCCCTGCGATAGCGCTGAGATGTTACTTCATGCGCGACAACATGCGGATCATGGCCGACGTCAGCAGTAACTATCTACGCTATCGCACGCGATAGCGTTATCGCCCGTGATAGCGAGATTTTCCTTTTCTTCAATATTCTGCTCAGCCAATCCTTAGTACTTGTAAACCTGTTATCCCTGCACATTATACCACACATACCAAGATCAAATATATCGGAGATTTGTTATTTTCAAACCAAGAAGTGCGGAACGCATGCTCCAACAAGATTCACTATACAAGACGATCTATATTGCATGATGGCAGGGTATGTATCCTCGATGTTATTCACCTTCGCGAAGACTTCCTATTTGAGGCTCATAATTCCAGATATTCTATACATCCTGGAGCACGAAGTTGTATGCAGATCTCAAGAAGGTAGTCCGTGCATTGAACATCCTCACATGGGGTAAAAGCAACAACCTCGACCACGGAATTATCCTCCATAACAGGATCTAACAGAAAGCTGGAAATGCTAGTTTCCACCTGCGAATCAACCTCAATAGAAATATCAGAAAAAGACAGAATATTATGCAAAGAAGAAGGTGAAGGTACAGAACTCGACAGACAGTCAAGAACTGGCTCTTCGCAACCAGACTCAATGCTAGGTAATGAATGTTCATCAGAAGTATAGATATCCATGCAGGTATGGGGATCAACACAAGCATCAATGCATGTACCAAAAATGCTTTCTTCGAAACATGGAGATATCAATGGTGCATATACCGAGGCTGAAGGGGTGCTGCTCAAGGTTGAAGTGGGAATAATCCGAAAATCCGGCTCATCATCCACTTCCAATTCAGCTAGATAAGCAGTACAATCCTTCAATGCATGATCCCAGCTTCGACAAAAAATGCACTGCTTGGCCGGCCTTAGCGGTGCAGCGACAGCTGAAGCCGAAAAGAAGTAGTGCGGTAATGGCTCCGCGGGTCGGTGGATAACAGGCTTATATCTACGTAATGTAGAGTCGTGAATTTCCTGGGTACTATACTTCTGAGGACATCTATCACTAGCATGAGAAAGGTCTCCACAATGAGGGCAACGAATATTGAAATTGGCCCACATTGCAGAAATATCAAAAATAGCGGGTAAAACTACTTTGCATAAATTCTTCGAGTAAAGCTAATAACTCCAACAATGAAATAACAACATAGGGGAAAAGGGATAAAAACAAAACAAAATGAAATAACTCTAATAACAAAATTTTCAGAATCATGGATCGTTCTACAGTTGCACTCCCCAGCAACGGCGCCAAAAACTTGATGCGTGTAAATACGGTAAGCGCACCGGTCGCACAAGTAATAAAGTTTTGGGAATGAATCCCCGAGTGTCGGTCTCTTGAGGAATGCAATTAGCGTAGAACAACGAACGATCCGAAATTATCGTTATGAGAGTTAATTAAATAAAGGAAAAATAAAGGGCTTTGAAGGTGGTTTTGCAAACAAATAAACTAAAGCGAAATATGCGGGTCGCAATCACCGCTTCACAAGGTGAGATGGATATAACGGCCGCGATGCCGTACTTTGGTAAGGGGAATGGACGGTGAGCCAGTGAGTGAGGTGTTTAGTGCAGAGTGCAATCGAATGGAACGAAGGAACGGAGTGAAGTGAGATGGGGCGAGGCGCATCAAATCACAAATCTCACGAGCAAGATTAAACAACAATAATCTAATTAAAACAACTAGAAATCGAATTTCATTACAAGCTTAAGTCATTTCATACAACAAGAGAGATGGAGAAAGACTAAACCAAGAAAGTGAAGATCCACCGCGGTTGTTGGCCGGAGGTGCGGGTTGTAAATCCGCTTCCACGCGCAGTCCGAGGAGGCTTCCGGTACCGACGAGCTGTAACCTCGAGGGCCTTTAAGTCCGTTCTCTAGGTTGTCTTCATCATCTTCTTCAGTGGAAATCTCGGAGAAGAGGTCTTTAATGGCCGAGAGGATCACCGGAGGATGCAGAACGCTTTAGAATCGCCGGAAAATGACCTCCCGATGGTAGGGATGAAGGTGGAGATGGATAGATCTCCTGGGATGCGGAACGGCGAAGTGGCGACAAAGATCGATCCAGGGTCCGTACCCTAATTCGCGGAACAGGCCAATTTATAGAAGCAGAGTTAAATAGCGTGCACGACCACTGGCGCACGACCAGTGGTCGTGCGCGAACAAAGTCAGCGCCCGTGCGGCAATAACCTGTAGAACCTGCACCAGGAAATCAAAGCTCGTACACGATCAGCAGCACATGATCAGTGATCGTGCGAAATGGCGAGACAGAACTTTTCAAAAGAGGGCATGACTGCGCACGACCGGCAACGCACGAGCAGTGATCGTGTGCGGTATAGCTGGTGACCGTGCGATATGGCAGGGCAGAACTTTCACAAGAGAAGCCAGACTGCGCACGACCGATGATCGTGCGCCAAAGAGGTCGATGGTCGTGCGTGGGTAAAAACGCACGACCATTGACTCCTTGCCAAAAAATGGTGAAAGCCCTATCCCGGACGCCCACACGATCCCCGTACCTGTAGGAAAACTGGACGGGTTGTCGATTATAGCATCACAGATATTAATAAAATGCATAGCAAGAGGGAAATACACACACACACAGAAATAGGCTAATAAAGTGCACAAGACGTGGAATGTTGTAGCGAACCAAAATGAGTGCTAATGGCGCTAAATGGCAGTGCAAAGTCATGAAATGAAGCCTAGATGTGTCCAGAATTCGGTATGAAATGGGGACTCATCACACGCACAGACTTAACCATTTGCACGTCCCGGGCAAATAATCATCTCGTGAACTCCAAAATAGCTAGCTGACGAAGTAACTTTTATTTAAAGTAGAACGAGAAATCGAAAACTCAAGTGTATAGAAAATATAATAGAAGAAATTTTTAATTATACTATGAAATTTATAACTTTCGACAAACGTAAATAGATATTATCACTACTCAAAAATTGAATGTCGGAGAATCGCTCGATAATTTGTAGGAAGAAAATAGGCAAGTCGCTTGGCTAAGCATTGCCAAAGATCGGGGCTCGTGATCACCTCCAAAGGAATCCACCAATGTCGGGGACCATATGCTTGCCCGTTCGCACTCTCTCCACGGCACTAGTTTGACTCTAGCGTGAGTCCGTAGGACTTCGGGTAATAATGGGGATTGGGTTACGATGAGGAAAATAAGGATAAACAAGATGGGTAATGTATCAAACCCAAATGAGCTAACGTACAAAAAATAGTAACCGCTAACCACGAAATAAACGCAGGTGCACCACACCCCCAGACTTACTTTTACAAATGGGTGTGTGCACCGCCTACTCCAAACAACAATCCCATCTCAAAAAGATTTTTCATTTAAACTTTTTCTTATTTCTTTTCTTTTCCTCTTTTTTTTTTCCTTTTCTTTTTATAGATTTTTCTTTTAAGCTTTTACATTTTTATTTTACAAAATCAGCACATTTTTCTTTTGGGCACATCCACATATAACAAAAATGAATCACCACAGCACAACCCAACGTAAAATGTAAACTACTAGTGCTCGAATTGGGCGTGCGACTAGGATCGGCTATGAGGCTTTGGCAAATATAGTGGAGCTGAATCAAAAGGAAGGGTAGGCACAAAGGGGCTAGCGAGGGCTACGTTAGGAAATGGTACAAAGCTCAACCGGGCCAACATGATGGCCTACATCACTCTCACGCTAGACTAACCATGCACAAATGCTTCGAAAGTAGCTTGGGGCAAGTTCTTAGCCACCGAAAGAAATGATCTGTCCTCCCGACTCGAGCAATACAAAGCTAGAGACGCCTACACACATTCCTACGCTACCGATAGATTGCTCCGGATTCACAATTTTGAGTAGGACAAACATGATTTACGAGTGCAGAAAAAATATAAATTTACAAGCATAAGGAAAAATTAAACCTATACAATTTCTACACCACGTGAGTACTCGATTAGGAGCACTGCACGAGTTTCAAACTACTCTAAATTAAAATCCAAAGTCAGCACCGCCATTTTATAATTGACACAAAATGACAACATTGACTCGAGCCGCACGCGTGGTTAAGTGCGCGCTCGTGTGGGTGGCAAGGTGTGTGCAGCAGGATTCTACAATAATGAAGCATAAAATAAAACTACTGGCATGCTATCAATGTGCTCGTGGAGTGCATAAGCGGCTCTTCCCCCCATACTTGAATGAAAACATAGGCAGAAATGAAAATAGACATCTAAAATAAAAAGAGGGCTGAGGAGAAAGGGTACCTATGCTCCAAAGAATGAGCATACCATAAGGTGGAGGTTGCTGCATCGCACAAAAGTATGCTGGACCTGTGAATTAGGTTGAACAGAAGAAAAGACAAATAACAGAAAATATAATAGAAGAGCAAAGTAAAAAGCACAAAAAAGAGGGACCAAAAAGGTCCAAGCTTGGGTTGTCTCCCGAATAGCCCTTTTGTTTACCGTCCTTAAGGTGGACCAAATACCTGTATTAGCGGTTTATATATTGTTCTTGCAGTTTAAGATAAATAAAGAAAAATTCAATAATAAATAAAAAAAAAAATAATACTCATGAGACACAGAATCTGAAGATAAAAATGCAGAGGTAGCTGCGGGGTGGAGGAATTGCCCTCATTCTTCGTCGCTATTGTGGATCTCAATAGGTGAGTAAATGAGGCGGAGCTAACACAAACATTTTGAGACTAAAGGGGCATGAAAATAAAAGATGAGATTGGAAAAGTAGAAGCAAATTGCTAAAATCCTACAAGAAAAGAAAAGAACAAGCTACCTAGATAACTATTGGGTTTTCTATCTCCCAACAGGACTTATTCAAATTCTAAACATTTCTTAGCTGATTGGCGTATGAAAATAGAAATGCTCAGGCAATTGTTCATGCTCGCATTTTGGTAGTTGGTACCGGTATGGAGACAGAACAAACGCCCCACTACCTGTATAAGTATACCTGTCATGAATGTCAGGCATGGGCAAGACATAACTTGTGAAGCTCGTCATTTCCAACTCCACCTGCATATGGTTGTACTGATCGAACCGGTTCCACGATGGGGTCCTGCAGGGATGTGGAAACAAGAACGGGGTCAAGAACTAAATTAGAAGAATAACATAAAGGATCCTCAATCTTGGAGATTATTCCGGAATCATCCCCCATTGGTGGAATTGCAGAAAATTGAACACCACTGTCCAGGATGGTACAAGAGGTTCCTAGCGCAACCTCAACCTCGTTCGTGCATTGAAAATCCTCACATGGGGTAAAAGCAACAACCTCGACCACGGAATTGTCCTCCACAACAGGATCTAACAGAAAGCTGGAAATACTAGTTTCCACCTGCGAATCAACCTCAACAGAAATATCAGAAAAAGACAGAATATTATGCAAAGAAGAAGGTGAAGGTACAGAACTCGACAGGCAGTCAAGAACTGGCTCTTCGCAACCAGACTCAATGCTAGGTAATGAATGTTCATAAGAAGTATAGATATCCATACAGGTATGGGGATCAACACAAGCATCGGTTCATGTACCAGAAATGCTTTCTCCGAAACATGGAGATAGCAATGGTGCATATACCGAGGCTGAATGGGTGCTGCTCAAGGTTGAAGTGGGAATAATCCGAAAATCCAGCTCATCATCCACTTCCAATTCTGCTAGATAAGCAGTGCAATCCTTCAATGCATGATCCCAGCTTCGACAAAAAATGCACTGCTTGGCCGGCTTTAGCGGTGCAGCGACAGCTGAAGCCGAAAAGAAGTAGTGCGGTAATGGCTCCGCGGGTCGGTGGATAACAGGCTTATATCTACGTAATGTAGTGTCGTGAATTTCCTGGGTACTATACTTCTGAGGACATCTATCGCTAGCATGAGAAATGTCTCCACAATGAGGGCAACGAATATTGAAATTGGCCCACATTGTAGAAATATCAAAAATAGCGGGTAAAACTACTTTGCATAAATTCTTCGAGTAAAGCTAACAACTCCAACAATAAAATAACAATATAGGGGAAAAGGGATAAAAATAAAACAAAACGAAATAACTCTAATAACAAAATTTTCAGAATCATGGATCGTTCTACAGTTGCACTCCCTGACAACGGCGCCAAAAACTTGATGCGTGTAAATACGGCAAGCGCACCGGTCGCACAAGTAATAAAGTTTTGGGAATGAATCCCCGAGTGTCGGTCTCTTGAGGAATGCAATTAGCGTAGAACAACGAACGATCCGAAATTATCGTTATGAGAGTTAATTAAATAAAGGAAAAATAAAGGGCTTTGAAGGTGGTTTTGCAAACAAATAAACTAAAGCGAAATATGCGGGTCGCAATCACCGCTTCACAAGGTGAGATGGATGTAACAGCCGCGATGTCGTACTTCGGTAAGACGAATGGACGGTGAGCCAGTGAGTGAGGTGTTTTGTGCGGAGTGCAATCGAATGGAACGAAGGAACGAAGTGAAGTGAGATGGGGCGAGGCGCATCAAATCACAAATCTCACGAGCAAGATTAAACAATAATAATCTAATTAAAACAACTAGAAATCGAAGTTCATTACAAGCTTAAGTAATTTCATACAACAAGAGAGATGGAGAAAGACTAAACCAAGAAAGTGAAGATCCACCACGGTTGTTGGCCGGAGTGCGGGCTGTCAATCCGCTTCCACGCACAGTCCAAGGAGGCTTCCGGTACCGATAAGCTGTCACCTCGAGGGCCTTTAAGTCCGTTCTCTAGGTTGTCTTCATAATCTTCTTTAGTGGAAAACTCGGAGAAGAGGTCTTTAATGGTTGGGAGGATCACCGGAGGATGCGGAATGCTTTAGAATCACTGGAAAATGACCTCCCGATGGTAGGGATGAAGGTGGAGATGGATTAAACTCCTGGGATGCGGAACGGCGAAGTGGCGGCAAAGATCGATCAAGGGTCCGTACCCTAATTCGCGGAACAGGCCGATTTATAGAAGCAGAGTTAAATAGCGCGCACGACCACTAGCGCATGACCAGTGGTCATGCGCGAACAAAGTCAGCGCACGTGCGGCAATAACCTGTAGAACCTGCACCAGGAAATCAAAGCTCGCGCACGATCAGCAGCGCACGATCAGCAGCGCACGATCAGTGATCGTGCGAAATGGCGAGACAGAACTTTTCAAAAGAGGGCATGACTGCGCACGACCGGCAACGCACGAGCAGTGATCGTGCGCGGTATAGCTGGTGATCGTGTGATATGGCGGGGCAAAACTTTCACAAGAGAGCCAGACTGCGCACGACCGATGATCGTGCGCCAAAGAGGTCGATGGTCGTGCGTGGGTAAAAATTCACGACCATTGATTCCTTGCCAAAAAATGGTGAAAGCCCTATCCCGGACGCCCACACGATCCCTGAACCTGCAGGAAAACTGGACGGGTTATCGATCATGGCAGTCACAGATATTAATAAAATGCATAGCAAGAGGGAAATACACATACGCACAGAAATAGGCTAATAAAGTGCACTAGACGTGGAATGTCGTAGCGAACCAAAAGGAGTGCTAATGGCGCTAAATGGCAGTGCAAAGTCATGAAATGAAGCTTAGATGAGTCCAGAATTCGGTATGAAATGGGGACTCATCATGGCCATCCAAAGTATACTTGGGAGTGAGAGGATTAGCTTAAGAGCAATGCATATTATACTTTTCTCTTTGATTCAGGTATGGTTACAATTTTTTAGGACGAAATTTTTTGTTAGGAGGGGAGATTTGTAACATCCGTTATCTAACGCAGTAATTATTTTTAATTGTAGGGTCGAGTCGTGACAGATTTTGATCGAGGCAGCGCATCGTCAAGGTACGATATCGGTATGATTATAAATCACATTCGTTAATTAGTAATTTATATCAGTCGTAAAGACGTGTAATGCATATTATCTTTAATAGCGAAGCGTAACACATTTTGGGGTGCCAATAGCAAGTCTCACCACCCCCCCTTTCCTCTTGCATTTTTTATCAAAAACCGCATACCAGACAGTTTTAAAACCCGCAAGCTTTAATTTCACGGGAGAAAACCGCAGCCGACACCCATGCGTCCGTCTTCCGCAAGCCTCAAACAGCAGCATCCGCTGCTCTACTACTGCTCGTTCCCCCTCCATTTCTCATTGTAAACTCTTCTTCATTCCTCTGCGGACGCCGGTGAGTGCTCTCCTTCCTTCCTTGGCCGTGGAAGAACCGGTTTCAACCCTAACCGGTGGAATCAAGAGTGTCGGAGTTCGTTTTAGTTCCGGTGAGTTTTGTTCTTCTCTAGTCTCCATTTATTCGTGAAAATCCTTCTAGTTGGAGGTTTATTCTATACTAATTTTTCATTTTTCCTCTTACCCTAGTTAGGGTTTGGAGTTCGTGATCCACCGCGAATTTGGAGTTGGGCGTGTTGTGAGCCTTAATCACTCCTACGTAAAAGTACTACACTATGTTGGTTCCTCTTTTGTTTACCCTAGCCATTTGTGAGATTTTTCCATCAAAATCCTTAAGGGAAAAATATGTAATTTAGGGTTCTCTTGGATTGCAGATTGTTGGTGGCTTCGGGATAAGATCCTGGAATGTCGCCGCATCGAGTGTACGAGCGCCGCACCACCACTATAAGGAATCATAAATCTTTTTAGTTAGATATATCAAGAAATTATTTTATGTACAGACGTGTAAATTTTGTACGAGCAACATAGTCAAGTACGTAAAAGTGTTGCGGTAGGAAAAGGTTACGGAATTAGTTGTGGGGTAAATCCTTTTCCCAAGACCCTAATAGCCAGATCGCATATGTTAGCGTTAGGTACGAAACCTTACACATTTACGCAAGTGTGAGAATTTATCTAAGGGCGTGAACATCCTTTCTAGCCGACCACAAGAAAAGCAAGGGTCGCTCATTAGTACAACAAAAGAGATGTCCCAAGCAGAGTAGCATTTTACCGAAAAGGGTCAGTAAGCACGCCTAAGTCTCCTCGTGCTAGGTAGAGACGCACTACCTTCCTCATAAGGCGCATGGAACCCTATGAGTAGTATAGTATTGGGAGTTGAATTCCCTTTGAGACAGTTAGTAGATTCGAGACTGTGTCCGCGTGACACTAGAACAATTGAGTTTATAAGGTGGTCTCGGGTCGTCAGTTTTCAGATATGCGTTAGGAGCTACTCTGCCTTTAGCCTTCCAAGTCGATGAGCGGGTTAGAAGCCACTTAGAACTCAAGTATAGACCTGACGTAAGATAGTACACTAGGTAGTGAAAGCCGGGACTCTGGTAAATGAAGTGGAAGTTCATAAATTTAGAACGAGTATGTCTTGACCAGGAAATGTTATAAATGCATGCATAACTTCTAGCATAAAGGTTTTTAATGCACAAAAATATTTTCTAAAGACATGCATTCATCATATGAGAAAATGTTATAGTGTCACTATGAGGAGTTATTTTTCCTTACTCTGACCCCTCTTGGGCAATGTTTTTACAGGTGACCCAGGTGGGAAACTATGCCTTGGATGAGCGTTATGGTGGCGTCAGTTTGTAGTTGTTTTCCCATTCAGTTTTTCTTTACCTTCAGCATACACTTGTAGCTATGAATAATGTATCTTGTTAATGTTTTGAATGTCTTGTATTAGACTTTTAACGTTATTTCAGATTTTCAATCATTTCACTTCTATTCATGTTTAGTGGCTTTCTGTGAATCCAGTTTTCAGGTATGTGGTTACCCTTAGTTTACTTTCTTAGCTTCCATTGTAAGTTTTAAATTCTTAGTAGTTGCTTCTTTTTACCTGCTGTGTACTAGTTTTGATACTGTTTTCTAGTTCTCTTTATATCGCTGATCCAACCGGATGACTGATTGTTGTAAAACTGGGAAGGGGTGTTACATGCACACTCATGGAAATTGATTGTGTAAATTGAAATGCATTATTTTGATAACCTGAATCATCAATTTTGGGAATATGAAAATCAACCCCCCCCCGAGTCAGTTTGGGCAGCTCGGGCATGATTGTCGGTGAAGGTGGTGATGACAGTGAAATAGCTGTGCGAGGAGCACGCATATGGTGGAAGCGAGGAGTCGTGAGCAAACATGAAGCATATTGTGATGCACGCGCAAGGGTGTGTGCGTCCCCATGCACGCAGGTAGTGGTGTGCGCAACAAGAGCAAGCGCGTGGGCACAAGAGTTGTGCGCAAATAGGGGGTTCGCTCGCACGATGAGCTCTGCGCGCTTGCGCTCCTCAGAAGGGTGCACTCTTGTGGGTTCCTGTTGATGGGTCTGGATGCTAGTCTTCTAGTCGAGGTGAAACCCAATATGTCCTATAGGAACCGTTTCGATGAGCCGATCGGCTTAGGCTTCGTTTGGTAATCCGTTTTGGGGCGTTTCGTTTCCCAAAAACACACTGTCAGGTAATATTTCCATTTGTTTGTCCGCCTCCCGCTCCAATCGCCAGCGTTTCGCTCTTTCAGGATTTCTGCCCTCTGCAATCGCCTAACCCGACCTCCATTTAACCGCGTTTCCAGAAATTCAACCTCGCTGCAACACATCGCCGGAACTCCAGGCCTCACCGGCTCACCTCCACATTGACCACGACCATCATTGCCAATCCTTATACTATCCTCACTGGAACTACCGGAGAAGATGAATCACAATATTTTTCAACTCAGATCACCGTCACCACTGCCAGAACCGGTGAAACTGCCGCCTCCGCCTCTTCCGAGTTCTAGCTCCTCCTGCTTCTTCATCTGGAGGTCACCACCACCGCTTCCGAAACTGGCGAAACCGCCGCCTCCGAGCTCCATCTCCTCCATCAGGAGGTCACCGTCGGTGGGCTCCAGGCATGCTGGCGGTGGAACAGGGAGGAGGAACAAAATGACAGGGCGGCGGAATGGCGGAGGATTGGGGCCGGAACATTGAATAAAATAATTCATAGTTATAAAGTATAAATAGTAATATATATATATATATATATATATATATATATATATATATATATATATATATACGAGCATCTACGCACGGGCTACGCCTGTGCTCGATGATCTCGGGCGGTCTTCAGCCGCATCCAGGCGGGCTTTGCCCGCCTCCACATGAGCTTCACCCATACTCTATGTTTTCAGACGGCCTTCGATCGCTTCACAAATAATTTTTGCCTCGTCCCCTCTCAGCTGCCCTCTCTCTCTCTTTCTCTATCTCCTCGCATATATATAATTATATATAATTTATATATATACAAGTGACAGGCACGGGCCTTAGGCCCTGGGGGCATTCGGCGGGGGTGCGAGAATCGGCGGGGTGCGATATTTGTCGGGATGCGACATTCGTCGGTGGTGCGACATTTGTCGTGGGGACAACATTTGTCGTGGACGGCGACATTTGTCGTGGGCGGCGACATTTGTCGTGAGCGGCAACATTTATCGTGGACAGTACCTGTCCCTATGGCCTCGCGGGACAGTACCTGACCGACGATGGCGGGCTCCGCCTGACCCGCAACATATACATATGAGTACTCAAAATGACCGTAAAAAAATATAAATCAAGAGTACACACTACAGCAAAACGTGTCTACCACAGCTTTTTTTTCTACTTTCTGCGGCGCTTTAAAAACGCCGCGATAGATTTTGCGGCGTTTTAATAAACGCCGCAAAAGCGTCGTCGTTGTGAGCGTAGCCGTTGAGTTTTGCGGCGCTTTTTAAAAAAGCACCGCGGTAGCCTGAAGGTATTCGCCACGCTTGTTATAAAAGCGCTGCAGTAGCCTGAAGGTATTCGACACGCTTTTTACAAAAGCGCTGCTGTAGCCTGAAGGTATTCGCCACGCTTTTACTGGAAAGCGCCGCAGTAGACTCCATGTATTCTCCACGCTTTTCCTAGGAAGCGCTGCAATAGATGATATTCATTGGCAACGCTTTTGAAAAAAACGCCGCAAAATCGTATGTTTTTTAAAATTTTTTTTATAGTCAGCCAGTTAGATTTAGGCTCTGTTTGGGAGGGATTATTATCACCAGTCAAGTGGTTACAACCGCATGAACTGGACCTTAATTAAGGTCAGATTCATGCGGTCATAACCGCTTGACCGGTGAAAATAAGTCCTCCCAAACGGAGCCTTAGACTTGTACATTATCATAAATAATTTGTCATGACTACAAATAAAGCAACATAGCACATGAAGTAAATTCTAAATATAATTCAAAAAAGCTAGATAGCCTCAATTAAGTGTTGTACATCAAAATGATAACAACATTCCATTCCATTGCAATACAATTAAAATGTTTCATGTTGAACTATCACAAAAATTTACAAAATTAATTGCATTACTATACACAAAAAAGTCATTTGATGTTGTCCTTTGTTATATAGCCGTTGTGTACAAGGCTAATCCATTTGTCAAAATTTTTGAAATGATTTGGCTTCGATTGTAGGTAAACCTGCAATGATTGCATTCAAGTCAGTTAAGCAGGAATGAAAAAAACAACAATACGTTTGCTGATATTTAGTTTATTGTATAATTAATGGGATAATAGATACTTAATAGTAATGAACTATGATGCTTGGTAAATAATGATATGAAGTTCCTCACTAGGCAATTGAAGTAGGAGATAAACAAATTAATCAAACATCAAACTCAGTTACCCACTCAACATTTAAGGAAAAAAATATGATTGTTAGTCCATCCATGATTGAAAAAAGGGCAAATTTGTAGGCAATTATATAGATTTTCCAAAATTGCTGTTATTGTATTACTTTCCTTCTCAATCAGGAGAGATTAAGGCTTGCTATATAGATTTGGTGGGAGAATGGTATTCCTTCCTCTACTACCACCCCTTCCATTCCATCTATACCTACCGAAACTCCGCCACCTCCTCCCTCTCCACCATCTCCTCCACCGTGTCCACCTACCGAGATATCTCCCTCTTCTCCGCGGTCGTCTCTCTCTACTCCCGGGCCAGCTCTCTCTGCCATGGATGCCCCGAAAACTAAGGAACTTGCCTACCTGGATATTCCCATTGCTCTTCGCAAAGGGGTGCGGACGTGTACTCAACACCCGCTAACTGCTGTTGTTTCATATGATCGTCTAACTCCTTCTCGCAGGACGTTTGCCTTAGCTATCTATTCCAATGCCACTCCCTGCACTTACCAGGAAGCTTTTACTATTCCTCATTGGAAGACCGCCATGGATGAGGAAATGGCTACCCTCACTGAAAGGGGTACATGGAACCTTGTTCCTCCCCCTTTGGGAACAGATGTGGTTGGCTGCCGATGGGTTTTTGTTGTGAAGTTCCGTCCGGACGGCAGCGTGGATCGATACAAGGCCCGCTTAGTTGCCAAAGGCTTCACTCAGACTTATGGGATTGATTACTTTGATACCTTCTCTTTAGTTGCTCGTCTCAGCACCATTCGGGTTCTTCTCTCTATGACTGTCAACAAGGATTGTTCCATTTCCCAGCTGGATGTCAAGAATGCCTTCCTCTATGGTGATCTTTAGGAGGATGTATACATAGAGCAACCTCCTGGGTATGTCACTCAGGGGGAGACACGAGTATGCCATCTGAAGAAGGCCATCTATGGCCTAAAGCAAAGCCCTCGGACTTGGTTTGATAAGTTCAATGACATTGTTGCGGCCATTGGTTTTGCAATAAGTTCAGCCGATCACTCCTTATTCATTTGCAAAACCTCCTCTGGTATGGTGGTTCTTGCTGTATATGTGGATGATATTCTTCTAACTTGCGATGACCAAGCTGGGTAGCTTTGACAAAGAAACACCTCCGGCAACACCTGGTCACTAAGGATATGGGCTCTCCCAAATACTTTCTAGGGATTGAAATCTCTCGGAAGCCCAACTCTTTAGTTCTCTCCCAATAGAAGCATGCTCTTGATTTGCTAAAAGAGGTAGGGTTGACTGGTGCTAAACCTGCCAGATGTCCTATGGCTATTGGGGAAGACAAAACTTGGACAGATGACTCGCCTCCTCTATCCGATTCTTCGAGGTACCAGCATCTGGTGGGAAAACTCATTTATCTCACAGTAATCATACCCTGAAAGTGATGATAGATACAACTCTAGAGGGGGGGGGGGTGAATAGAGTATTCAAAAATTATGACACCCTACTCAACTCCCATAGAATTAATTTGCGGAATTAGTTTATAGATATTGATAATCCTAGAGCCTAACACAAAGTGTAGTGCACAAGAGAGAGCTAACTGTAATTACAGTTAAGCTTGGGATCCTATCACAGCAACTAGCAATCATAGTTATTTCTACTCACAGCCACAGTGTAATAAATTAAATAAGCAGCTCAGACGACACAAGAAATTTTATAGTGGTTCCCTCTAAATAGGTACGTCCACTCTTCTACCACCCTGGTAGGAATCCACTATAGGTTTTTGTTCTGGTGCCCTGCCACCAACTGATAAGCTTCAGGTAGACCAAGTAGACCCTTTGAGCTTTTGATCAGGAGCTCAAAATCCAACACAGGTTTTTGATCAGGTGCCCTGCCACCAAGAGTTCACTTTTGAAGGGAGTAATAACCCTTTGTACAGGAGGTTGAGAGAGTTAAGGCTTCTTCTCTATTGTTAAATAAATTAGAGAAGCTAGTGGATTGCATAGAGCTAGAAGCTCTAAAGAATCAAGGCTCCCCCTGGCTTAGAGAATATCCAGGAAGGAGTCTTGCTTCAGGGTGCAGGAACTCTTCTGAACTAAGACAAAAAAACTGTCTTGAGGTTCTGAAGGAGAAGCTTGAAGAAGACTCTTGATTTGGAAAAGGTGTTCTTCTTCAAACAACTTCCTTTCTTCTTCTTCTTCTTCTCAAAAGCCTCTGAGTGAAAGTCTTCCTGTAAGCAGGATGAACTCAGGATGAAGAAGAATGCTGAAGAGATTGATCTTCTCAGTTGAATGTGAATTTCTGAGAGCTGTAGAACTTTCTTGCTTTCTCTCTTTTTCAATGCTGCTGAGGGATATGTTCTTGGTATTCTTCTTTCAAAAGTCGCTCTTTATATATGAGCCTTTGCAACGGCTTTAATTTGAGTTTGAATCTTTGTCTTCTTCTGGAATCAGCAATCTGGGCTGCAAAAAGCATAAAGCAAAAACAAATCCTGCAGACAAACATGCTATAAGGGGATAAAGCTTTCTAAGAAGCTGCATATCCAATCAGATAAGAAGGGGCTAGAAAAAGTCACATTAGAAAGAACTCTTTACGGCCAGAGAAGACTTTCTGAGTCTAACGACTATAAAGGACAGCCTGGCAGATAAAGCAGAAAATATATTTCAACTAATAAGACAAAACACTTTGTCAGATAAAGATTGGCTCATGCATAAGGAATGGAGCAGAGATTGCCTGGAAATAATAGCACAAATTTATTGAAATAATATGCCAAATAAATATGAAATAAATCAAAGAATAGAAGAGGACAAAATTACTAAAAACATACAGCAGAACGTCGAACGACCCTTGGTGATCGTCGACCGAAGCACAGAGATCGTCGACATATCAAACAGATAGTCGAACGATACAGATAGTCGAACTAGCAAAGAAGATAGTCAAACTACCACAGCAGTTAGTCGACCTATCAGAACAGATAGTCGAGCTATCAGATAGTCGACCTATCAAGATAGATAGTCAAGCTATCAAGCAAAACATATAGTCGACCTATCAAACAGATAGTCGAACTATCAAAGAAAACAGATAGTCGACCTATCAAACAGATAGTCGAACTATCAAAGAAAACAGATAGTCGACCTATCAAACAGATAGTCAAACTATCAAAGAAAACAGATAGTCGACCTATCAAACAGATAGTCGAACTATCAAAGAAAACAGATAGTCGACCTATCAAACAGATAGTCGAACTATCAGATAGTTAAACTATCCAAGCAGATAGTCGAACTATCAAATACAACAGATAGTCGACCTATCAAGACAGATAGTCGAACTATCAAGCAACACAGATAGTCGACCTATCAAACAGATAGTCGAACTATCAGATAGTTGAACTATCCAAGCAAATAGTTGAACTATCAAGACATCTGTCTGGTCAAAAAAAGTCGAGCGGGGTTCGACGATCGGCGAGGCAGATACCACAAAACGTCGAGCTAACAAGAGTTGAATTAACTCAGAGATAGACGATCTGCTGACAGACAAACGTCGAACAACTGATAGACGATCGTCGAACAGTCGATAAATGATAGTCGAGCGGCGTTCGACCATAGTCGAACAAAAAACAACTTAACCAAATTTTCATCTGGATAAGCAATTCTACAACTAAGGGAAACTAACCTTTTAGCTAACCTTTGACCATAGATAAATCTTGGGTCAAGAAACTAAAAGAGAGGACTGAACTCAAATCCAAACTAGGGTACCAACAATCTCCCCCTATTTGAGTTAAGTCTTTCAACACAAAAAAAAACACAAAACAAACTACTGGAAATAAAAACAATACAGGAAAGAAAATATCTAAGCAGCAGATAACATTATTCAAACAGACAAATAAATAACTGTCAATCAATGAAGTTTTAAGAAGCTTCAGAATTTGGTTTAGATTCAGAAGAACTAGGAATAAAAGTAATTTTCCTGAAAGGGTCTAGAGCTTCTTTCTTTGACAGCTTTAGATTTTGCTCTCCAATAATTTTAGATTCTGATGCCCTTGGAACAATTGCTTCAGGATGCTTTTCCATGTATTTTGAAGGGTCAAATACCTCAGGTCTAACCTGGAATTTATCAAGCTCCTTCTTTCTGAATTTGGACATAGTTGTTAATCCTGTAGTATCTTTACCTCCAGCTTTGGCTTTCCTAATCTGGGCTGATCCAACTAGCTCAAGAAATCGAGCCATCCTGAAATCAGGATCAAGCTCTTGACTTTCATACACATTTTCACAAGTTGGATCTACAGGTTTCACAGCTTTAAATTTAATAGACAGATCTAACAAGCTTTCAGCTGGCTCTTTTTCCTGAATAACTAGAGAAGAAGGAGGAGCAAACTCAGCAAATTTCTTACTCAATTTTCAGAGAAAATAACTCTTTTACCTTTTGAAACTGTTTTCACTGCATGATCTGGCTTTGAAGAAGATGTGCTCTTGGTTTCTTTGGAAGGAGGAGGAGAAAAGGTTGGTTTCTGATAAACCACCTCCTTCACTTGTTCTTTTGCATCATCATCATGTCTTTGGTAACCAGATTGCGATATGCCTTGATATCCTTGATTGCTTTTCCTTTGAGAGGACTGGGATGGGGTAAACCTATCAGACGCAGCAAAAGGATTTGCAAACAAGTTGCCAGAGGCTCCTGCACTGGGAGGTGGAGGAGGAGGACCTCTAGGAGTCTATCTTGGAGCAGGACTGTCATACCTTTTAGACTTCTTCCTTAACTTTTGCTGATTCTTTGAAAATCCCATCCAATGCTGAAACTCTTTAGATTTGGGATCAATTCCTTTCAAGAATAGGGGATATCATTATCAGGGTTTGGAGGAGGAGGAGCCACATATTTTCTTTTCTTCTTGGCAGATTTCTTTTTCTTGGAATCTTCAGATTCATCAGAATCATCCATATCCTCAGAGTTTGAAGAAGGAGGATGATCATAAGGATCAAATGCCTCTTGCATAACTTTCTCTTTCTCTTTTAAAGCAGCTTTTTCTAACTCTTCTTCCATGGCATCCTGTGCTAGAAGAGTGTCTAGATCTAATCCAGGGGAATCATCCCAGACTGTAGACTTTTCCATTTGAATGTCTGAAACCTTCTCTTGTTCATCAGTAACTGTCATGGAGACCAATTCTTCTTGCACTGCTAACTGAGCTGGCTGAGCAGCCTCAGGATCTTGAACAAGTGGTTCTGGATCAGGTTGAACTTCTAGAGCTGGTTGATGATCACTTTCTTGGACAGCTAACACTTCTTCCATTATATCTATAGTATTATGAACACAAATTTGCTAAATGATATTTTATCATTCCTTCTAGGTATTCCCATACTAACATGTCAGTTATCAAGTCTAGAAAATGAGTAAACGAGTTACCTTCAGGATTTTCCTTAGAATGTCCTAACTCCCATAATTCATCTAGAAAGGAAGTAATGACTCCTTCTAGGTAGAGGGCAACCAGGGGAGTGGAGAATTCTTCTAGGCAGACTTTGACAACAAATTCAGATTTCATTATAGCATCAGAAATATCTTTTTCAGACAGTGGAAGTACTATTTCTTCTATCTCTTTTTTTGTATCTGCTGGAGGATCTGCTGGACGAGAGGCCAAGGGCAGTTCAGAGGCATCATCATAAAGCATCTCCCCCTACCTGATTTCAGTGGAAACTGAAACCAGGCCCCTAGATAAAGAGGGCTCAGCAGATTTTGAGAGGGCTTGGATGGAGGCAGTTAAAGAAGAGATGGAGGAAACAAGGGGAGCAATTGCCTCTTTAATCATGATTTTGATTGAAGGAGTAATTAACTCCAGGATGCTTGAGATGAAAGCTGGGGTGATTTCAAATGAAGGTGGGGGAATCATAGTAGATGGATGAACAGCAGGGATGGTGTATTCTTGATGAGATGGAGAGTGAACTGGAGAATGATGGGTGGATGCAAGAAGATCAATATGATCTGAATGAAGAATTGGTGATTGAGGAGGAGTGGATAGCTCAGAAGCCAATAAATCAAAACTAGGATGAGATATCCTAGCAAGATGAGGAGGGAGAGGAGATGCTGGTGGTGATGCATGGAGAATTGTGGAGGAATCAAGAAGATGAGATGCAGAAGATGGAACTTCAACTGAAGTAGATGGAACTGAAGTAGATGGTGGCACTTTAGTGGAGGGTAATGCAGAAGAAGTGGATGGAAAGGAGAGATTGGCTGAGCCTGCTTCTTGAAGGAGGGGAGTGACTGAAGCAGTCCTTGTGCCCTCAGATGCAACTGGAGCTACCCCTACTAGAGCAGGCTTCAGAAAGCTCCTTTTCCACTTGACAAACAGGGTTGGGTCCATCTTTTTGCTGGCATTGATGGAAGTAGAAACTGAGACCAATAGATGGGGATATTTCTCCTTTAGAAATATCCCAAGCACCCTACCCAGGGTGACTTCCTTCTTGCTATTCTTTTTCCTTATCAAATCAAACAAAACTCTTGCCCAGTTAATCTGCTTCTTGTTCATGATGGCACACATCAGGGCAAACTGTTGCCTGGTTATATTATCATGGGCAGAGTGCTTTCCCAGTAGCACTTTTCCGACTAGTTCAGCAAGGAACTTTATCTTCAACGGAAAATTCACCTTTAGCAGCTTAGAAGGAATGCCGTCGGCATGTCCTAATTCAGTCAACATTCTCCCAAACTCAGGGGTATCTTGCTCATAATCCTCTTCCCCATTCAATAATCCAAAAATTTCAGTTAAAACGGCGGGAGTCAAAATTACCTCTTCTCCGCCTATCGTTCCAGTCATAGAGTCGTCATTTGAGGACGAAGTGAATGCCCATTCTGTAATCTCCTGGACGTTTATCTTTATTCTTGTGGACATGAACTTTTCCAATCCTTGATCTTTGCAGAGGTTGAGGATTTCCACTATCGTAGACTCACAGCAGCTGAAAGAATTAAAGTCCACGCTGAAACCAGCATCGAACTTCACCACGGATAGGAGGGCTGGAGCAATCGCCATCGAAGGGGTTGGAGAAGACGAGAGAGAAACGGCTAAGGCGAAATGGCAGAAATCACGAGACAGGGAGCAAGCAGAAAGACGGAATGCGAGAAGACGCTCTCCGTCGACGATAAAAAGAACGATCTCTTAACCTAGGTCGACCATCGGTTTTATATTAAAACAGCAATAGCCGATCTATTTTAAAAGATACTGGAGACGATGGTCGAACGGTCGTTCGACGATCATTCCTGAAGCAGGGTAGTCGATCAATCGTTCGACTATTTTTGTCTTCACAAACAACAAGCTGTCGTCAACCATAGATCGACGATAGGCTCGACCTGTTCGATGATCTTCGAATGTCGGTCGACGATCTTCAAGAAGATAAGCTATCATTAACCATAGGTCGACGATAGGCTTGATCCGATCGACTATCTTCGAACGTCGTTCGACGATCTTCAAACAGGTTTCAACAAAGATAGACGTCACACTTAGTCTTTTCCATTAATCATGCCTAGTTGAACCAAAAAGAACAGATGCTTCTGTTCATCTAAAGGCTTGGTGAAAATATCACCTCTCTGAAGGTCAGTGGATATGAACTGAAGGCTGATCTTGTTCTTTTCCACACAATCTCTCAGGAAATGGTGTCTAATCTCAATGTGCTTGGTTCTGGAGTGGTGCACAGGATTTTGTGCAATGGAGATAGCACTAGTACTATCACACATAATTTTTGTGTTCTTGTGTGTGTACCCATAATCTAAAAGCTGGTTTTGAATCCACAGGATCTGTGAACAACAACTAGCAGCTGCTATATATTCAGCCTCTACAGTTGAAGTTGAGACAGAAGCCTGCTTCTTACAAAACCAAGAGACCAATCTCTCTCCCAGGAACTGACAAGTTCCTGAGGTACTTTTCCTGTCAACTCTACACCCAGCATAATCAGAATCAGAGTATCCAATTAACTCAAATTCTGACTCAGCTGGGTACCATAGTCCTAAATTTGGACATCCCTTCAGGTATCTCAAGATTCTCTTGAGAAGAATCAGATGAGATTCCTTGGGGTTGACCTGGAACCTAGCACATAGGCATGTAACAAACATTATATCTGGTCTACTTGTAGTTAAATACAATAGGGAACCAACAATGGCCCTATAATTCTTTTGATCAAGAGGCTTACCCTGATCATCAGAATCTATAACTACATTAGTAGCCATAGGTGTATGCATTGCTGAAGCATCAGCCATCCCAAACTTCTTTACCAATTCCTTGGCATATTTGGATTGGGAGATGAAGATGCCATCAGCATCTTGCTTTACTTGGAGACCAAGAAAGTAAGACAGCTCACCCATACTACTCATCTCAAACTTAGAATGCATAAAGTCAGAGAACTTTTTGCACAGTTTGGGATCAGTGGAACCAAAAATAATATCGTCTACATACACTTGAACTAACGGGATTGTGTCCTTGTGGTGCTTGACAAAAAGGGTTCTATCAACTACTCCCCTAACAAAGTTGTGCTCTAACAGGAAACTAGCTAGAGTCTCATACCAGGCTCTGGGTGCTTGTTTGAGTCCATAAAGAGCTTTTTGCAACTTGAAAACATGTGAGGGCTGAGTTGAAGAAACAAACCCAGGTGGTTGTTCAATAAATACCTCTTCCTTTAGCTCACCATTTAGAAAGGCACTTTTGACATCCATCTGAAAAACCTTAAACTTCATATAGGCTGCATAGGCTAGAAAGATCCTTATTGCCTCTAGCCTTGCAACAGGAGCAAAGGTTTGGTCATAATCTATACCTTCCTCCTGTCTGTAGCCCTGAGCTACAAGCCTAGCTTTGTTCCTTACAATAATTCCATTTGCATCCAACTTGTTTCTAAACACCCACTTGGTGCCTATGATCAGTTGGCCTTTAGGTCTTGGAACCAAAGTCCATACTTTACATCTTGCAAACTGATTGAGTTCCTCTTGCATAGCAATGATCCAGTGGGGATCTAGCTCAGCATCTTTAATGGTGAGGGGCTCAATCTGTGAAAGGAAACAAGCGTGCATCACATCCTGTCTTAGCTGATGTCTTATTTGAACACCAACTGATATGTATCCAATCACTTGAGATGTAGGATGATCTCTAAGTGTTACAACATCAGCAGGTGGGATGTGATCTTCAGCAATAGTTGGGATTAATTCCTCAGGAGGAATTTGATCTACTATTGGTGGTACAGCAACAGCTTCTGCAAAGTCTTCATCACTGTCTGAATTAGTGATATGAAGAGTTGATAGATGGAGAATCTCTTGAGTGACATCTTTACTAGATTCTGGTACATGCAATGAACTTGAGGAAGGAGAAGTTTCCTTCTCCTTGTAAAACATCTGAGATTCATCAAAAGACACATGCACAGATTCCTCAATTTTAGAAGATGATTTATTAAATACCCTATAAGCTTTGCTTACTTGGGAATATCCAAGAAAGATTCCCATTGAAGCTTTTGCTTCAAACTTTCTAAGGTATTCTTTATTATTGTTATGAATGTAAACTACACAACCAAATACTCTAAAATAATTTATTTTAGGTTTCTTTCCTTTAAGCAACTCATAAGGAGTTTTACACTTAAGCTTGTGTATAAGACTTCTGTTCAGCACATAATTGGTTGTGCTAACAGCTTCTGCCCAATAGGAGAGAGGCATATTAGCATCTGCCAACAGTGTTCCTGTAGCTTCAATCAGGGTTCTATTTTTTCCTTTCAACTACCCCATTTTGTTGGGGAGTTCTAGGAGCTGAGAAGCTATGTTTGATACCTTATCTCTCACAGAATTCTTGCATGAGAAGAGAGTCAAACTCAGTACCATGATCACTTCTGATCAAGGCCACATGAGTAGAATACTCAGTCTGCACACATAATAGAAAATCTGTAAGGGCTTTGAAGTTATCAGCCTTAGTTCTCAAAAAGAACACCCAAGTGAACCTAGAGAAGTCGTCTACAATTACTAAAGTGTAATACTTCCCTCCTAGACTCTGTACATTTATTGGGACAAAAAGGTCCAAATGTAATAGATAGAGGATTCTAGGTGAATCACTCTTATTTACAGATTTAAAGGAATTTTTGGTTTGCTTGCCTAATTGACAAGCCTTGCATAGGCTCTCCTTCTTGTAGGGGAAAGAAGGTAAACCTCTAACAAGGTTGTATTTAGATAACCTAGATATGTTCTTGAGGTTAACATGGCTAAGCCTTTTATGCCATAAGGTATTGTTATTTGTTACTTCATTAAATAAGCAGATTTCAGAATGGGTTGACTTAAAATCTACTAAATAAATATTGCCTTGTCTAATACCTACTAACACAACATTACTGTTTAAAGTAATATTACAAAGAGTGTTAGTGAACGATACCTGATATCCTGCATCACATAGCTGACTTACTGAGATAAGATTATGCTTCTGTCCAGTTACATATGCAACCCTCTTGAAAGTTACTGCTCCAATGGTAATCCTACCATATTCTTCAGTTTGACCACAGCTAGAATCCCCAAAGATCACCTTTGGTCCAAGCTTGGCCTTGAACTTTGACAGATTTTCTTTATTCCCTATCATATGTTTGGAGCAACCACTATCCAAATACCACTTGTCCTGAGTGATAGAATAGGTCTTCACCTGCAGTGAGTTAAGTTAAACATTGTGGACCCAGGTAACCTTGGGTCCATTATTCTTTACATAATGAAAACTAGAAATAAAAGAATAAGCAGGTTGGAGTTTATAACCTAAAGGGTAAGATCTCCTAGGTGGGATGCTCCATGCAGTTAATGGGTCCACAAACCTAGGGTTTCTATTCATATTAAGGTTTCTAAGGTTCTGGTTATAATTTTGAAATTCATATTGATAACATCGATTGGCGTTCGACGATGTATGCTCAGATCGTCGAGCTTCATTCGACCACTTAGCCTGTGATCGTCGAGCAGCGTTCGACGCTTTTTGTATTTCCTTAAACTTTTGTTTTCTCTTTTCTCTCTTAGCTTTGTTTAAGGCTTGATTAACTTGTCTTACTTGCTCAGTGTTCTTTATCCCATCAGCTGAGATAAAGTTCACTGGAGTTGAAAGATGATTTTTAAGAATAATTGGGGGTTCGCATGATGAAGCTCCTAAGCCTAGCTTATTATTGCCTGACCTAGTGTTTGTCATGCTGGTGATTTCTAGCAACTTAAGGCTTCTACCATTTAATGATTCTTCCAATCTCTTGGACTTTGCTAGTTCATTTTTAAGAAACTTTATTTCATCACTAGCTTTAATGAGTTATGCTTCTAACCTAGCATTTTCAATGGAGATAGATTCTGATTCAGCTAACTTATTTTTAAGTTCTTTAATCTCCTTTTCTGAACTAATTAAATCTAAGCAAAGGGATTTAAACTCAGTTTTAAATTCAGAAGAAGAAAAGTCATATGAAGACAATACCTGATCTTCTGTAGGCATCTCTTCATCATCATCAGAACTCTCTACAGCTGAGTGATTGCTGCAGACATCAATAGCCATAAGGCAGATTTCCTTTGCCTTCTTCTCTTCCTCATCCTCACTGGAGCTTGAGGAGGAAGATTCCTCATCTGAATCACTCCAAGTTTCAGCAACAAATCCCTTCTCCTTTTTCTTATTTTTATAGGAGGAGGACTTGGAGTGTTTCCTGTGATGTTCCTTTTCCTTTCTCTTTTCTTTGCTCTTTTCCTCTGTACACTCTTGTAGAATGTGTCCAGGTTTCTTGCAACCATAACAAATGATTTCTTTAGCAGGAGATCTATCATACCTTGGTTTATCTTCATATCTTGAAGATTTCTTTCTGAAGTCTTTTCTTCCCATCTTGAGAAACCTTTTGGCAAAGAGTGCCATCAGCTCCTCATTAGATTGGCTTCCTTCAGAAGCATCAGCAGCTTTGAGAGCAAGAGTTTGCTCTTTTCTTGCTGGAGTTAGAGTCTTTGCTTCATCCTCAGCTTCCCTGGTCTTCAGCACTTGCTCAAAAGATTTGAGCTTGCCAAGGAGAGCTTCTGTTGAGATTTCATTTGTACTTCTGGCCTCCTTGATAGGCCAGATCCTCAGATCCCATGTGCTAGGGAAGCACATAAGAATCTTATCATTGACCTCTGTTAATGATATATCCTTGTCAAGAGTCCTCAGCTCATTGATGATTGAGCTGAGCCGGGTGTACATTGCTTCAACTAATTCAGCATCAGTTTTCTTGAAGTTTTCATACTGGGAGATAAGGTTGGACCTTCTGTCCTTCCTTTCATCAGCTAAACCAGCTACAATCTGGTTCAGTGTATCCCACATTGCTTTTGCTGAGGAGCAGTCAGCAACTTTCTGGAATACTTCATCAGACATTGTCTGAGCCAGAATATTCATTGCTTTGGCATCTGCTATCTTTGCCTTTTTGTATTCATCGTTGTAATCTGGAGGAGGCACTGCACTCATATCTGTTGATGATGAAGCAGTAGCTGCAACAGGTGCTCTTGGTGGTCCTGTCAAAATAGAAGCAAAAATACTCTCATCAATAGAGTTCATATATAACTTAATCCTTGCCTTCCAGATGCTAAACTTTGCTAAGTTGCAAGCTGGAGGTCTGGTGCTAGAGTAATCCTTGGACTGGGCCATGAAGTGAATATCTATAAGCTTGGTATCTATTAGGATCTTGTGACTTAGGTGTTAGCCTATACAGTCAGTCAACCTCCCTCTGATACCAATTGAAAGTGATGATAAATACAACTCTAGAGGGGGGGGGGGTGAATAGAGTATTCAAAAATTATGACACCCTACTCAACTCCCTTAGAATTAATTTGCGGAATTAGTTTATAGATATTGATAACCCTAGAGCCTAACACAAAGTGTAGTGCACAAGAGAGAGCTAACTGTAATTATAGTTAAGCTTGGGATCCTATCACAGCAACTAGCAATCCTAGTTATTTCTACTCACAGCCACAGTGCAATAAATTAAATAAGCAGCTCAGACGACACAAGAAATTTTATAGTTGTTCCCTCTAAATAGGTACGTCCACTCTTCTACCACCCTGGTAGGAATCCACTACAGGTTTTTGTTCAGGTGCCCTGCCACCAACTGATCTACTTCAGGTAGATCAAGTAGACCCTTTGAGCTTTTGATCAGGAGCTCAAAATCTAACACAGGTTTTTGATCAGGTGCCCTGCCACAAAGAGTTCACTTTTGAAGGGAGTAATAACCCTTTGTACAGGAGGTTGAGAGAGTTAAGGCTTCTTCTCTATTGTTAAACAAATTAGAGAAGCTAGTGGATTGCACAGAGCTAGAAGCTCTAAAGAATCAAGGCTCCCCCTGGCTTAGAGAATATCCAGGAAGGAGTCTTTCTTCAGGGTGCAGGAACTCTTCTAAACTAAGACAAAAAAACTGTCTTGAGGTTCTGAAGGAGAAGCTTGAAGAAGACTCTTGATTTGGAAAAGGTGTTCTTCTTCAAACAGCTTCCTTTCTTCTTCTTCTTCTTCTCAAAAGCCTCTGAGTGAAAGTCTTCCTGTAAGCAGGATGAACTCAGGATGAAGAAGAATGCTGAAAAGATTGATCTTCTCAGTTGAATGTGAATTTCTGAGAGCTGTAGGACTTTCTTGCTTTCTCTCTTTTTCTATGCTGCTGAGGTATATGTTCTTGGTATTCTTCTTTCAAAAGACGCTCTTTATATATGAGCCTTTGTAACGGCTTTAATTTGAGTTTGAATCTTTGTCTTCTTCTGGAATCAACAATCTGGGCTGCAAAAAGCATAAAGCAAAAACAAATCCTGTAGACAAACATGCTATAAGGGGATAAAGCTTTCTAAGAAGCTGCATATCCAATCAGATAAGAAGGGGCTAGAAAAAGTCACATCAGAAAGAACTCTTTACGGCCAGAGAAGACTTTCTGAGTATAACAGCTATAAAGGACAGCCTGGCAGATAAAGCAGAAAATATATTTCAACTAATAAGACAAAACACTTTATCAGATAAAGATTGGCTCATGCATAAGGAATGGATCAGAGAATGCCTGGAAATAATAGCACAAATTTATTGAAATAATATGCCAAATAAATATGAAATAAATCAAAGAATAGAAGAGGACAAAATTACTAAAAACATACAGCAGAACGTCGAACGACCCTCGGAGATCGTCGACCGAAGCACAGAGATTGTTGACCTATCAAACAGATAGTCGAACGATACAGATAGTCGAACTAGCAAAGAAGATAGTCAAACTACCACAGCAGATAGTCGACCTATCAGAACAGATAGTCGAGCTATCAGATAGTCGACCTATCAAGATAGATAGTTGAGCTATCAAGCAAAACAGATAGTCGACCTATCAAACAGATAGTCGAACAATCAAAGAAAACAGATAGTCGACCTACCAAACAGATCAAACAGATAGTTGAACTATCCAAACAGAACGAACTATCAAAACACAGAAGTCGAACACACAGATAGTCGACCAAACAGATATCAAACAGATAGTCGAACTATCAAAGAAAATAGATAGTCGACCTATCAAACAGATAGTCGAACTATCAAAGAAAACAGATAGTCGACCTATCAAACAGATAGTCGAACTATCAGATAGTTGAACTATCCAAGCAGATAGTCGAACTATCAAACACAACAGATAGTCGACCTATCAAGACAGATAGTCGAACTATCAAACAACACAGATAGTTGACCTATCAAACAGATAGTCGAACTATGAGATAGTTGAACTATCCAAGCAGATAGTTGAACTATCAAGACATCTGTCTGGTCAAAAGAAGTCGAGCAGGGTTCGACGATCGGCGAGGCAGATTCCACAAAACGTCGAGCTAACAAGAGTTGAACTAACTCAGAGATAGACGATCTGCTGACAGACAAACGTCGAACAATTGATAGATGATCGTCGAACAGTCGATAGATGATAGTCGAGCGGCGTTCGACCATAGTCGAACAAAAAATAACTTAACCAAATTTTCATCTGGATAAGCAATTCTACAACTAAGGGAAACTAACCTTTTAGCTAACCTTTGACCATAGATAAATCTTGGGTCAAGAAACTAAAAGAGAGGACTGAACTCAAATCCAAACTAGGGTACCAACATACCCGACATCTCCTATACAGTAGGTAAGGTTAGCCAATTCATGCAAGCTCCTAGGGAGTGCCATCTACAGTCTGCCCTGAAGATATTGGAGTATGTTAAAGCAGATCCAGGGAAAGGATTGTTTTTTCAGAAGAATGGCCACTTGAGGGTTGAAGCATACTCAAATTTGAGCTATGCTGATGATAAAGGAGACCGCAAGTCAACGTCGAGTTTTTGTACCTTTGTTGGAGGAAATCTTGTGAGCTGGAAGAGCAAGAAACAGTATGTTGTCTCCAGGTCTAGTGCAGAAGCAGAATATTGTAGTATAGTGTCGACCGTATGTGAGTTAAAGTGATTACGGGCTCTCATGATTGACCTAGGAGAGGTCTATAACTAACCTCTTCCTATGTTCTACGATAATAAGGCTGCTATATATATTTCCAAAAATTCAGTCTTTCATGAGAGAACAAAATACATAGAGGTCGACTGTCACTTTATTCGAGAAGATATTTTGAAGAAACAGATTTGTACTCCGTTCGTCACTTCTGACAACAAGTTGGCAGATGTCTTCACCAAGCTGGTGTTCGCTTCTTTGTTTCAAATTTATGACAAGCTGGGTATGATGATATCTATGCTCCAGATTGAGGGGGAGTGTTGAGACCGGGCGGTATGGCGAGTTGAGATCGGGCGGTCTTGTGGTCTGGCAGTCTAGCGGCTTGTCCCAGCAGTTTGGTAGCCGGGTTGGATACCAGGCGGTCTGACGGTTTGTCTGGCGGTCTGGAGGCTTCTCCCAGCAGCTTGGTGCTGAGATGTTGTTGGCTGGTGTCTGGCGGTCTGGGCGATCTGGCGGCTTGTTTATGGCGGCTTGGGGATATTGGCCGCTTGTCCTCCACATTGTAGTGGTCGTGCGGTTAGGCTAACCGTGCGGCTTGTGCGGCTTGTATAGTTTTATGTTCATGTAATTATTAGTCCCATATTGCTTATTTGTAATCTCTCTTCTTTCCTCCATTCTATAAAAGGGAGGTCATACCTTTATAATAGATACCTTTTTGGATAATAAAAATTTTGTTACTCCAATTTTTCAGTCTCTTGTTTTTTGTTCGCACACTACTCTACATCATATGAAGAAAGTCTCCATCTCCTCAATTCAAAGATGGGAGCTCAAGCTTAAAAACCCTGCTCAAGCTGCAAAAGCCCATGATTTCCAAGAGGATGAGGACAGGACTTCATCTTCCCCTTTACATCAAGCAGCTGACACATCTGGTGTAGTTGCTGAGGGGGAGCCTGCTCCTGCAGTCCCAGAGGAAAGTTATCCATCTCTTCAGACAGATGTTCCTTCAGATGTTGATTCAGATGTTCCTTCAAATGCTGCTGCCAAGAATAATTCTTCCCTACCAGATGGCTTAAGTCTTCTAGATGTTGATCTGCCTGGTGAAGAAATTATTTCTGATGTATAACTTTAAGAACAGTTCTTTCTACAGATGATGAAAACAATAGAATGATTGATGAACTCACTTCCAAAGAACCTCCTTCCCCTCTATATGTAGAGAAATCTCCTCATCCAGATCCATCTCCATCAGACCATCATTCTGAACTAGAATCCCCTCACCCTCAGTCTCCTACTACAGATGTACATGAAGTAGAAACAGTTATGATTTCTGATGAAGAAGATACTCCTGAACAAGTTGAAGCTCCTCACAAAAGCCTAGACTTCTCCCTTCCTACCATTCTTAGTGAGGAAGGAGATGTCCTGATTCACACCACCAGAGCCAGAGATCAGTTATCATAGAAGAAATACCTCCCTGGTCAGCTCCATTAGTAACTCCTCCTCCACCTCCTCAAGCTGAAGCACCTTCTGCAAGTACCATTCTAGGTAAAATTGAGTTAATGCTTGCCCAACAAAGGACTTACTTTGAAGATTCTCTGAAAGCTGCCACTTAAAAAGTCACTACTCTTGAAAAAGAGATGAGCAGAGGATTTGCTGAAATCCAACACAATGCTGATGAACTTAAACAACTGTTCAAAATAGGTGGGAAAGCTCTAGACCATACCATAACCAGCATTGGTCAGGTGATAAATCAATTAGTAACTCTAGCAAATTATCAAATCCAACTGGAAAAGAAAGCTCAAGAACATAACTTCAAGACATGCATAGAGGTTGGTACATTCAAAGAAGATGATATAGCCACCCTATCCATAGAAGTCAGAATGGGGGAGAATTTAGTAAAAGAATATGTAGAGAAATCTGATGGTATCATGACAAATCTTTGGGAAGGAAAGCTGAAAGAAATACATACTAATGTTCAGAACCAAATTGATGGTGTCAAGTTTCATACTTATGATACAGCGTATGGATGCATAACTAGATATTCCCTGAATTTCTGTTGAAGTAGGCGGTCTGGCGGTCTGAATATGACGGTCTGGAGACCGTGCGGTCTAGCGGTCTGATGCTGACGGGCTAAATATCCAGTTGGTGGCTGCTATGGTTCGGCGGTCTTGCGGGTTGTCTCCAGCGACTTGTATGTCTGGCGGTCTGGCGGTCTGGCGGTCTGGCAGTCTTGCGGTCTCCTACGGCATCTTCTTCTGGTCTGTCCGGGCGGTTAGCCTGTTGTCTAACCGCGCGGACTGTGCGGTCTGTACATGTCAAACCGCCCAGTCTTTGTACATTTATTTAGTCCCACATTGTTTGTTTGTACTCTCCTCTATCTCCTCCATTCTATAAAAAGGAGGCCATACCTTTGTAAATGATATCTTTTTGGAGAATAAAAATTTCAATTATTCAATCTTCCGGCCTGTTTTTTCTAGTCGTTCTTCTCTTTTTTACATGGTATCAGAGGGAGCGATCTCTGGCTCCTGATTCTGTGCTCCTTTCTAGCCGTGCGAACTGCTTCTTCTTCCCGCGGCCTGTCTTGTTTGCCTGTGCCCTGTCTGCGCGGCCTGTTTCTCTTTGTCTGCTTGCGATCTGTCCTTGTCGCAGCCTCCCTTCTTCTCGCCCCGGCCTGTTTGCCGGTTTCCTCTTTCTCTCCCGTTCGTGCGGTCTGCTTCCAACCGCCCGACCTCTTACCCTCTGTTTTGGCTCTGCGGCTTGGTCGTGGCTTCTCTAGCCGCTGGTGTCTGACATCGTGACCGCTGCAGCTTTTCCCTTCTCTCTTAACCGCCCGACTTGGTTCCTAACCGTCCGGTTTCGGTCTTCTTCTATGGATATCTCTGACAATTCCACTGCCACCACTCCTGCAGCCACTCCGGCTCCGCCTTCTATCCCTACTCCTTCCGGAAATCTGGGCACTGTTTCTAAGCTCATTGGCTCCAACTATCCGGATTGGAGCGTCTCTTTCACTTTCCTTCTTCGTTCTCAGCGCAAACGTCATCATCTTACCGATGATTCGCCTCCTCCTAATTCTCCTCTCTTTGACGAATGGGATGCGAGTGATGTGCTTGTCCGCACATGGCTGGCTAATAGCCTCTCTGATGAGTGCCTTCCCGTCATCCGTCATGATGAGACGGTAAAGGCCGCGTGGCTTCATCTGGCTGCTCTTTACTCCAAGGGGACGCAGACCTCCCGGATTTATACTCTTTATGCGGATCTCTTCGCCCGTTCATCCATGACTCCCGCTGCAGCCTATCAGCAAGTTCAGGCTCTTGGCGCTGAGATCCTCCAGAATCGCCCCTTCTCTGCGGACTTGGCTCAGCAACACAAACACTTCCAGGAACTCCTGGTTGTTTGTTATCTTCTGCGACTTCCCGAGTCTTTTGATCTCATCCGCCAGCAGATCTTGGGTGAAGCTGAGTCCCCACCCTGGATGCCACCGCCGCTCGCGTAGCCGCCGTTACTTCTCTGCTCCAGCGCCCTCTGTTATCCTCCCCTCCTCCGCAGGACTCTTATGCTCAGTACACTCAGCGCGGCAGCAATAGTGGCCGCAGCCACTCTGGGGCGCGCGGTCCGTCCAGGTTCCTCTGTTCTCACTGTGGTCGTACCGGTCATACCATTGACCGATGTTGGCAGAGACATCCTCATCTGCGCCCATCTGGTGATACTTCGCCCTCCCCGAACCCCTCCTCTCGGTCGTCTGCTTCGGTGGCGACGACCTCAGGTAGTGCTCATGTCGCAATCCAAGGTAAATGGTTGATTGATTCTGGTGCTACAAATCATATGACAGGCAATCCTCAGTATTTTTCGCTTCTCGAAACGCATGATCGGTTGCCTCCTGTCCTTGTTGCGGATGGTTCTCCTTCCCCGGTTCGTGGGACAGGCATGGTTCAAGTCACCCCATCGCTGCGCTTGGTGGACACTCTCTATGTCCCGAAGTTTCCTTGCAATCTTCTATCTGTTACTACTTTATGCAAGCAACTTCAGTGCTCTGTTGTATTCACTCCTACTTCTTGTTGCTTTCAGGACCCGAGAACCCAACGGACAATTGCTACTGGGACTGAGAGCGGCGGCCTCTACTTCCTCGACAACGTTTCCGCTCTGTCCGCCTTCACTTCCTCATCTACTGATCTGCTTCAATGGCATCTTCGCCTTGGACATCCTCCTGCTCGCATTCTTCGACAGCTTCTGCCCCACTTACCGCCAACCAGTCCTCCGCTCAACTGTGACGCCTGCCAACTTGGCAAACATCACCGCTCCTCCTTCCCGCCCAAGCATGCTCGCAGTTCCTCTAGCCCGTTTGATCTCATCCATTCTAATGTATGGGGTCCGGCTCCTACTCCAACCATTGGTCGGGGTAGTTTGTATTTTGTAACTTTTATTGATGACTTTTCTCGTTGTACCTGGGTGTATCTATTACGAGATCGATCTGAACTCTTCTCTGTTTGGGAATGCTTTTATAATATGATTAAAACTCAGTTTCATGTCTCTATTAAATGTCTTCGCTCTGATAATGCTAAAGAGTATCTTAGTCATGATTTTTCATCTTTCTGTATGCAACATGGTCTTATTCATTAGACCACCTGCGTTTACACCTCCCAGCAGAATGGGGTGGCGGAACGTAAAAACCGTCATCTTCTCGATGTCGCTTGCACTCTCCTAACGCAGATGCATGTGCCTCGCTCTTATTGGGGCTATGCTGTTCTCCTCGCCTGTTATCTCATCAATCGTATTCCTTCTACTGTTCTTCAGGGTAAGACTCCCTTCTCCATTCTCTACCCCGGCAAGGAACCTTTTCCCCTCCCTCTTCGAATCTTTGGCTGTACAGCCTTTGTGCATGCCCCGTCTGCTACCCGTGACAAACTTTCTCCCCGTGCCACCAAATGTGTCTTTTTGGGCTACTCGGTCACTCAAAAAGGCTACTGTTGCTTTGACCCCGTTCTGCGCAAACAGTTTGTTTCTGCAGATGTCACCTTCTTCGAAAATGCAGCCTACTTCTCCTCTCCACCCCTTCTTCCTCCTGTTCCTGACTCATCACCCTCCCTGTCTGTTCCCTCTCAGCCTATCCACGTTTCTCCTCCCCCTTCCTCATCCCCTCCTCCGTCTATTCCTCTCCCCTCTCCTCCCTCCCCGTCTCCGGAGCCGTCTCTTTCTAGTCCCGGGCCAGCTTTCTCCGCTACGGACGCTCCGGTCCCTGAAGCCCCCGATGACCTGGATCTCCCCATTGCTCTTCGCAAAGGGGTGCGGGCATGCACTCAACACCCGCTTGCGGCAGTTGTGTCCTATGCTCGGCTTACTTCTTCTCGCCGACATTTTGCTTTAGCTATTTCAGCTACTACTACTCCCCGTACCTACCAGGAGGCGCTTATTATTCCTCATTGGAAGTCTGCCATGGATGAGGAAATCGCTACTCTTACTGAACGGGGCACCTGGACCCTTGTTTCTCCTCCAGTGGGTACTGATGTGGTTGGATGTCGATGGGTGTTTGTTGTGAAGTTTCGCCCAGACGGGACTGTGGACCGCTACAAAGCCCGACTGGTGGCCAAAGGCTTCACTCAGACTTATGGGGTTGACTACTTTGATACTTTCTCCCCGGTTGCTCGTCTCAGCACCATCCGGGTTCTTCTCTCTGTGGCTGTCAACCGCAATTGGACTCTCTCCCAGCTTGATGTCAAGAATGCCTTTCTTTATAGGGATCTTCATGAGGACGTTTACATGGAGCAACCTCCGGGGTATGTTGCTCAGGGGGAGACCCGTGTATGCAAGCTAAAGAAGGCTATCTATGGCCTCAAGCAGAGCCCTCGGGCATGGTTCGACAAGTTCAGCAGCATTGTGGCTGATGTTGGCTTTACAAGAAGTACGGCTGATCATTCCCTGTTTATTCGCAAAACCGCATCGGGCCTTGTAGTTTTGGCGGTTTATGTTGACGACATTCTTCTTACCGGTGATGATCAAGCTGGGGTGGACTTGACAAAGAAGCACCTTTATCAACATCTTGTCACAAAGGATATGGGCTCCCCGAAATACTTTTTGGGGATAGAGATCTGTCGGAAGCCCGACTCTCTGGTTCTCTCCCAACGGAAGTATGCACTTGATCTTCTACGGGATGCAGGATTGACCGGTGCCAAACCGGCACGGTATCCCATGGCTACTGGAGAAGACAAAACGTGGACAGATGACTCTCCTCTTATGTCTGATGCCACAAAGTATAGACGTCTGGTGGGTAAACTCATTTATCTCACGGTGACCAGACCTGACATTGCCTATGCTGTTGGCATGGTAAGTTAGCAGTTCATGCAAGCTCCCAGGGAATGTCATCTTCAGTCTGCCTTGAAGATATTAGAGTATGTTAAAGCAGCACCGGGCAAAGGACTACTCTTTCAGAAGAATGGTCATTTGAGAGTTGAAGCCTACTCAGATTCTAGCTATGCTGATGATAAAGATGACCGCAAATCTACATCTGGTTTCTGCACATTTGTTGGAGGTAATCTTGTGAGCTGGAAGAGCAAGAAGCAGTCTGTAGTTTCAAGGTCTAGTGCTGAAGCTGAATATCGGAGCATGGCGTCCACCACTTGCGAACTAAAATGGTTGCGGGCTCTCATGCTTGATCTAGGAGAGGTCTACGACTATCCTCTTCCTATGTTCTGTGACAACAAGGCCGCTATATATATATATCCAAAAATCCGGTCTTCCATGAGAGAGCCAAAATACATATTGAAGTCGACTGCCATTTCATCCGGGAAGAGATCTTGAAGAAACAGATTTGCACTCCGTTCGTCACCTCCGACAAAGAGTTGGCAGATATCTTTACCAAGCCTGTGTCTACTTCATTCTTCCACATTTGTAACAAGCTGGGCATGATCGATATCTATGCTCCAGCTTGAGGGGGAGTGTTGAAGGGCGGTAGGCGGTCTGGCGGGCGGTCTGAATATGACGGTCTGGAGTCTACCGTCCCAGCGTTTGTCCGGGTTGGATACCAGCGGTCTGACGGTGCTGACGGTCTGGAGGCTAAATATCCAGCAGCTTGGTGACTGCTATGGTTCGGTGTCGGCGGTCTGGGCGATGCGGCTTGTTTATGGCGGCTTGGGGATATTGGCCGCTTGTCCTCCACATTGTAGTGGTCGTGCGGTTACTAACCGTGCGGCTTGTGCGGCTTGTATGTTTTATGTTCTGTAATTATTAGCCCATATTGCTTATTTGTAATCTCTCTTCTTTCCTCCATTCTATAAAAGGCGGTCTACCTTTATAATAGATACCTTTTTGGATAATAAAAATTTTGTTACTCCAATTTTTCAGTCTTGTTTTTTGTTCGCACACTACTCTACATCATATGAAGAAAGTCTCCTCTCCTCAATTCAAAGGGGAGCAAGCTTAAAAACTTCAAGCTGCAAAAGCCCATGATTTCCAAGAGGATGGGACAGGACTCTCTTCCCCTTTACATCAAGCAGCTCCGGGTAGTTGCGGGGGGAGCCTTCCTGCAGCCCAGAGGAAAGTTATCCATCTCTTCAGACAGATTTCCTTCAGTGTTGATTCAGATGTTCCTTCAAATGCCGCCAAGAATAATTCTTCCCTACCAGGGCTTAAGTCTTCTAGTGTTGATCGCCTGTGAAGAAATTATTTCTGTATAACTTTAAGAACAGTTCTTTCTACAGTGATGAAAACAAAGAATGATTGATGAACCGCCCAGAACCTCTTCCCCTCTATATGTAGAGAAATCTCCTCATCCAGATCCATCTCCATCAGACCATTTCTGAACTAGTCCCCTCACCCTCATTCCTACTACAGTTACATGAAGTAGAAACAGTTGTTTCTGATGAAGAAGATACTCTGAACAAGTTGAAGCTCTACAAAAGCCTAGACTCCTCCACCATTCTATAAAAGGGAGTCCTGACCACCACCAGAGCCAGAGATAGTTATCATAGAAGAAATACTCCCTTGTAAATCCTCCTCCACCTCCTCAAGCTGAAGCACCTTCTGCATCTTTAGGTAAAATGGAGCTTGCCCAACAAAGGACTACTTTGAAATTCTCTGAAAGCTGCCACTTAAAAAGTCAATTAAAAAGAGATGAGCAGAGGATTTGCAATCCAACACAATTGATGAACTTAAACAACTGTTCAAAATAGGTGGGAAAGCCTGACCATACCATAACCAGCATTTCAGGTGATAAATCTAGTCTCTAGCAAATTCAAATCCAACTGGAAAAGAAAGCTCAAGAACATAACTTCAAGACATGCATTAGAGGTTGGTACATTCAAAGAAGATTTCACCCTATCCATAGAAGTCAGAATGGGGGAGAATTTAGTAAAAGAATATGTAGAGAAATCTGATGGTATCATGACAAATCTTTGGGAAAATGAAAGAAATCCATAGAACCAAATTGATGGTGTCATCTCAATCCAACTGATATTCTGAATTTCAGCATGTAATTCTTTCTACACCTATCTTTCTACACCTATGCCACCAATGCCAACTATGCCAACATTCTCTCCAAGACCAGAAGATCAAGAAGCTCCTCCCGCTGATTACTCTCAAGTTTGGTCAGAAATAGAATTGCCTCAGGCTCCTCCTTCAGACATCCCAGCTAATAAGAAAAGTAAGTATGGTGATGGTGCCTCTGCTTGCAGGTCCACTCCTAATCCTGAAGCAAAAAGAAGAAGAGCTCAAGAGTTTGCTGAAATATGGAGCCCAACTTCCAAATCCTTAAGCCTTGAGACTTTTAAGCTTGTTGTTGATTATAATGAGAACATGAATGATCATTACAACTCATATGAATGGGATTTATATGAGAAATCACTTATTAAGAGAAGGATTTATGACAGAGAGTATGGGAAGAACAATCCCAAAAGCTCATCCTAAGTCTGCCAAATATTATCCTAAGCCTTACAGCTACCTGAAGAGACAACAAGAAAAGAGAGAGAGAGACAGCAACATCAGCAAAGCTTGTAGAAATTGAAAGATGATCAATAGACTTCTTTATGAGATTTTGTTGAATTGGATTCCTTGGACTAATATATAAATATAAATCTGTAATTTTGATGATTTGATTTTTCTATAGCATAGCATTTCTCAATTATTACTTTGTTTACTAGTTATTTTGTTTTGTTTATCTTAATGTAATTCACCTTAGTGTAAAGGGTTCTGACTTCTACAAATAGGGGGAGATTGTTGGGCATTGTATCCACAATAACCTAGATTTGTATGAAGTCACCCTTAAACTAAGATGAATTAAGTTTGTAATTGATGCCCTGTTTGAGTTAAGTGTTTGCAAGATATAATTGCCAAGTGTAGACCAATGTCAGTCTACAATGAGTCACTAAACACATGACCATACAATGTAATCCCTTATTGTATGACCCATGGTGTTGACTCATGTGTAGCCTCTCTATTGGGACACACTTCATTTTCAAGCACTCAAGTTATAGGAGAAAGTCTAGTTGGTAAATTCCTTGAAGAAAGAAGATTTTAAAAAAGTCAAAAATTTTCTAATTCCATTACTCGAGTAGGACATCCTGTACTCGAGTAGTGTTTGAATGATTTCTCGAGTCTGCTAAGTATTGCTCGTAGTAGCAGAAATTAGTTCTCGAGAAGTCCTTGTCTAATACTCGAGAAAACCATGGAGTACTCGAGTACTACATACCTCATTCTCGAGTTCGCTCAAAATTATTTCAGAAATTTTCTAAGTGTTGTACTCGAGTAACATAAGTCAGTACTCGAGAAGGCCAAGCCTTGTCTCGAGAAAGCAGAAGACCAATACTCGAGTAAGAAGAGGTTATGTCTCAAGAAGTCATGATAGTTCTCGAGAAGTCTTTTTCTAGTTCTCGAGAAGCTATGCAGTACTCGAGTAAGAATTACTTCATTCTCGAGTTAACTGAAAAATCTAGCTCAGAATTTTTCTAAGTCCAGTACTCAAGAAGCTAAGGTCATTACTCGAGAAGGCTAAGACTTTGTCTCGAGAAACAGAAGTCTAGTACTCGAGAAGTATAACATGTTCTCGAGAAGTCCAGTTAGTTCTTGAGAAGTGAGTTTTTATTTCTCGAGTAATAGATGTTACTTTTTGAGAATCCAGAAATTATTTCCAGTGTTTTCTCTAAGTCTAGTTCTCGAGAACCTTATACCCTTTTCTAGAGAAACAGAAGTTATTAATCGAGTAGTCTATAATCCTCTCGAGAAATGCAGAAGTTCTTTTTGAAGTTTTTCTCTAAGTCCAGACGGAAATGATTTCAAACTAATCCCATTTATTATTGGTCCACGTGCACAGTCATTTATGATTATGACCGTTAGGCTTATCCTATAAAAGGTCTTATCAAATTCGACTAACACTAACACAAGAAATCAAGTTTTCTGAATCGTCCTTTCATTCTAAATCAGGAAATCCGCCGCTCTTCATTACCATTCTCGCCGCCGCTCTTCTTCGATTCAAGAGTTTCAGAACAAGAATCGATCAACAGATCTATGCGTTCATCATCTACAGATCTCTTTCTTGATCGTGTTGATCTTGAGAGTTTCAGATCCAGAGATTTCGGCATAGTCTTCCTCGATCCATTTTCTGACAGAGTTTCAACTTTCAAGAAGGAAGAAATATGAAGTTCTCAGATCTGAAGTGAAGTTTATTTTATTGTTGTTGTAAAATCTATTTCAAATCTTGTAGGAGATTTTATCTCCGAGTTTTGTAGAAAGTTCTTCTTCCGAGTGTAGATCTCGTTTTGTGGATCGAGTTGTAGGGGCATTGCTCTGAGTTGTAGGATTAGTTTTCAATTCGAAGATAATAGTGAAGTAGCCGAGTCTAGCGTAGTGCTAGATCGGTGAGGTGGAAAGTGGACGTACCCAAGGTTGGGGAACCACTATAAATCTTATGTTTTCTGTGGCTTGTTTGTTTATTTTCTGCGCACCGTTCTTTCAAGTTTTTATTCCGCAAAAAGACGCAAACCTCACCTATTCACCCCCCTCTAGGTGATTTAGGTAGATAACTAAAAACATCAATTCCTCTCATGGACCTTTAGCTGGAGAGAGCCATACGCCATAACCTTCTGAAATGAGGAAGAACTCGGCCTAAACTGCTCCCTGAGTCGTCATTGTATATCTCATGGCCTTTGACACCACATGGAGAACATAATATTAGCGCTGTGGTCAGTCGACTCTTCAACTCTTCAAAAGCTCATGCGCACTCTGGTGTCCAAATGAACTTCTGGTCCTTCTTTGTCACGTTTGTGAGAGGTAAAACTATCCTCGAGAAGTTCTTTATGAAGCTCCTAGAGTAGGCGACAAGTCCTAGGAAACTCCTTACTTCCACCATAATAGTCAAAATAGGCCACTCCCATATTATAATACTCTCTCCACTAATCACGTGACCAAGGAATGCCACCGATGATAGCCAAAACTCACAGTTAGAGAATTTGACATAGAGCCGACTCCTCCTCAGGGTACTCAAAATAACACACAAATGGTCTTCATGTTCCTTATAACACCCCCATCTGTCACATAACATATAACAGAATGTCTGGCCGGGGCCCAATGCCATATACTAAGGAGAGTCAAAGGAGTTACTAATTGAAATCATAATCCAATATTACTTAACCAAACACAGAGTGCATTCTAGCAGAAGTAAATTAAGTATTTTTAATAGAACCCAATCATATGAATGTCCACTAACCCAAAACAGGAATGAATAACCAAATACACAAATAGTCTTGGCCTTACATTGTTTTTTCTCAAATTTAATTATCTTACATACATCGGCACGCAGGCCGGTCACACATAAACAATTAAGTAAATGGGTAATTCGCTTTGGCCTTCAAGGGCCAGCTTAGCCATCCTTGGGTCCAGTCCGCTATTTCCCGCTTGGCTCAACTGCACTTGCACGCCACATCCCACTGCCACAGTGGAAAACAAAAGCAACGGTCAGCATTAGCTGACCAAACTATAATGACCCCACCCCTCACTAGGGGTGGCGGTGCTCCTTCCCTGTAGGCATTAACATAAACATAACATGGCAATCAGAACGTACAACTTAAGCACCATTCGCCACAGATGTTGGCGCAAACGCTCAATGCCCCATGATCTCACGACACAGTCTTGGTGCTCAGGACCTTAAGGATCACACCACAATTCTTTATGATAGTTTACGACGTTTGAGCTTTCAGTATTACAGGGCCAAAGCCAAAGACAATGCCCCTATGCTACGACAAAGTCATGGTGACTTAAAATTCACACTTTGACTCACTCCAAGTCGATCGTCATAGGGTTGGGTGCAGTTCAGCTATTTCCCAAGCTCAAATCGCCCGACTCGCAAGCCTGACGCGGATCAACATCCCCTTTCCCATTTCCATACGATTCATTACCCCGTTATGATCATAGGATGGCACTCATGGCTACCATAGCTGAGCAAATTAAGCTCACGCTCCACAAATTAGCCCTCAGGTCTTCGAGAGATAGACCACCACAGCCCCGAGGTCTCACAAGACAGGCCTCACAGAATAGCCCATAGGTCTCCCAAAGACAGGCTTCAAAAACACACAGCTCACTGGGAGCTATCACCGACGGTAGCACTATCGCTGCGCGGTAGGGGACAGACTATCATTTCTTCCCCATTTTTTAGGTGTTTTCCTGGAGACTACCTCCAGTACTCTCACTGCAGCCTTCTGCACACCCATGACTCTGAAATCTATGCGATAACTATGGAGTCTTCTCCGACATACAAAACATATAAATATTACCAATCCAGACCAACCTATCTAGATGGGCTTCACATAACATGCCTATTCTGTACTTCGATTCCAGATCTAAATGCAACACTAATGGGGATACATGGATCTACCTGTCAGGAGAACCACCTCCACGTATTCGTGGAGAATCTACCCTCAAATGCCAAAAAGAAGGACTTCACATGTCCAAGGAAGAGGATCGTTACCCTAGAAGTTCGCTTTGGTTCCATGAGAGAGAATCTAGTCAGATGTAAATGACCTCTTCGGCTTTGCCTCCATAGATTCGAACTCGCCTCATGAATCCGAGCTCCGATTCTCAAACGATGGCGAGATCTCCTCTCTCTAGCACTGCTTCTCCTCCTCCAAATGTCCAGCCTAAGTTTCTCAAACTCTAAAACAATGAAGTAAAACTTGCTAAACCAACACTATAAACCGAGCTACCGCTGCACGGTAACCAGCTACCGCTATACAGTACTGTTAATCAACACCTCGTTTCTCGTGCCACCGCCTATGCCCTCCAACTATAGGCCTACACGTGGCCACGCCGTTACAACTTTGTTATCGCCGCGCGATAGGATGCTAATGCCACGTGCTAGCTAGCAATAGTTACGACACGACCGCTACTGCTACGGCCGCGTGACAGCTATTACCATCACGCGGTAGAAACCCGAGAGCTTTGCCAAAATAATTTCCTAAGCTACTGTATGCGGTATCGCTACCGCTGAGCGATAACTTCCCGAGGGTTAGGCCAAATAATTAGCTAACATCGCGTGGTAACAACCTACCGCCGCGCGGTAGACAATGCGTCGAGTCAACACGGCTTACTCGACGCTCTCAATGCCTGACGCTACCGCCACGTGGTATCGTTAACGCCACATAGTAACTTATTTTCCTACCTACGAAAACTTGGGGCGTTACAAATCTCCCCCACTTAAATAATTTCGTCCCGAAATTATATATTGCAGGAAAACATAAGAGTATCAATACTACGAAAGTATACCTCAAACGAAAAGCTCGGGGAATTCCGTCTTCATGGTTTGTTCCCGCTCCCAGGACAGCTCTTCTCGGCCACAGTTGTCCCAACGGACCTTGACCATCCTGATCGAGTTATTCTGCAGTTTCTTGACTTCTAAGTCTTCAATACGAATGGGCTTAACTTTCGTTGTCAACCCAACATCAATCGGCACCTGATATGACGCAACCACCTATGTAGGCTCTTGCACCGCCTTCCACAACACAGAAATATGGAATACGTCATGCATACCACTAAGCTATGTTGAATGCTTCAAATCGATAGGAGGCTTCACCAACGCGCTCCAAAACCACAAACAAGCCTAGTTATCTCGGACTTAGCTTTTTCAAGCATCGAATCCTTGACATGCCTTTGAACAGTTTGATCTTTAGGTAAATCCAATCTCCCACGATGAACTCAACATTTCTGTGCTTGGCGTTGTAATATTTAGCCTGTCTATCCTGCACAATCAACAACCGCTCCCTGATTATTCGAACAATAGAAGTCGCATCCTCAACTTCCTTCTGCTTATACAACTTTGACTCGCCCATCTCCAACCATGACAACAGAGTATGACACTTTATACCATATAGAGTCTCGAAGGGTGTCATTTGAATGCTTGCCTGGTAGCTATTATTGTAAGAGAATTTAATCATATACAAGTGATCTTCCCACTTTTTCCAGAAATCTAGGGCGCACATGTGAAGCATGTCCTCCATCGTCCTGTTTATCCTTTCGGTCTGACCATCCATTTGCGGATGAAAGGCCGTACTGAATTTCAGCTTGATACCCAACAATTGATGTATTAAACTCCAGTCGTTAGACGTGAAGCGCCCATCTCGGTCACTCACAATATTACGGGGCTCACCATGCAGTCGTACAATATTATCTACGTATAGCTTTGCCATCTTTTCCACCGTATCGTCCTTCCTATTTGGGATGAAGTACGATACTTTTGTCAAACGATCAATGATCACCCAAATGACGTCATTTTCCTTCTGTGATCTCGGCAAACCATGAACAAAATCCATGGATATATCATCGAACTTCTATTTTGGTATAGGCAAAGACTTCAAAAATCCACCGAGCTTCTGACATTCGACCTTCACCAAGGAACAATTCTGACACTTCGCTACATACAACGCTATATCCTTTTTCAGTCCTGGCCACCAGAATAGCTTTTTCATATCTTTATACATTTTCGTGGGCCGTGGGTGAATCAAATACTTGGTATAATGAGCCTCGTACATTAATTCTTCCCGTAGTTTACCAACCTTTGTGATGCACAAACGACTGTTCTTCTACAACAACCCATTGTCACTAGTATAGTGGGAATTTGACCCTACCAAAGACTCAGCCATGTAGCGTTTCATGCTGTCATCCAACTCCAAAGCCTGCCGAATCCGGTCGGTAAGGTCATACTGTACCTCTGTCCAATTAAATCATTCTTCAGCACTAGACCTCCTATCAACGCAAGAGATCTCCGAGGCCTCCAAATCTCGAACGATACGTTCGTCATGCATCAATAACCAATTGGCCTGTGCGAGAGATCTGCGACTTAACGCATCCACAACCGCATTACCTTTGCCAGTAACATAATGTATCTTGAAGGTGTAATCTCCAAGGAACTTCATCCACCTCCACTGACACATATTTAAGTCCTTCTAATCCAATCTAAACTATTGGTAGAGTTTAGAATACCGCAACTGATCCTGAAAGGTAATGAATGGAAAAAAAAGCATGTCGTAAAAAAAAACAATGATAGAATTATAGAAGAAAAATAAGAAATTTCATACTCATAATGTAAAATCATAAATTGTTCTTTTTATAACAATTTTTCAGACTCTTATGGTTTGTGTAAATATCAATCTTCACGCTATACACGTAGTGCCTCCAAAGCTTTAGAGAGAATATCATGACCGCCAACTCCAAGCCATGGACTAGATAGTTCCTCTCTTGTACCTTCAACTAGCGAGCCATACACTATCACTTTTCCATGTTGTAGCAAAACATAGCCTAAGTTGCTCCCTGAAGCGTCGTTGTAGATCTCATAGACCTCTGTTCCATATGGCGAACATAGGATAGGCGTCATGGTAAGACGACTTTTCAACTCTTCGAAAGCTTGTGCGCATGCTGGCGACCACACAAACTTCTGATCCTTCCTTGTCAGCGTCGTGAGGGGTAAAGTTATCTGCGAGAAGTTCTCTACAAAGCACCTGTAGTAGCCGACAAGTCCCAGAAAAATCCAAACTTCCGCCACTGAAGACAACACAGGCCACTCCCGTATCGCAACAATCTTCGCCGGATCCACCGTGATTCCCTGTCCACTAACAATGTGACCAAGGAATGTTACTGAAGAAACTAAAACTCATATTTCGAGAACTTGGCATACAATTGACTGCTTCTCAGGGTCTCCAGAACAATTTGTAGATGCTCCAAAAGATCAAACTCAGACTGGGAGTACACTAGGATATCGTCAATAAATACTATCACGAATTAATCCAAATACTCCATGAACGTCTGGTTCATCAAGTCAATAAACACAGATGGCACATTCGTTAGCCCAAAAGGCATGATCGTGAACTCGTAATGCCCCGATCGAGTACTGAATTCCATCTTAGGAATATCGCTTTCCCTAATTCCCAGATGATAATATCCAGACTTCAGATCCAGCTTTGAATACACAGTCGACCCCACTAGCTGGTCGAAAAGATCGTCAATCCTCGGAATCGGGTACTTGTTCTTCTCCGTTATCTTATTGAGTTCCCGATAATCGATGCATAGCCGCAGACTTCCATCCTTCTTCTTCTTCACAAAGAGGACCAAGGCGCTCCAAGGTGACAAACTTGGACGTGCATACCACTGCTCTATCAATTCTTGAAGCTGCGCCTTCAATTCTGCCATATCTCTTGGTGCTAAGCGGTAAGGAGACCGCGACACAGGTTTAGCACATGGCACCAACTCGATGGTGAAATCGATCTCTCTCTGAGGCGGAGCTCCATGGAGATTTTAGGGGAAAACGTCAGCAAACTCCGACACCACTGGAATACTGACCAAGCCAGGCTTGGGCTTCTTTTCCTCTAAAAGAGTAAAGAACAGCTCAACACCCTCATGAACTGCTTTAACTACTTGGAGAGCAGACATTATCGTCTTGCTCAATCCCTTCATACCAGAGAAAGTAGTTTCTTGGCTTGTGTTCAACCCTAGTTTAGCAGTCTTCAAACTACAATTGATGAACACACATTGCTCGGAGGGCCAATCCATGCCATAGATCTCGTCAAACTCTACTATCGGCAGTAGTGATGCTTCCAAGTCAAAACTTTGACTTCCGATCAGTACTTTAATGCAACAGACTCTATCCGCGCACATCGAACACCCATTAGGTAGCAGCATATCCAATCTATCCTTCGCCACCGAAGAAGGCACTCCGATACGTAATACAAAGTCCTCGGTTAGAAAGGAGTGTGAAGCTCTTGTATCAAACAGTGCTCTAGCCAGATAGTCCATAACCACGACAAGCCTAAAATACGACAGTCATACGACCAAAGTATAAGGCGCAAGGTATGCAAAGTGTTATGACTAAACTCTAACACATACCTGTCACCATATTTCCTTGCTTGATGGCCTCTTGTTGGCCAAAGCTGTAGAATCTTGGTTGGGCTGGATCCTGATGGGATGCGGTTGACTCTACCATCTTCCCTTTCTCACCTAGAGTCAATATCTGAAACTGATTCTCCATAGCTATTTTCTATGTTGATGGGATGAACCGTGCCAGAAAAAATCTCGAGAACTCCTCGATCGAGATATCAGAGAGTTGCCTCCCAGCGAAGTGATCCACTCTAACTCATCCCACCATAACCTTGCTTCATTATCCAGAAGGAATGTGGCTATTGTGACTTCTTCCACTCTTCAGTCTCTGTTACTGACATGACTCTCTTCACCCTAGAAAGCCAGTCCTCAACTTGCATTGGGGTCTCAGTCCCCAAAAATACTGGTGGATTAAAGCTCATCACGTGCTTTAGCTATTTTAATTTGCTCTCCTCTACACTACAGGCTTTGACGCTACTTGATTCGGCACTATAGGTTCCGCTATGCCAAGCGGTACGTGACCTAATCCAGGAACAGGAGGATGCACCTGCCTCCCTGGTTGGGCATTGATCATAGAGAACACCGCTTCAGCTACCATTCGAATGGTTTTAGAAGGAGGGGTCGCAGGCGCGTCATTGGGAGCACTACTCTCCGCAGAGTACTGACATTGTGACTGCTCTGCACCATTCCTAGTCAACTATAATCGTAAAACACGCAATTAGGAGACAAACAATTGCCAAAAAGGCAATCATAGGAACACTCAAATTCCTTAAACATGTGTATTTTCATTCTAAAGAGGACATTCATGTGTTCTTTTATGTTATAATGATAACACACATACATGTGCTCACTACCCCTTAAAAGAATTCACCCACGAATTTGAATAAGAAAGACTGATACTAGAGTTTGATACCAACTTTGTAACACCCCCATCTGTCACATAGCATATAACAGAAGGTCCGGCCGGGGCTCGACGCCATATACTAAGGACAGTCAAAGGAGTTACTAATTGAAACAATAATCCAATATTACATAACCTAACACATAGTGCATTCTAGCGGAAGTAAATTAAGGATTTTTAATAGAACCCAACCATATGAATGTCCACTAACCCAAAACAGGAATGAATAACCAAATACACAAATAGTCTTTGCATTAAGGCCTTACATTGTTTTTTCTCAAATATAGTTGTCTTGCATACATCGGCAAGCAGGCTGGCCACACATGAACAATAAAGTAAACGGGTAATTCGCTTTGGCCTTCAAGGCCAGCTTAGTAATCGTGGGCTCTAGCCTGCTATTTCCTGCTTGGCTAAGCTACACCTACACGCAACATCCACTGCCATGGTGGCAAACAAAAGCAATAATCAACATTAGCTAACCAAATTATAATGACCCCACCCCTCACTTGGGGTGGCGATGCTCCTTCCCTGCATGCATTAATATAAACATAATATGGCAATCAGAACGTGCAACTTAAGCACCATTCTCCACAGACATTGGCGCAAATGCCTAATGCCCCGTTCTATCAAGGCACATTCTTGGTTCTCAGGACCTCAAGGGTCACACCACCATTCTTTATGATGGTCCATAACATTGAGCTTTCATTCTTACAGGGCCAAAGCCAAAGAAAACGCCCATATGCAACGACAAAGTCATGGTGACTTAAAATTCACACTTTGACTCACTCCAAGTTGATAGCTATAGGGTTGGGTGCAGTTCAGCTATTTCCCATACTCAAATCGTTCGGCTTGCAAGCCAGATGAAGGTCAGCATACCCTTTCCCATTTTCATACAATTCATAACGCCTTTATGATCCTAGGCTAGCACTCATGGCTACCATAACTGAGCAAATTAAGCTCATGCTCCACAAATTGGCCCCCAAGTCTTCGAGAGACAGGCCTCCACGACCCTCAAGTTTCACAAGACAGGCCTCATAGAATAGTCCACATGTATCCTAGAGACAGGCTTCACAAACACACATAGGTCACTGGGAGCTATTGCCGGCGGTAGCACTACCGCCATACGGTAGGGGACACACTATCGTTTCTTCCCCCTTTTTTTGGGTATTTTCCTGGAGACTACCTCCAGTACTCTCATTGCAGCCATCTGCATACCCGTGACTCTGAAATCTACGCAATAACCATGAAGTATTCTCCGGCATACAAAACATACAAACATCACCAATCTAGACCAACCTATCTGGATGGGCTTTACACATCATGCCTATTTCATACTTCGATTCCGGATCTAAATGCAACACTAATGGGGATACACAGATCTACCCGTCGGGAGAACCACCTCCACGTATTCGTGGAGAGTCTACCCTCAAATGCCAAAAAGGACTTCACATGTCCAAGGAAGAGGATTGTTACCATAGATGTTTACTTCGGCACCATGGGAGAGAATCTAGTCGGATGGAAACGACCGCTTCAGCTTTGCCTCCGTAGAATCAAACTCGCCTCGCGAATCCGAGCTCCAAATCTCAAATGACGGCGAGATCTCCTCTCTCTAGTGTTGCTTCTCCTCCTCCAAACATCCAACCCAAGTTTCTCAAACTACAAAACAATGAAGTGAAACCAGCCAAACCAACACTATAAACCGAGCTACCATTGTGCGATAACCAACTACCATCGTGCAGTACTGTTAGTCAATGCCTCGTTTTGCGTGCCACTGCCCAGGCTCTCCAACCACATGTCGACACGTGGTCACACCGTTACAACTTCACTACGCCGTACGATAGGATGCTAACACCTTGTGATAGCTAGTTACAGTTACGACACAACCACTTCTGCTACCGCCGCGTGACAGCTACTATCGTCGCGCGGTAGAAACCCGAGAGCTTCGCCAAAATAATTGCCCAAGCTACCACCTACGGTATTGCTAGCGCTAAGTCATAAATTCCCGAGGACTCTGACAAATAATTAGATAACGCCGCATGGTAACAACCTATTGCCACGTGGTAACAACCTACCACCACGCAATAAATAATGCGTCAATTCAACACGACTTACTCAAAGCTCTCGACGTCTGATGCTACTGCCACGCAGTATCGTTAATGCCACGCGGTAACTTCTTTTCCTACCTATGGAAACTTGGGGCATTACATTCCTCTTCTGACTGAGAGTATACTGGTATATCATCTATAAAGACTATCATAAACCGGTCCAAGTACTCTCGAAAGGTTCTGTGTATCAAAACCATGAATATCGATGACATATTTGTTAGCCCAAATGACATCACGATGAAGTCATAATGCCTGTATCGCGTACTAAACACTGTCTTGAGAATATCACTTTCCCTAATCCTCAACTGGTAATAATTAGACTTCAAATTCATCTTCAAATACACAATTGACCAAACCAGCAGATCAAACAAGTCATCGATTCTTGGAATCAGATACTTATTCTTCTCTGTCAGCTTATTCACTTCTTGGTAGCCTATACATAGACACAAGCTTCTGTCCTTCTTTTTCACAAAAAGGACCGGTGCACTCCAAGGAGATGAACTTAGATGTTCATAGCCTTGCTCTAGTAACACCTGTAATTAAACCTTCAATTCTGTCATCTCTTTTAGCGATATACCATACGACGAGCATGTCATAGGTTTTGCACCTAGCACCAACTTAATAGTGAAGTCAATCTTTCACTGAGGTGGAATTCTAGGGAGATCTTTTTGAAAAACATCTGCATACTCTGATACTATAAGAACATCACTCAAATTAGGCTTAGGCTCTGAATCCTCCATGTTGGGTACATTATAAAATATGTACTAGATTTGGAGAAGCCTCATCTTAGTCAATGATATTCATCAATTTGTATTTGATAGATGTTTGAGTTACATTGTGCAGGTTCAAGAATTTGAAGAAAATTTTCTAAGTACAAGTGTCGACACTTGTCAAGAGGTTGTGTCGACACCCACGCTAAGTCGATACTTGTGAAGAAGTTGTGTCGACACCCAAGCTAAGTCGACACTTATGAAGAAGTTGTGTCGACACTCAAACTGATTCGACACCTAAAGAAGCAGTTATGTCGACACCCAAAATTATGTCGACACCTGAGGCATAATTTGTGTCGACACCTAATACGGTAGCTGTGTCGACACCAAGGAGCTGTGTCGACACTAGAAGCAGTTGTGTCGACACACTGGACTTGTGTCAACACATCAACTCTCAAAGTGCTGTGTCGAGATCGGAAGAAATTATGTCGACACACAGGACTAATGTCGACACACACTCAACGCCATCTGGACACACTCAACGTTGTCGACACACAGTCAACGTTGTCTGTCGGCAACAACAATGTCGAGACAAGAAGGACTTGTGTCGACAGACAGGACTTGTGTCGACACACACTCAACGACATCTGAAATACACTCAACGCCATCTGTCTGCAGCAGTTATGTCGAGAACATGAAGACTTGTGTCGACACACTGGACTTGTGTCAACACTTACAACAGAAGAAGTGTCGAGTAACAAAAGATTGACTGAGTCGACACATTGAATGCTGTGTCGACATCATGAAGACTTGTGTCGACACTTAGTCTATATGTGTCGACACATGTGAAGCAGTTTGCAGAGTGGAATGTGCTGAGTTGGAAAGTCTTTGACGAATCAACTGACTTGAGTGATGACTCGACAGCTGTCATAACCAACCGGTCTGACACCTCTGTCAGAACTGTCAGAAGGTTGTTACAAACCGGATCAGCCGGTAACCATTGGGAAACTCTATATAAGAGTCAGATCTGTGACAAAAAAGAAGAGGACAACACAACATAAGAAGAAGAAGAACAACTTTAGAGTATTCTTCAACAAGAATAGGGAAAACCCTTACGAAGGCAGATCCAGAGCTGTCTGTAAGAAAGATTCAGAATTTATTCTGAATTTAAGGAAGAAGCTGACTAAAGATCATCTTCTACATCAAGTGAAGATCCACCTTATTTTGTTCTATTAAGAAGCTTTGAAAAACTAAGTCAGGTTGGATTATAAGGGTGAGTTCATTCAAGAACCGATCAAAAAGGCTACACCAAAAGAAAAATCTAGTTGGTGAATTTTCAGTATCTTTATATCATTCAATTTCTTGTAGGATCTATTGTTAGATCTGAGTTGTAAGCCTGAAATTATAAAGGCTGAGGTAGGGCTGAGATCCTGAGGTGTAGGACTTGTGAAAAGTCTGAGTTATAAGCCTAGTGATAAAGGCTGAGGTAGGGTTGAGGCCTGAGGTAGGATTTTTGGGAAGAATCTGAGGTTGGACTTGTTTAAGTCTGAACTGTAGGAACCATTCTGGTTCTGAGTTGAAAGATCTGCGGATCCGAGCCAGTGGAAGGAAGTTAGGCTGAATCCAGTTATCTACTGGATAGACGAAGGGGGAAAGTGGATGCACCCATACCTTCGGGAACCACTATAAATCTGGTGTATGCTGTGCTGTGAATTATGGTCTGTGTTTTGAATCATCTGTGCAGAATTTAATCTAGCTGTTTGCCAATAAAAATTGTTTAAATAGTTTAGAACCTATTCACCCCCCCTCTAAGTATTTAGGCTCTTGAAATCAAGTCTTTCAAGTGGTATCAGAGGGAGGTTCCTCAAAGATTGACCTAATAGTCTGAGTGAATCTCCAAGGCAAATAACAGATATCAAGAATGGGTTCAAATGAGAATCAAAAGGAGTTTGGATCTATGAAACTGCCAATCTGCAGGAAAGAATCCTTTGGTATATGGAAGGAAAGGGTCAGGTTGTTTATGGAAGCATCTGATCCAAGAATCTATATCACAGTACAGGAAGTCCCCTTCATTCCAATGAAGGTATCAGTCCTGGATGCAAATGTTAAAACTCCTAAGAGTTATTCTGAAATGACCAAGGATGAGATCATCTTGGCAACACTAGACAAAAAAGCACAGAACATTATTATAAGTGCTATAGATGATGCCACATTTCAGAATTGCACTGTAAAACCTCCAAGGAATTGTGGGACACATTGATTGTCTACATGGAGGGCGCAAAAGAAGTCAGAGAGGACAGGAAGTCTATGCTGGATCAGGAATATGAGAGCTTTAGGCAGACCAAAACTGACAGCATAGTTGAATGCTACAAAAAATTCTTCAGAATAGTGAATGAGCTGATGACCTATGTAGAGTCTTTAACACTTATGAACTGAATGACAAGTTTCTTAGGTCCTTAACAAAGGATTGGGATACTAAGATATATGCCATCAGAGAAGTGGCCAGGCTGGCTGATACACTTCCACCCACACTTTTTGAAAAGCTGCTATCCTATGAAATGCAGTTTACTGCTAGAAAAGAGGTGGAGAAGGGCAACAGATCTGAGTATAAGGAAAAGTCAATAGCCTTCAAGGCTGAAGGCACAAGAAAGGGTAGGAGAAAATCTCCTTCTCCACCAAGTAGGAGTGCTGAGGAAGAAGAAGGAAATCCTGACAACAACACATCAGATAGCCACTCTTCTCATGAGGATTTTGCAGCCTTCACAAGGCAGTTCCAAAGATTCATGAAGAAGAAGAAGTGGAAAACCAGACCTTCTACATCCTTTTCCAAGGATGAGTACTACAAGAAAAGGAAGACTCCTAAGGAGGACAGGTATGCTTCTAAACCTAGTAAACAATCTAATTCTAAGATTGTGTGCTATTATTGCAATAGGCAAGGACATGTCATAACTGGCTGTCCTGACAAAAAAAAAGGAGTCAAAAGACAAGAAGAAACAGCAAGTAAAAGGCAAGAAGGAAAAATCCCTTGTTGCCCAGAAGCAGAAGAGCTGGACAAATTCTTCATCTTCTGAATCAGGAGAAGAAGAAGATGTTGAAGCATATATTGGGCTATTCTCAACTGAAGAGGATTCTAAGGAGTTAGAATTCCTACAAATGCTGGACTCCATAAATGAAGTGGAAGAATATTACTGCAGAGGGCTGATGGCCCTATCAGAAAATGATCAATGCTAGGATCAGGCTGGTCCTAGTAAGGTATACATTTCTCCTTTAGATTCTGATTATTTTACTGGATCAGAATCAGTAGCATCAACTTCAAGAGAAGGGGAAGGTTCTGATTCTGAGGGGGATGTACATCAACTCATTAATGAGTATGGTGGGTTGTTGCATGCTCTGAAGAAGAGCAAGTTTCTTGTCAAAGAGCAGACCAAGGAGATTGAGTCTCTTAAGCTGGCTGCAGCAGAATCAGCAAAGCTGTTGGATCTAAAATTGAATGAGGTTGCCAAAATGAAAAACATTACTGTAATTCAAATGAGCACAATCTCTTTCAAGGAGAATTATATCAAGAATCTGGAGGCAAAACTTCAGCAAGAAAGAGAGCTAGTGGCTAAACTCTCCAAGCCAAAATTTGTCTTACCCTTAATAGACAATTTGATTTCACAAAAAGAGAAGACTGGTCTAGGTTTTAAGGGAAGAACTAGGGCCACCAATTCACATAGAAAAGGTAAGGCCCCAGTTCAGCCTCTAGCTACAAAACCCCCTATTTTCTTTAGGAAGGTGATGAATCCTACAAACAGGTATGACCATGACACTACTCATGGTCATTGTGAGTATGGAAATCTCATGGGCAAGGGTGCAAATGCCAATAGGCCACTCTATAGGCATGCCCATCATGTACAAGAGAAATTCTTGAAGTTTGCTGCTCCAGCACCAACACTTAACAAGACTGCTGGCAATAAAGTAGCAAAGTCTGTACCTAAGAGAAGGTATAATAGAATGTTGGTGTTGTGGCAAGGTGGACCACTTTGCCATGGATTGTTGGTTTAACACAAGTGTTAAACTTAAGAGTAGTTTTCCTGTTAGAACAACTGCAGGATTACAAACTAACAAGGACCTAGGACCCAATAGAAAATTGGGTTCTAAGGGTAAGTGCTTATTTATTTGATGCAGGTGAATCCAAGTGACCATACCCCTATATGGTACTTGGATAGTGGCTGTTCCAGACACATGACTGGAATAAGAAGAATGTTGAGGGACTATGTACCCATAGAGAATGGACCCAAAGTAATCTTTGGTTGATAAAAAAGGAATCATCTTAGGATTTGGTAACATCTCTAGTGATTCAATTACTATCACTAAAGTGGCTTATGTGAAGGGTCTAAAACATAACCTGATTAGCATAAGTTAACTTAGTGATCTAGGTTATGACATCTCTTTTCTCAAAGGGGAGTGCCAAATAAGAAGGTCAAGAGATCATTTTTACTGGCACTAGGAAAGGAAATGTGTATTGCCTTAACCTTGATTATGAGTTTAACAACTCACCCATTTGTCTAGTAGCAGGAGAAAAAGCATCTCTATGTGTTAAATGGCACAAGAGGCTTTCTCATCTGAACTATAAGTCTATAAGACAGCTGTTCAGCATGGGGTTAGTGAGGAATGGTCCTCAAGTCAAGTGCATTAAGGAGGGTGTGTGTTCAGCTTGCCAAAAGGGCAAGCTGACTAAATCCTCTTTCCAGGCACTTGATATCAAAGTTTAATGAGATGTTTATATCTCTTGCATATGGACTTGTTTGGTCCTATGCCAGTTCACATTCTTGGTAGGAAAGTATACACACTAGTTATTGTGGATGACTATTCTAAATATACATGGGTTTTCTTCTTGAGGCAGAAATCTGAAACCCCAACTGTTTTTCAGACTTTTGTTAGACAAATTCAGAATGAATATAACAGTTCCATGGTCAAAATCAGAAGTTACCATGGAACTGAATTTCAGTCTGAATGTATGACAAAATCCTGTGAAGAACTTGGAATTCATCAGGAATTCTCTTCACCTAGAACTCCTCAGCAAAATGGTGTTGCTGAAAGAAAGAATAGGACTCTAATTGAGGCCAGTAGAACACTACTAAATTACACTACTCTCCCTGAATACTTCTGGGCTAAGGCAGTAAATACTGCATATCATGTGCTCAATAGAGCCTCCATCAATAAGAAACACAAGATGACTCCCTACCAGATTTTGAAAGGTAGAAAACCAAACATATCTTACTTCAGAATCTTTGGCAGCAAGTGTTTTGTTCTAGTTAATGGTAAGCACTACCGTACAAAGTTTGCTGCAAAATCTCTAGAAGGGATATTTGTTGGGTACAATAACCAAAGTAGGGCATACAGAATCTACAATTTGACTACCCTAGTTGTTAAAGAATCTATTCATGTTGTATTTGATGAGGCAAAGTTTATTAACAATAAATTGTCTAGTTCTTCAGTTAGTTCTACAGATTTAACAGACATGCTGGACAAGCTGACCATAAATGAAGAAGTTCTTGCCAGGCTAGATGAAGAAAAAGATGCCAGCTATCCATGGGGAGAACAAGTCCCACTGGATGAAGAAGACAATATGGGGCATCAAGTTGAGGAAACTGAAGAAAGCCATAATGCTGATAGATTTCCTCCAGCAAGAAGACACTTGAAGGATCATCCAGCTCACCAAATCATTGGTGATGCAAGACAAGGGGTTCTAACTAGGAGCAAGAGCATGAACACAGTTCTATGTTCTAGCTTCCTGTCTCAAATAGAACCCAGGAAGATTGAAGAAGCAATGCAAGACTCCAATTGGATTGATGCTATGCAAGAAGAGCTCAGTCAGTTCAGAAGATGTAAAGTCTGGGAACTGGCGCCTAAACCTAAGGATCACAACATAATAAAACTAAGTGGATCTACAAGAACAAGCTTGATAAGAATGGCACCATAATCAAGAATAAGGCCAGACTGGTAGCTAAAGGCTACAAGCAAGAGGAAGGTATTGACTTTGATCAAACCATTGCTCCAGTGGCAAGGCTAGATGCTATAAGGCTATTTTTAGCCTATGCTGCCTATCAAGGGTTCAAGGTATACCATATGGATGTGAAATCAGCATTTCTGAATGGGGATTTAAAAGAGGAAGTCTATGTTGAACAACCCTTAGGTTTTATTGATTCTCATTTTCCTGATTATGTATATAGGGTTAGGAAATCTCTATATGGTTTGAAAAAAAGCTCCAAGGGCTTGGTATGAGACCTTGTCTGCTTTCCTTATTGAGAATAAATTATCTAGAGGAAAAATAGACAAAACTCTATTCTATATGGAACCTAAAGGCAAGATAATACTAGTCCAGATATATGTGGATGACATTATCTTTGGTTCTACTGAAAACAACCTTTGTAGAAAGTTTGCCAAATTTATGCAAGGGAAGTTTGAGATGAGCAGTATGGGTGAGCTGAAGTTCTTCTTGGGACTTCAAGTTAGACAAACTGATAGTGGTTTGTTCATATCTCAGTCTAAGTTCACCAAAGAGTTGATTAAGAAGTATAGTATGGACTCAGCTTCTACCATGAAAACTCCAATGGGAACAAGTATGCCTATAGGCAAAGATGAGGCAGGGAAACTTGTTGATGAGTCTTTGTATAGAGGGATAATTGGCTCCCTACTTTACTTGACTGCTAGTAGACCTGACATCATGTATGCAACATGTGTCTGTGCTAGGTACCAAACTTGCCCAAAGGAATCTCATTATACTACAGTTAAGAGAATATTGAGATATCTAAAGGGCACACCTAATCTAGGCCTTTGGTACCCTAAGAATAGAGATTTCATTCTAACTGCTTTCTCAGATGCAGACTTTACTGGATGCAAAGAAGACAAGAAGAGTACTACAGGAACTTGTCAATTCCTTGGTGGGAGGCTGGTGTCATGGAGCAACAAGAAGCAAACCAGTGTAGCTATATCAACAGCTGAATCAGAATATATAGCTGCAGGTTGCTGCTGTGCACAATTGATGTGGATAAAACAGCAACTTGAAGACTATGACATCCAGGTAAGTAGAATTCCATTATTTTGTGATTCTACGAGTGCTATTTCTATTGCTAAAAATCCTGTATCACACAGTAGGACCAAGAATATAGAAATTAATTTTCATTTCATCAGAGAACATGTACAGAAGGAAAATATTAGCCTAGAGTTTGTGAAAATAGATAATCAAATAGCTGATATTTTTACAAAACCTCTGGATGAAACTAAATTCAATTATTTTAAAATTGAATTAGGTATGTTGAACCTAGAATAGGTTAGCACTTGTGTCTGTGTCGACACAGAAAAAGGATATGTCGACACAGAAACAGTATCTGTGTAGAAAGAAAACTGGTGTCGACACAACTCTGTCGAGACTTAAATGGCCTGTGTCGACACAGACACAAGTGTGTCAACACTGACACAAGTATGTCGACACTAACACAAGTATGTCGACACATAGATGTGTTGACTTAATATAAGTATTGTCGACTCAAACATTAGTATGTCGACACATAGTCATGTCGACTTAAACTAACTATTGTCGAGACCTAGGTCATTTCTGACGACACGTATGCTGATTTGTTGACTAAGGCCCATCTTTTGACCTGCCCTTCACACTAATACTATAAATAGGTGGAGCCAAAATCTAGTCGACTTCGCTTTCAGAATTCTTGGCTCTGCACCTTCTGTTGACAAAGACCTTCTCTTCTTTTCTCTCTCATCTCTCTCATCGATGGCGCCTCATCAAGAAGACAAAGTCAAAGAAGGATATGAGCTGGTTCGTGAAGGGTTCACGACAGCTTCAGAAGAAATTCAGGGTGTAATTGCCCTAATTTCTGAGAATGGTTTGGAGCACTTGGTCTCTGAACCAACCAAGATTTGGAAGAAGGAAGTTTTGGAATTCTATTCAACAGCAAGCATGGATACAGAAGGGAATAAGATCAAAGCAACAGTTCAGGATTCCCAAATGAAACTTACACTGAAGACAATTAGGAAATCTCTTCAGCTTCCTTTGGTTAAGGATATAGATGAAATAACTCCATCCCTGACTAGAGAAGCATTAAGTTGGTGTGGGCTGAGCCCTAATATCAAGGTTGGATCATCCATAACTCGGAAAGGGATGAATTCCCAAGGGAAGTTTTGGTCTGAAATAGTTGGGAAGGTGATACTATGTAAGACTGGTGGACATGATCGAATTTCAGTCCACATATTCAATCTGATGACACAGATCATATTCAAAGTGAAAACTGACTGGGCAGCAGTAGTGTTTGACAAGATCCAAGAAGGAGTGAAGAAACTAAACCTGGGAAGGATCCTAAGTTTATGTTTATCTTTAGTAATACCAGATGTTTTGAAATAAGTGGTTGGATCCAAAATCAATCACATGAGGAGAATGGATGTGAGAATTATGTCAAGGTGGGATAGGGTTCTGACCAAGGAAGTCACTACTCCTCAGAAACAAACTAAGAAAGATAAAAAATAGAAGAAAGTTGTTCAACAAGCAGAGCCCTCTAGTGATTCTGAAGAGGAAGTAGTCTTTAGCTCAGATGAAGACCAACAACCAAAAGAATCCCAAGATCAAGTGGAGGGCAGTGAACCCCTTGAACAACATATAGTCTCACTCCAGGAGAAGAAAAACCTAAACAAACTGAGCTGCATACCCAAGGGCGAGGCATTGCTGAAGCTGTCCTAGAGAGTGAATTAGCTGCTGATACTGTTATGAACATAGTATCAAAAATCAATAATGAAGCTCAAGACAGTGTTGAGAAAGAAGCTCAAAATGAGCAAGTAAGTATCTCCTTTAAAAATAGGGCCCTGGACAAAAATCTGGATGTCTAGGGAAACCTTTTGCTGTTCAAACTAATCTTGTTCCTCCTATATAGGTGCAGCAAGAGTTCACTATGGAAGAGCTCTTTTCTAATTTACCTGATGCAAGAACTGAGGGGGAGCAATCCCATCTGGAAAAGGATTTGCCAAGGACTGAGGGGGAGGAGATGCTACATGTCCCATCTACTCTGAAAACTGTTGATATAGAAAGCCCCTCATAACCCTCTGATGATGAAGAAGTCTCTTTGGATAAGAAGAGAAAAATTGTTACCATTAAGAAAAGGAGCTCAGGCTACAAGAAAGCCTTGCAATCAGTCACTCAACAACCAGCTCCAAGCATGGATTTCAGTTCTCTACTGGTCCAAATACAGATTAAGTTGAATGAGCAAAGACAATCTCTGGAGAAATATGTGGATGAAACTCACAAGGAGTTGCAATTCCAATTGGCTCAGGATATCAAGTCTATTAGATTTGAAGTTAATCAAAATAAAAAGGAAATGACAGATTGCTTCCATAAGGGAGGTAATGTTGTGGTATTCCTAGCCAAACAACAACAGGATCTGAAAGTACAAGTGGAAGATATTGCAGTAAAGCAGAGTTATGTACTAGAGAATCAACTAAGAATGAATGAGAATCTTAAAGATTCACACCATGCTATCTTGACAAAAATTGATGATCTAACAACTGCTGTCAAAGATGAAGTCTCAAAGCAGATCAAGGAAGATATAGCTGCTGTTCAGGCCACATTTCAAGCCTCACAGAAGAATATGTCTGATTTCATGACAAAATTCAGAGATTATTATAAAGAAGGAACTAACTATGTTATTAATCAAGTCAGATTTCAAAAAGATGATCTGAGGGATCATATTGATAGAGAAGTCATAAAGTGGGAGAGAGTAGTAGTCAAAGCCTGCTCTGATCATGCTAAATGGATATCAAATAGCACCAGAGCAACTCTTGGATATCCTACCCTATGTGATGATGACAATGTAGTTGAGTCTAGAATACAACCTGCTCATACTAAAGGAGATCAGCCTGAAGTTGCTCAGGTGATTTACCCTCCAGCAGATTTTGAAATGATTCAAGAGGAAGTTCAGAAAATATTTAGTACTCTACTAGAGGCACACAATATTATTCTGTAGAAATTAGAAATGTCAGAAGCTTCCATAGAAGCTTAGAAGGAAGCTCAGATATCCAAGAAGAGGTTCAGAGACAGGCTGAGTTGAAGCTAGACTTTGAGCAATGGAGTCCTACTTCCAGAAACATTATACTGACTGCCTGGAAAGTTGTGAAGGATAAAACCCATGATAGGGGTAAATGGTATTCAGAGCAGGAATGGAATAAGTATCAGGCTGGGAAGGAAGCCATTCTTCAACACAGAAGAAGTGCTAAGGATGGGAAGCTACTTGTTAATGCTCAGGAGCCAAGCAAGTACTTCCCAAAGCCATTTGACTATTTTGAAAGGCAGAGAATAAAGGCTGAAGAACAAAAGAAAAAAGCTTTGAAAGGAAAGAAGCCTGCTGATGATACTGAACCTCCTTTGCAGACTAAGATCAAGTCTGGAAAAGGCATTATAATTAAGGAGCCTAGTCAGTAATAGGATAGCTAGGCTTATGTAAAAGAATAATGTAATATTTTGTTTTTTTATTCTAAAAGAAAATCTTGTAAATATATCATTTTTCTGAATTAAATGAAATTAGTTTTAGTATTAATTTTTGTTGTTTACAATGATTATATGTTAACCTGCTGTGAAATTGATGTACACCTATTTCTATTATGTTTTATTATGAGAGATGTATATCTTTGACTAAGGATTATGACTTCTCTAAATAGGGGGGAGATTGTTAGGTACATTGTAAAATATGTACCAGATTTGGAGAAGGCTCATCTTAGTTAATGTTATGCATCAATTTGTATTTGATAGATGTTTGAGTTACATTGTGCAGGTTCAAGAATTTGAAGAAAATTTTCTAAGTACAAGTGTCGACACTTGTGAAGAAGTTGTGTCGACACCTAAGCTAAGTCGACACTTATGAAGAAGTTGTGTCGACACCCAAGCTAAGTCGACACTTATGAAGAAGTTGTGTCGACACACAAACTGATTCGACACCTAAAGAAGCAGCTGTGTCGACACCCAGAATTGTGTTGACACCTGGGGCAGAATTTGTGTCGACACCTAATACAGGAGCTGTGTCGACACCAAGGAGCTATGTCGACACTGGAAGTAGTTGTGTCGACACACTGGACTTGTGTCTACACATCAACTCTCAAAGTGCTGTGTCGAGTTCAGAAGCAATTGTGTCAACACACAGGACTTGTGTCGACACACACTCAACTCCATCTAGACACACTCAACATTGTCGACACACACTCAATGTCATCTGTCGGTAACAGCTATGTCGAGACCAGAAGGACTTGGTCGACACACACGACTTGTGTTGACACACACTCAACGCTGTCTGACATACACTCAACACCATCTGTCTGCAGTAGTTATGTTGAGAACATGAAGACTTGTGTCGACACACTGGACTTGTGTCGACACTTACAACAGAAGAAGTGTCGAGTAGCGGAAGATTGACTGAGTAGACACATTGAATGCTGTGTCGACATCATGAAGACTTGTGTCGACACTTAGTCTATATGTGTCGAAACATGCGAAGCAGTTTGTAGAGTGGAATGTGCTGAGTTGGAAAGTCTTTGACAAATCAACTGACTTAACTGATGAATCGACAGCTGTCATAACCAACCGGTATGACACCTCTGTCAGAACTGTCAGAAGGTTGTTACAAACCGGATCAGCCAGTAACCATGGGGAAACTCTATATAAGAGTCAGATCTGTGATAAAAAAAAGAAGAGGAAAACACAACATAAGAAGAAGAACAACACTAGAGTATTCTTCAACAAGAACAGGGAAAACCCTTACGGAGGCAGATTAAAAGCTATCTGCAAGAAAGATTCAGAATTCATTCTGAATTTAAGGAAGAAGCTGACTGAAGATCATCTCCTACATCAAGTGAATATCCACCTTATTTTGTTCTATCAATAAGCTTTGAAAAGCAAAGTCAGGTCTGATTGAAGGGTAAGTTCATTCAAGAACTTATCAAGAAGGCTACACCAATAGAGAAATCTAGCTAGTGAATTTTATGTATCTTTATATCATTCAATTTCTTGTAGGATCTATTGTTAGATCTAAGTTGTAAGCCTGAAATTATAAATACTTAGGTAGGGCTGATAGCCTAAGGTGTAGGACTTGTGAAAAGTCTGAGTTGTAAGCCTAGTGATAAAGACTGAGGTAGGGCTGAGGCCTGAGATAGGATTCTTGGGAAGAATCTGAGGTAGGACTTGTTTAAGTCTGAGCTGTAGGAACCATTTTGGTTCTGAGTGGTAAGATCTACGGATCCGAGCAAGTGGAAGGAAGTTAGGCTGAATCCAGTTATCTACTAGATAGGCGAAGGGGGAAAGTGGATGTACCCATACCTGTGGGAACCACTATAAATATGGTGTATGCTGTGCTGTGAATTATGGTCTGTGCTTTGAATTATCTATGCAGAATTTAATCTAGTTGTTTGCCAATAAAAATTGTTTAAATAGTTTAGAACCTATTCACCCCCCCTCTAGGTGTTTAGGCTCTTGAAATCAAGTCTTTCACTCCAACAATGTGAAGAATAACTCAGCACCTTTTTGAACTTTCTTGACCACTTAGAGAGCAGACATCAATACTTACTCGATCCTCACATACCAACAAACTTAGTCTCGCATTCGGTGTTTTTCCCCAGTGTGATTTCCTTTGAGTTATATTCATTACACGCACGCTGCTCTGAAAGCCTGTCCAAGCTAAAGATCACATCAAACTCTGATATCTGCAACATTATTTCTTCCAACCTAAATTCCTGACATCATATCTGCAGCTTAACACTACTCTTTCTATCCGCGCTCATCCTTTACCCATGCGGTAACATTAACTCCAATCTTACTTTTAATATAGATAAAGGCACTCCGTTATATATTACGAAGTCCTTAAATAGAATTGGATAAAATGCTCCAGGTTAAAGAGAGCTCTTGTTGAATAGGCAAGTGAAAGTATCCAGTTGTGTACCTAAATCACCTAGAGAGGGGTGAGTATATGAGTTCTGCGTCTTTTAGTGGATTAAAAATTAACAACAAACAAGTACACAAAAACACAGCACAGACACAAGAATTTATAGTGGTTTCCCGGAATGGGTACGTTCACTGTCCTGCCTCGCCTATGTAGCACTTCGATATACACTCGGCTACTTCACAAAAACTTATATTATAAACATTTTACACCTCAGAGCCTCAACTCCTACAACTCGGAGATAACACTTCTACAACTCGGAGAACAAACTTTCCAACAACTTGATCCAATAAACACGGATCTACAAACCCGGAAGTAGAAACTTCCTATAATAATAAAATTGATTTTGTACAACTTTATAGATTGCAAAAAATCTTCTTCTTCTTCTTCAGATCTTAATCGATTCGATCTTCTTCCTTCTTATAGTGTAAATCTTGAATTGAAAGTTGAAAGAGAAGACTTGAAGTAAACTTGAAATCTTTGATCTGAAAAATTAGGATCCGACGAGATCAAGAAAAACCTCTGTAGAATCTTAAAACAGTGATATGTCAAATCTCTTCGTGTTAGGAATCACCAATCGTGAACTTCTAGGTCGTCGAGTTGATCGCTTTTGAGAACAGTAAATCGGGAAAGAATTTAGCGGTCGTTCACGATTTGAAAATTAGGTTAAGAGATTTTTGCGATTCTTGTAATACTTATTTGAAATGAAATCCTTGGTATTTATAGGATTCATCTATAATGGCTAGAAATTTTCTTCCAAAACGAGCTCCACGTGCACTGTACATGGCCGACATCTTGAAACAGAACCCGTCAAAAAATCTAACTAGAAAAATTTCTAAGTCCATTCGTCAAGATGACCCGTGTCATACTCAAAACACTCGACGAATCACTTAGTCACTCGACGAATTCCACGAGAGCAAGCGAAGAATTACATGAAAGCATTCGACAAATTTTACTTACTTGAAAATGGGACAAGAAGACAATTTTCTGTTAATAGTCACAAGACTTCTCGAGAATACTCGACGAATTCCACAAGCATTCACGTGACATCTCGAAGAATGACACGAGACTTCATGTGAATACTCGATGAATTTAACTTAGCCATTTAAGAAAATATCAGAGATTTCCCGAGTAAACTTGAAGAATTCCATGACTATTCACATGATGTCTCGACGAATGACACTAGACTTCATGTGAATACTGGACGAATTTTACTTAGGAAAATTTTTGATTCACCCTAAACTCAGTAACCATCCTTTTCCTTGAATCTCTTATGCACTTGAAAAGGAAGTACACCCCAATAGAGAGATTACACATGAGTCAACACCATGTCCGACACAATGAGGGATTACATTGCATATTCCTGTGTTTTATGACCCATTGTAATCTGACATCTGTGTGTACTTGGCAATTAGATCCTGCAAGCACATAACTTAAAAGCATCGTCAAATACAAACTCAATTCACCTTAGTTCAAGGGGAATTTCTTCAAATCAGGGTTATTGTGGACATAATTCCCAACAATCTCCCTATATTTGAAGAAGTCGGAACCTTATATACTAAGGTAAATTGCACAAAGAATAATCTTAAATGTAAGCACAGAAAGAGATGAAATGAATTTAATAGAAATCTCAAAATCAACAAAACAATAATGTTATATAGATAGTTCTAAATGACATTTCAGAGTTCACACATATTCACAGACAGATAATATGAATACTAAACAGTTTTCCCTTTGTTCTTCTCATTCCATATGTCAAAGTATGCCTTTTGCTTAGGATAGTACTTTGGAGGAGGAGGATGGGAATTAGGATCATCTTTCTTGTACTTTCTGAAGTATAACCACCTCTTTACATTTTCCACTTCATTCCTCTCCTACTCTTCTCTATTGTAGTGGATCCTCCTGTCTTCATTTGCCAAATATACCAATGTGAATGTGTCTAGGATGATTCCTTTAGAAACTGGGCTCTGTAATTCAGCACGTTCCCAATTTGGGTCAGACCTATGAGCATAGATGACTTCTTCATATCTTCTTCTCTTGCAAGGTGGTTTGGATAGCTCATCAATAATCTCTACATCAGGTTCATCAGCAGTAATTTCAGTAGTCTCTGTCCCAAGCTGAGAATAGTCCCGAGAGTAATCCTGAGTATCTGTCCAATATCGAGAGTAGTCCTGTGGAGGCAGAACAACATCAAATACTGATTCTGCCATTCTTGCTTCAGGCATTCTAGCTTCACTTGGAGGTCTTCCAAACAAATTTTCATGTAACCACTAGAAATTCTCATAATAATAAGTGTTGACACCATAGATATCTTGATGCATAGTAGCTTCCAGTACATTCACCTTGCTCTTCAGTTTATCCTCCCCCTTTCTAACTTTTGTAGTTACAACATTAATAATTGCAGTTCTGGAGTAGGCCATTTGATCATCAAAATGATGCATGTTACAGTTTTGTGCATCGATTATAGTCTTGCAGTAGCATGAAAATTCCTTGTCTCATCAAGATTGATACTAACTCCTTTCATGGTATGCAGAATTGCCTTACCTCCTTGGTTCAACCAATTATCCAGATTTAATTCCAACTTCTCAATACTAACCTTGACTTCATCAAGTCCATTGTTCATGTCTTTCTCCACCTCTTCTACCTTATCAAGTAATTTGTTCAAAGACAGATCAAAGTGTTCTTTTTGTTTGGCAAGCATTGCTTTAATAGACCGTAGAATAGGATTATCAGAATTGTAAGTCGGAATGTCCTCAACTTGAGGTATTGGAGGTAAAGGAAGTTCTGAGAGTCTCATGGTCACGAGGGATATGTGCCACTAGAGAGACATGGGCCTTGAGCAGAAGAAGAGGATCAACAACCTCTAGGACAGGAGGAAGTACCTCTACTTCTCCTTCCTCACAAGAAAATTCAAGAATGTTCTCCCCCTCAACTAGAGAACCAGGCTTTTCTAGAGCCTCCAACTCCTTCAGAGTCTGGACTTGAGGGCCACTGGGAATGTTAGCAAACCTTTCCTAGAGTTCATATATGGCCTTATCAATCTGGTCTTGGAGAAGATCAGATGACTGGTTCAGCTCCCCCTCACCCAATGCTGGAAGATCTTCCTGGGCACTATCTTCCAAATCAGTAGCAGCAACTTCATCATCACCATCATCATCATGTTCATCAACACCAGCATTGCCATCATTATCATCAGTATCCTCATCAAGAATAACTATTTCTGCAACCACTATCTCTGTAGTCTCTATAATTACTTGAATTGGCTCAAAAGAGATAAGTGTATATTCAATAATCATAGAAGGAAGTGTCTCCCACACAGAAACTGCACTAGAGCTCTCAAGTGATTCATTTGGGATAGGAGATGGAATTCTCTCCTCATCGAGGAATTCTTCTTCCTCTACTGTATCTCTTATCCCACCTTCCCTAGGAATTCTCCTCTCCCATCTACTAAAGATGGAGGAATCAATTTTCTTCAAGTGATGAATAAGCATACCTTATGACATATCAAAATGTTATGTCCATTTAATTGAGGTATAGAGTGGGAATCCTTCCAAAATTAGGAGCACTCAGGCATTCCTTGATTTTCTCAAAAAGGGCCACTCCCCACTTGATTCTCTTTCTACAAATCACGGTTGTCAGGAGTTTGAACATCTCACCAGAAACATAGTTGTGGGACTCGACTTTGCATAGTAGAAACTTTCCAATGATGTCGTTCAACAACTTCCCTTCCTCATTTATCCCTTTCCATCTAATCGAGGTAGTTCTTCTTAGCAAACCACTGAAGAGAAGAGCTCTATGCAAATCTGTTTCCTCAAGTAAATCTTCCTCCTCAACAGACGGTAGCCACAAATATCGATTCAAAAGACTGACCTTCACTTTTATAGAGGAATTTCAAACTTTGCTCTTTATCACCGTGCCTTCATGCCTGAGCTTTGCATTTTGAAAGAATTCTTGCACATCTCTGTTCAAAACTCAGCAAGGATGCTCCATAAGAAATGTCAAGCCTGCAGTCTTGAGCATCAGAATGACATTCTTGAACTCATCAGAGGCTATCACGAACCAATTCACCACTAACCTAGAGATTGTCATTTCCTCTTGGTGCCATATTTGAGAACGAATGAGAAGAGATGGAGAGAAATAGACGAGAATCGACGGAGAAGAAGTCGACGACGAAGTCCTATGCTCTGATGGAAGTTGAAGCAACAAAATGTCTCGAGAACTATCTACGAAGTGTGAAATCCGAATGCCCTTAGCCATATTTATATATTATTAATGTTTTAAAGAGAGGCATGTACTTTTTTTGAAAATGACTTTTCAGATCCAATAAGTGAGACTTAGAAAAAAATTTAGATCTTCACAGATTCATCAAAATGACTCAAGAAAGTTTGATAAATTCGTCGAAATGACTTGTGAATAATAGAGTAATTCGTCGAAATGACTCGTGAAGAATTTCTGATTTCATGAGAAGTCTCGACGAATTCGTCGAAATCACACTAGTATACTCGATGAATGTTCCTTGTATTTCTTGAGATATTGAATTCCTGTACTTTGACTGATTTGTGGACTTTATCATGACTCCATGTTGAGCATGCAAAGTTCCATTTTAAAGAAGGAGAACTTGGCCTCATCCAGCAGCTTTGTGAATATATCTGCAACTTGCTTATCCGTCAGTACATAACTGAGATTGATATCCTTGTTCTCCACATACTCCCAAATGAAATGATGCCTTATCTCGTTATGCTTTGTCTGGCTGTGAGAGACTAGATTGTGAGCAATTACTATGACATTAGATGAGTCGTAAAATATAAAAAATCTCCTTCAACTTCAGGTTGTAATCTTCAAGCTGATTCCTTATCCATAGAAGCTGCATGCAATAACTACCTACAGAAATATACTATGACTTAACAGTTGAGATTGCAACACAATTTTGCTTTTTTACTGCTCTAAGAGATAAGCATTCTTCCTAGGAACTGACACGTCCCAGAAGTGCTTTTTTTACCATCCCTGCTTCCTACAAAGTCAGCATCTGAGAAACCAATTAGTTTGTTGTCATTACTTCTTGGGTACCATAAGCCAAGATTGGTGTACCTTTAAGGTATCTCAAAATCATCTTTGCAGCAGCATATTGAGATTCCTTAGAGATCACCTGGAATCTAGCGCATACACATGTTGAAAACATTATGTCTGTTCTACTAGAAGTAAGGTAGAGTAAAGATCCAATTATGTTTCTGTACTTGGTTTCATCAAAAAGTTTACTTTTCTCATCCTTGTCCAAAGTCATAGTTGAACCCATTGGAGTCCTCATAGAGGGTGTGTTCTCCATTCTGAATTTCTTAATTTACTCCTTGGTGAACTTCATCTGAGAGATGAAAATTCCAACTTCACATTGATTCACCTGAAGTTTTAAGAAATACTTCAACTCTCTCATACTGCTCATTTCAAACTTCCCTTGCATCAGGTTAGAAATTTTTTTGCAAAGGTCGTCATCCGTAGATCTAAAGATAATGTCATCGACATAGATTTGCACTAATAAAATCTTGCCTTTAACTTCCCTAAGAAATAATGTCTTATCTATCTTTTCCCTTGTGAACTTGTTCTCAAGAAGAAAGCTAGATAGCGTCTCATACCAAGCTCGAGGAGCTTGTTTATACCATATAAAGCTTTACGAAGAAAGTAAACATAATCAGTGAATGATGAATCAACAAAACCTGGGGGTTGTTCCACGTATACTTCTTCCTTTAAGTTACCATTAAGGAAGGATGATTTCACATCCATTTGTTAAACCTTGAACCCTTTATGAGTAGCGTATGTGAGGAACAACCTAACTGCTTTGAGTCTGGCCACTAGAGCAAATGTTTGATTGAAGTCGATCCCTACTTCTTTTCTATACCCTTGGGCTACAAGTCTGATTTTATTCTTTATAATTACACCATCTTCATCCATCTTGTTTCTGAAGTCCCATTTCATCACGATCATATTGTATCCTTTGGGTCTTGGTACTAGTTCCCACACATTATACCTTTTGAATTGATTGAGCTCTTCTTCCATTGCAATGATCTATGATGCATCTTTATTTACTTCCTCAAAGTTCTTTGGCTCAATCTGCTAGAGAAAGCTTAAGTGCAGAATTTTGTTAGTTGTACTCTTACTCCATCACGAGGGTCTCCATTGATCTAATTAGCTAGATGATCTCTTGAGTGTCTGATCACTAGATTCCTCGCATACTCTATGCCACCAGGGGGTTTTGTTTCTTCTGGTGCATCTTCTTCAATTTGATGGAGTTTTTCATCTTTTCTTCTTCCACAAGGCTTAATGTGTTGACTTTGATTATGCTTGGATCATCTTCCTTTCCATTCTCATCCAAGCTTAGCTCTTTTAACCTTGTACCTACATCTTCAACAAATACACTAGAGGAGCTGCTATGAAGCATGCTCGTCTTATCAAATACAATATTAAAAGTTTCGTCTACCACCAGGTTTTTCTTATTGAAAATTCTATACGCTTTACTATGGCTACTATAGCCTACAAAAATACCTTCAAAACATTTTTCACTAAACTTAGTTTTGTAATATTCCCATTATTAAGTACAAAGCATTTGCTACCAAAATTTCTAAAATAAGACACAGTTGGTTTCTTGCCCTTTAATAGTTCATAAGGTATCTTATGGTGGTTCTTATTTATGAGTTCTCCGTTTTGCACGTGGAAAGCAGTGTTGATGGCCTCTGCCCAGAAATACTCTGGTAATGAAGAATCATTCAACATAGTTCTGCATGCCTCTATGAGAGTTCTATTCTTTCTCTCAGCATCTACATTTTGCTATGAAGTGTGAGGAGAGAAAAACTCATGAAAGATACATAAACTTTCAAAGAATTTTTTCATCGCACCAAATTCAAATTTTGTTCCATGGTCACTTCTGATTTTGACCACAGAGTAGTTCAATTCATTCTGAATTTGCCTAATAAAATTAGTAAAGGAGTCATATATGTCTGACTTGTGTTTTAGAAAGAACACTCATGCAAACCGTGAGTAATCATCAACGATAACCAACGTGTGAGCTTTACTCCTAAACTACGAATTTGCAAGGGACCAAATAAGTCTATATGGAGCAGATATAAATATCTGGTAGAATCTTTGCCAATGATGCTTTTAAGGGTAGCCCTTGTCTGCTTGCCCATTTGGCATGAATGGCAAGGTCTCTCTTTAACGCACTTAACATTGGGGGCATCACACACTAGGTTATGAGAAAATAACATATGAATAGTTTTGAAATTAATATGTGCTAATCTCTTCTGCCAATGATCGCAGAGAGATGCACTATCTTTTGCTAAAAACACACCTGTGTAGAAGAGTCTATACAAAGAAAATTCAAACAGAAAATATTTCTACTCAAAGTGCCTATTAAAATAGTTTCTGAGCTATCACACGACTTTATCAGGCACTTATCCTTGTAAAACTCTACTATATAGCCTTTTTCACATAATTGACTTATGCTAATGAGATTATGTTGTAATCTCTTAACATATGCCACGTTTGTAAAAGAGACTATACCATTAGTAATCATACCGTAGCCTTTTGTGATTCCCCTGTCTGAATTACCAAAAATAACTTTTGGACCATCCTCAACTGGGGTATACTCTTGAAGTAGGCTTTTTGTCTCGGTCATGTGCCAAGAGCATCTGCTATCTAAATACCAAATAGGCGTTTTGTTAGCTTTTGGACATACCTGCATTTACAAACTAATTTCCCTTAGGAACCCAAACAGATTTGGGTCCTTGGTTTCGGGTTAGCCTGACACCACTGAGACCATTACATTGCGAGTGGTCATTCTAGTAGTGTTAACTTGTGGAGTCTTTTAATTCATAAGATTAAACAAACAATCGATGGAAAAGTGACCAAGCTTGCCACAACACTAACAATCAAACTTGTTGTATCTTCTCTTGTTCTCCTACTTTACCTTTTGAACGGGTGGTCTTGCAGGAGCAGCTAACTTGGAGGTAGAAGCCTCATGATTATAACATACACAAGACTTCTTCGTCTCTAGTGGCTTGACAATAATAGGCTTTACCTTTGGTGTCTTCTTAGCACTCGGCCCATGAACGTATGGACCATAATCCTTAAGGGTAATTTCTTCGTGAGGTGCTTTTAAAGCACTTGTTCCAAAATCTCTGGGGCAGCTCCATTCTTGGCCGTTTTTGTTAGAGTCGACATATGTTGGTCTAGCAAAGTGACTGTAGGAAGTCTCAAAGTCATACTTGTTGGTCGGAAAGATAACTTTCTTGTAGGTTGTGTGACTTTGAGGAGCCTTCCCTTTACCCTTACCAAATTTGTGTCCAACTCCGCAAACCTTCTTTGGAGCAGAAAATCCATCTATGAGAGGAATGTCCGTGTTAGGCTTCGAGAAGCTTGCTACAAGCTTCTTCGCGGCTAACAACTTTTTTTCCAGTTCATCGATGAATTTCTCCTTAAGATGAAATTGTTCAGTAGAGCACTTGAGTTCATCTTTCAAGGCTTGGAATTAATCTCTGAAAGGAGTCAATTTTTTATTTTCTTCTCTCAAATCAGATTCCACTGCCTTGAGAGAGTTAATCTCCTTGGCCCGAGTTTTGACAACCCTATGAAATTTGTCAAAGCTCTTCAACAGTACCTTATACTGAGTCAATAGATCTGACTTCTCCTCAGAAGAGTAGTCTTCATGACCATCTTAGGCAGTATCCGACTCAGAGAGCGGTGTATGAGAATTTACCTTCCCATTGTATTGAGAGTTACCTTCATCCTCATCTGACTGAGCCATTAGCCCAAAATAGGCTTCTTCATCTGAGCTTGACTCATTTGAGTCATTATCGCTCAGAGTCTTTGGCTTCTTTGCTATAAAGCTCTTTTCTTCCTTCTTCTTCTAGTGGAAGGATTTCTTTTCTTCTCTTTTTGTTCCTTCCTTCTTCTTATGCGAACAATCAACAATCATGTGCCCTGGCTTATTTTAATAGTAGCACACAACGTCAGATGAAATATGTTTGTTCAGGTTCGATTTAAACCTGTCATTGATGTTGTAAGACCCCATTTTTTTCTTTTTTAAACCACCGGGGTCTTAGGCCCAAAACCGTTGCTTTGCGGTGACACCTTCACGCCCGGGAAGGTCGTCACTACAAGGCACCGATTCTGCCAGCCATATCGATCACAGATTAGCAGCAATGTATATGAGAGTATATAAAACAAACTCTAACATATATGTCCACAAAAGATCACATATAAAAAGAAGAAATAATCTCCACGAAGGGAGTGTCCATAGATATAATAACAGTATGAAAAGTACTGAAACGAGGGCTTATGCCCGATACATCAAAATCCTCACAACAGAGTCACTCATCGCGGAAGCAAAACGGAACACTACTAAAGATCGGGACTCACAGTCCCGACTGTCTGTACTCCGATGCTAGACTGCCCCATCTTCAAGCGTGTCGACCTCTGAGTCTGCTCCTCCAAGCTGGGCTCCACGATCCCCTAAATGATATTGTCCAAAAACCGTTAGTCTATAAGACTAAGCCCTATCATCCCCCACCCGTTCCCCCATAGCTCTTAGGCACCGAGCGGGGAGGAAGAAAGGAGAGGACATGCTAGTGGAGAATAATCAAGTGACAGATGATGGCGAACCTATGCTAGCAGTTCTATGAGTATAATGGCAGTAACTGAAAATATGAAATTAACCTTAACTTATACGAGAGCACATAAGCTAAGGGATCTTTTGCAAGGCTCCCATCGTATAAAAAGTCCCATACCAATTTATACGATGGGGTGTCGGTTTACAAACGAATAATATTTATCATAGGAAAATAACCATAACTTATAAGCATGCTCACGCAAGCCTATAAGCTAAGGGGTCGTTTTGCAGGTCCTATTGTATAAAGCGTCCCATACCACTTTATACAATAGGTGATAGGGTTATATGCAATGGTTATGCTATAACATGCAATTATGCCATGATGTGAACATGCAAGTGCAACTCACCCACCCAACTCTGTGTACACAGACCTTAAGTTCCCCTATTCTGGAGTAGAACCTCTAAGGATACCTCCGCAGTGGCAGACGGAAGCGGTGGGTTGGGCCTCGCCCACCTCTAAACCGGTAATTGCACTACCAATTAGACCTATCGTACGCCTCAATGTTGGTGCACAAAGCGGAGCGCCTGCGTACTCTTGCCGGCTGGCACACTGGACTTTTATGGCGAAGTGCTAAACCACACTTGCTGAGTCGATGTATTGACGTCGGTGCATCGACCCTCCAATATCGAATACCCACCACCTTTTTACCTTTTATGCACAGGCAATAGTTATGAATCCAACCACCTACCAAGCCAAAGCTCACCGGACTATCCCATCCGTCACAACCAAAAACCGAGCCAAAGCTCGCCGGGCCAACCTGCCCATCACTAAAACCCCCGGGCCTAAGGCCCGTGTGAACCAACCTAACATCCTGAGACATCAAGGTGAGTGAAAGTGAATCCCTAATTATGCAAGTTACTCTTGTAAGTTAGTTTGCCTGCAGTTTAGGTTAGCCCAGGACTGCCCCCGGTATACCCGGTGAAGGGTTCTCAAAGGGCACTAGGAACTATGATGGTAGCTGAAGCCCATCGCTCCCTTTCACAAGACACTTATTATTATTGGTTGCCTCCCTTTAGCAATTCCCTTTTTGTATTACGTTGGACTAAACCTAGTGTGATTTTGACTCTTCCTCCCTTCGGGAAAGACGATCCTTCGCCGATCTCGAACGCCACCTAACACTAGTCAACTCTACACTTTACTCAACTTGTCTTCAAAAGGTGACCCCAATTACTTATCCAAAATTAGCAGACTATTAGAATCCCAAACATTAGGCCTACACACCCACATCACCTATTTTCTGTTCTTTTAATAGTCACAGACCATACTTAGCGATACAATGCACATATTGGGAAACACTTCAAATAATCATCCAAATGCCTCAAGATAATTAATTAGGGTCTATCATGACCTAACTAGGCTAAATACAGTAAATTATATTTTTCCTAATTAATCTGGAATTTAATAAATTTTCCCAAAAGATCTAGGTTCCACTAGTTTGAACATGAAGTACCCTATATAGTCATGCAAGATGTCTAAAATAATTATGATAAATACTAGGCTTAATCAATACTGTAAATCCAAAATATAACTATTTTTACAGTAACTAAAGGACCCTAAAACTATTTTTTTAATATATCATATTTCCCTTCAATAATGAAGTAAGTATAGCAAATAATCATCCAAAACTGTGAATTAATTTTCTTATGCAACTACTATCCTACCAACATTATTGACAAGGTTTCATGATTTTTAGGTAGGAAATAAGCTCTGGATAAATTAAACATCAAATTCCCAAAATGATTGGTTTGTAAAGTAAGTATTGCAAATAATCTTCTAAACATCATGAATTAATTTCTCCAAGTAGTTATTGACCTAAAAGAAATAGTGACCTAATTTCATAATTTTTGCAATATGAAAATAGCTCTAAATAATTTATTGACCATAAATGCCCCTTTTGAATCTTGTGAAGAAAGTACTAAAATTAACCAACTAAAATTTATAATAAAATTCAGGGACAATCATCTTGACCTAAAATATCTCCTGCCCAAGGTTCATAGGATTTTTAGAACAGAATAATCCTAATAAATAAAATATCATTTAGGGCTATATTATGTATAACAAGTGGAGTGCTAAAAATATTGTTCATAAAATTCTATTAAATTCACTAAAGGTTCTATCTAACCTTAAATTCATGCTACCTAAGTTTCACACCCCTTTAGTAAGTTTCGTGGCTTATTCTACACAAAGAGTGATTATGCCCTAAGCTAGGGTTAGGGTTTTGAGATGTCCATCCATCTCCAAATCCTCTAAGATTCATACCAGAGGACTTAGGCTACTCAGTCATCATTTCCACCAAGTTACTGGATCACACAAGGGCATTTTCCACATACCATTCACAACCCTCAAAAGCCCTCCTTTGGGTTTGAGTTTGGATCCTAGGGAAAAACTACCCCCAGACTACCCCATAATCCCTACGGGGGTTTTAGAGGTCATGCCAAGTCAGTGGTCAAAATATCAGCCTCTCTTGAGGTTATTTGACCACTCATCCTCAAGGTGCACTTTTTACTTAAGAACCCCTCCTTAAAGCAAAATTAGGGTTAGGTCTTACCTATCCAAAACACCTCCAAATGAGGTGACATTTTATATAGAGCAATATCATGATGCCAGGGACCACCCAACAAAATTTGGGAGGGTTTGGAGGTCATTAGACTACTTAATTAAAATACCCTAGTATTATTAAATAATAAAAAAAACCATAGACAAAGTATCTCCAAAAATTCCCATTTTTGTACAGACACTAGATATAGCTAAGGTTGACCCCCTGCCCAAATTTTAGGTCATTTAGACAAGGGATGAAGAGTGGGAACCTATTTGAACCTCAAGATAGCCCTAGATATAGGTCCCACCAAAACGGGTGCCATGGTCCAACCAGAGGTCCAAATTGGTTCAAATTAATTTTGTATTAAAGTTAACCCTAGGATCTACAACTTTTATGTTTTGTACTATTTCATCAGAGGCACCTAACTATTTTTAATATTTAATTCAAAATACTATAATAAAGTGAAAAAAAATCATTTAATATGAAATATTTTCATTTGATCCAGCACAGATATTGGCGCTAATCCAGCGGCTGGGGCTCATCGTCTACCTCTAGCCAATGGATGAGATAGCCCGAGCCTGGAGCACCTTCCAGCCGCCGTTGCCTCCCATCCCGGCTCTTCCCCGGCCGTCCACCGCCACCAAAACCTCAGTCGAGGTGGTGGCTATCGACTGGCGACGACTCAGCCGCCGAAGGGGCGAATTCCGGCGGTTCTACCAAGCGGATTTCTCGGCCCAAAACCATGAAAACCAGGAATTTGTTTGGGCTCAATTGAGCCCGAACCTTGTACCTAAGCATTGCTATGATCTACCCATGAGGCAAGGAGAGGGGGAGGACCTTGCCGGTTGCTTGAAGTTGAGAAGATCGCCGGAAAACCATCTTTGAAGGCGGCGCCACTCGGTTTCGGCAATAGCACGGTAGGAGGGCTCGAGATCTTCAAGTAAAGGCTGGGAAACATTCCTCTAGGGCCACTGATGGTGTTTAAAGGCTCGGTTGAGGAGGGGAGAGGCCGGATTATCAATGGCCATTAAAGCCATTAATGGCTAGGCTTGGGTTAGGAGGAGGGGGCTGAACCAGCCCCTTGGTGGCTGGGAAATAGCTGGAAACTTCTCCCCTTCCCCAGGGTAGTTGAATCCAGCCATTAAGAGTGGCCTTTGGCCTCCCTTGGCCGGGTTTGACTTTCCCCTTCATTCCCTCTTTCTCTCTCTCCTCTATTAACATGGAATGGAGCTCACCCTCTCTCCTAGTCACCAAGTTGACTTGGTCAACCTAGAGAGCTATTTGCAGCCCATCCATGCACATTATTCCCTAATGAAGCCACACGAGGAGGCTTGAGCTTGGGCTAGCCCATTTGGGCTTGGTTGACCCAAAGTAGGCTTGGGTTGACTCTAGTAATTTTTACCTTTTGGGTTGACACTAATGGGTCCTTGGTGACCTATTGTCCTCCCCCAAGGGTCTAGGTAGGGTTAGGTAGGTTGACTTGGCACCTTGGAGGTCAATTGACCCTTAATAAGGGCACTTTGACCAAGTTAAGGCTATAGTTGACTTTGGTCAACATGACCATTAGGGTTGACCCCAAGGGGTCCTTGGTGACCCATTGGCCTCCCCTAAAGTGTAGAAAGGCTTGGGTAGGGTTAGTTGGGCATCTTGGGGGTCACTTGACCCTTAGTAGGGGCACTTGACCAAATTAGGGGTAGAGTTGACTTTGGTTAACTTAGCCCCTTTGGTTGTCTCCAATGGATCCTAGGTGTCCCATTGACCTCACCCTTGGGTTAGGAGGGCATGTGTGGGATCTTAGAGTCATGGTGAGGCCTCAAGGTCATTCTATACTAGAGTTTAGGAATCTACTATTTGCAGAACATTCACCCTAGTCACCCTTGTTCCCAAGTCCACCAGGTCCACTTGGGCTTCCTAGGGTTTTGTCATGACCTTATTATGACAAAACCACTCCTAGAGTTCTAGTTGTCTGAGGGATGTTACAAATCCCAATATATAACAAAAAATTTTCGTTCTCGAAATTCTAGTTAGGCCTACGGGGTTTCAAACATGAAGTAAATTGTAACATCCCGAGAGGTTGTGAGGAGTACCTGACTGAAAAGCTCCGGATACTTCTGTTGTATCAGGTCCAGTGGCTCCCACGTGTGCTCCTACTGCTCGTGATTCCTCCACAAGACTTTGACCAACAAAATCTTCTTATGCCGCAAGGCCCGCATCCCATTATCATCTATTCGAACTAGCTCCAAGTGCACCGATCGATCAGAGGCTACATGCCCATCTATAGTAGTAATCTGCTTCTCCGGCCGAAGTAGAGCTCTCCTCAGGGAGGAGACATGAAAAACATAGTGCAAACCCGCTAGCTTTGGCGGCAGCTCCAGTCTATAAGCCAAGGGGCCGATCCGCTCCAGGACCCTGTAAGGCCCCATTTATCTTGGACTGAGCTTCTTCCGACCATGCACCCGCAAGACTCCATGCATCGGTCGAATCTTCAAGAATACCCGATCCCCGACCTGAAACTCTTCCTAACGGTGTCAAGCATCGTAATAGTTAGTCTGTTTGCTCTGGGCTTCCAGCATCCTATCTTGGATCAACCGCACCTGAGCATCCGTATCCTCTACGAACTCCACGCCAAGTGCCTTCAAATCCTCATCCTGGATCCAAGACAAAGGATTCTTGCATCTCCGCCCGTATATAGCCTCATAAGGGGCCATGCCGATGCTTGACTGATGGCTATTATTGTACGAGAACTCGATCAACGGTAGCTGCCTCTCTCACGGCTCTCCACGGTCCAGTATGCATAGCCGCAGTAAATCCTCCAGGGTCCGATTGGTGCACTATGTCTGTCCATCCGTCTGAGGGTAGAAGGCAGTGCTGAAAATCAACTGTGACCCTAAATATGCATGAACCGACCTCCATTCCTTAGACGTAAATCTTCCATCCCGATCAGACACTATCGTCCTCGACACACCATAATATCGAATGAACTGCTCCACAAATTTCGGTACCAAGTCACTCACTGGAGCATCCTTCCTGATCGGTAGAAACCTGGCCACCTTCGTCAGTCGGTCGACGATCACCCATATCGAGTCATTCCCCGCATGCGACCGAGGAATACCATGTATAAAGTCCATGGTAATGTCGTCGAACTTCCACTCCAGCACTGGAAGTGGCTGCAATAACCCGGCCGGGTTCCTATACTCTGCCTTCACCAACTGGCAAGCCTCGTAGTGGGTCACAAAGTAGGTGATATCCCTCTTCATGCCTGGCCAGTACATCATCCTTTTCAAGTCAGCTGTCATCTTGGTGATGCCCGGGTGCACCGAGTATCTGCTGCAATGTGCCTCTGTCATGATGTCCTCCCGGATTTGTCCTCCTGCGGGTATATAGACCCTGCCTCTAAAACATAGGAGTCTATTTCTCAAGGAATAATCTCCTGTCGTGCCTCCATCTAAGGCCCTGAATATTGGCTCTGCCTTCTCGTCCAGCCTCTGCTCATCCCTGATGCGGTCCCGAATGCCATCTGTGGCAACCATCGATGCTAGATACTCTATGTACATCTCTGGATCATTCTCGGACACTAATGATATCTGCATGTCCTCTAACATCTTCACCAACTCCAAGGCCATCAGCTGAGGCCCTACCTCTGTTGTAGTTGCTCTCCGGCTCAGAGCGTCTTCCACCATGTTTGCCTTTCCGGGATGATAGTGCATCGTGTACTCATAATCGGATAGGAACTCCACCCATTGTCTCTGGCGAACGTTCAACTCCTGCGTATCAACATATTTTAGATTTTTGTGATCCGAGATTATGTCGCAGTGCACACCATAAAGATAATGCCGCCAAATCTTAAAAGTGAATACTACCGCTCCCATCTCTAGATCATGCACCGGATAGTTCTGCTCGTGTTTATTTAGCTATCGCGAGGCGTATGCTTTCACATGACCATGCTTCATCAACACAGCTCTCATCCCCTAGAAGGACGCATCGTCGTACACCTGGAAGCCCTGCTTCCTATATGGGAGAGCGAGAATGGGGGCTGACGTAAGACGACTCTTCAACTCCTGAAAGGCCGCCTCACACCGCGGCATCCACACGAACAGAGCGTCCTTCTTTGTCAACGTAGTGAGTGGGAGGGCTATCTGAGAAAATCCCTACACAAACTTCCGGTAGTATCCGGCTAAACACAAGAAACTTCGGACATCCATGGCTGTCTTCAGCTGAGGCCAGTCTCACACTTCCTGAATCGTTGCGGGGTCCACTGCCAGTCCCGCTCCACTGATGACATGGGCTAGGAAGGCCACCTCCGTCAGCCAAAACTTGCACTTGCTGAACTTGGCGTATAGCTGATGCTCCCAAAGCTTCCCCAAGGTCAAGACCAGATGTTGTGTATGTTCCTCCTTCGTCATCGAGTAGATGAGGATGTCATCTATGAATATTATGACGAACCGGTCGAGATATGGCTGGAACACCTTGTTCATCAAGCTCATGAAGGCTTATGGTGCATTCGTGAGCCCGAAGGGCATCACGGTAAACTCAAACAACCCATATCTGCTACTGAAGGCAGTCTTCAGAATGTCCTCCTCCCGAATCCGCAGTTGATAGTAGCCCGACCTCAAATCCAGTTTTGAAAAGAAATGTGCCCCTTCCAGCTTATCAAAAAGCTCATCTATCCGTGATAGGGGATAGGTATTCCGGACTGTCAATCTGTTCAGCGCTCGGTAGTCGATGCATAGTCTGAGTGTACTGTCCTTATTCTTGACGAACAGCACGGGGGCTCCCCATGGTGAAGAGCTTGGCCGGACAAATCCAGCTTCCACTAATTCCTGCAGCTGGCTTCGAAACCCCGTCAACTCCTTTGGGCCCATCCAGTAAGGGGCTCTAGGTGCCAGCTTAGCTCCCGGCACGAGCTGTATTTGGAAATCCTGCTCTCAGTGCGGGGGTAGCCCTGACAGATTTTTGGGAATACGTTAGTAAAATCCCGCACCACCGGGATATCAGAGACGAAAACCTTGGCCTCAGCCATTTTAAACAGAACCTCATAGACCTCCTCCCCTTGCAAGTGGGCCTTAACAGCCTGTATAGACGATAAGAAGTGAGGGGAAATAGGTCTAATACCTTCGATGACGACAAAGGAGTCCCCGTGCCTCAAGGTGACTCTCTTCGCTAGGCAGTCAATCTGGGCATGGTTCCATCGCAACCACGTCATGCCCAGAATCAGGTCGAATACTGGCATCCTTATGATCGCCGTTGGTGCCTCGAATGCCTTTCCCCCGATCTCCGCCTCCATGTCGCAGTGGTCCGAGGTGAACAGCTCCGATCCATCGGGTAATCGTATCCTCATCATCAAGCCCATGAATCGCTCCACGTCTTCCAATCCTTCAATGAAGGCCTCCGATACGAACGAGTGCGAAGCACCCGTATCGAACAGTATATAAGCAGGCTTGCCGCTGACGAAAACTATGCCTGGGGGGGGGGGAGGAGTTAAATGTCTTAGAATCTAGTTATGGTTTTCTTTCCTAGATTATCAATTCTATATCCATAAGTTTAAGTGTTCAGGAAAGAAAAACTTAAAACTTTCTGGCGTACCTGTGATCACTTGCTCCGGGTTCCGGGGTTAGGTCAGATCCAGTGCATAAACTTGCTCCATGTCCTGCCTGCGATCTCCACCCTGGATTCCACGTCCTCGGTGACGTCCTCGACCTCCAAACTGCCGAGCATACGGGACAACCTGTGGTGCTGGTAGAGGTGCTCCCCTCATGGGGCAGTTTCTCCGAATATGCCCTGTCTGGTTGAATTTGTAGCACTCCGGCAGGGGAAATTCCATACCCCCGGGTCTCGGTGCCTCCCGCATCTGAAGAGACTGAGGAGCCACTACCACCGGCTCCCTCGGCTCATGTATCACCTCCTGACGAGGCTGTACTCTTCTCTTCTTACCTCTCTCCCATCAATGATGTGACCCCGCCTCTGATCATTCCTGGATCCCCGGCCCTAGTCCTCCATTGGCCTCTTCCGACCCCGAGTCGTGTGCCAATCAGCCTCTATCCTCTTGGCCATCTCTAACATTCAAGGTATAGGCCCGTCAGATACGAATAGAAGGGCCTCCCTTAACTCCTCCCGCATGCCCTTATAGAACCTCTTGGTGTATCCTGCCTCATCCAGCTGATAGGAGTCCGCAAACCAGGCTAAATGGTTGAACTCCCGGTGGTATTCTACCACTGTCTTGTTGCCCTGCTTCAACTGCAGGAACTGTCCTCCAGCTCATCCCTAGCCGGCTGTGGAACAAAATGCTCCAGTAACGCGGCCCTGAACTCCTCCCAAGTAATCTCTACAACCTCCATAACCGCAAAAGTCGTATCCAGCGACATCTTCCACCATCTCTTGCTCCAAGAAAGAGACCACCAATGAAACCCTCTCCTCCCAGGGGCACCGTATCCCGGTCAACATCTCATACATAATGTCCAGCCACTCCTCTGTCCGAATAGCTGACTCTGTCCCTAAGTAGGATGGGGGAGAGAGTCCTCGGAAGATGCTCATCCAATTGGCCCCTGGGTTTGGCTGCGGAGCCGGAACCTGTTGGGCCCTGAAAGCCTCCAGAATGGCTGTCAGAGTCTGCCCCATATCTGACTGTAGGAACGGAGTGGGGACCGAGGGAGGTGGTGTAACATTCAGAGTCTGCTGGACTCCGCCCTGTGGTTTAGGCTGTGTCGGAGGATGCATATCCAAAAACCATTTGTAAGCAATTGGCTCAAGCCTAATTACAAGTGGACCATTATATGTGATCCCCACATGGGCACACCGCGCTTCCGCTGCTTAGTTTGTCCCCAAACTAAACTCGAGCGGGGGTTTCACAGGTTTTGTGGACTGCTACTCCTACGATCGAGGTCTCCCTCTGATACCACTTGTAAGACCCCATTTTTTTATTTTTTAAACCACCGGGGTCTTAGGTCTAGAAGCGCCGCTTTGCGATGACACCTTCATGCCCGGGAAGGTCATCACTATAAGGCGCCGATTCTGCCGGCCACATCGATCACAGATTAGCAGCAATATACATGAGAGTATATAAAACAAACTCAAACATATATGTCCACAAAATATCACATATAAAAAGAGGTAATAATCTCCATGAAGGGAGTGTCCACCGATATAATAATAGTATGAAAAGTACTGAAATGAGGGCTTATGCCCAGTACATCAAAATCCTCATTACAGAGTCACTCATCGTAGAAGCAAAACGGAACACTACTAAAGATCGGGACTCACAGTCCCGACTTTCTGTACTCTAGTGCTAGACTGCCCCATCTCCAAGCGTGTCGTCCTCTGGTACTGCTCCTCCATGCTTGGCTCCATGATCCCCTAAATGATGTGGTCCGAAAACCATTAGTCTATAAGACTAAGCCCTATAATCCCCCACCCCTTCCCCCATGACTCATAGGCACTGAGCGTGGAGGAAGAAAGGAGAGGACATGATAGTGGAGAATAATCAAGTGACAGATGACGGCGAACCTATGCTAGCAGTTCTATGAGTATAATGGCAGTAAGTGAAAATATGAAAGTAATCTTAAATTATACGAGAGCACATAAGCTAAGGGATCTTTTGCAAGGCTCTTATCGTATAAAAAGTCCCATATCAATTTATACGATGGGGTGTCGGTTTACAAGCAAACAATATTTATCATAGGAAAATAACCATAACTTATAAGCATGCTCACGCAAGCCTATAAGCTAAGTGGTCATTTTGCAGGTCCTATTGTATAAAGCGTCCTATAATACTTTATACAATAGGTGACAGGGTTATATGCAATGTTTATGCTATGACATATAATTATGCCATGATGTGAACATGCAAGTGCAACTAACCCACCCGACTCTGTGTACATAGACCTTTAGTTCCCCCTTTCTAGAGCCGAACCTCCCAAGATACCTCCATAATGGCAGACGGAAGCGGTGGGTTGGGCCTCACCCACCTCTAAACCGGTAATTCCACTACCAGTCAGACCTATCGTACGCCTCAACGCTGGTGCACAAAGCAGAGCACCTGCGTACTCATGCCGGCTGGCGCACTAGTCTTTTATGGCGAAGTGCTAAACCACACTTGTCGAGTCGACGTATTGGCGTCGGTGCATCGACCCTCCAATACCGAAGACCCACCACCTTTATACCTTTTATGCACATGCAATAGTTATGAATCCAACCACCTACCGAGCTAAAGCTCACCGGACTATCCCGTCTGTCACAAACAACAACCGAGCCAAAGCTCGCCGGGCCAACCTGCCCATCACCAGAACCCCCGGGCCTACAGCCCGTGTGAACCAACCTAACATCCCGAGACATCAAGGTGAGTGAAAGTGAATCCCTAATTATGTAAGTTACTCTTGTAAGTTAGTTTTCCTACAGTTTAGGTTAGCCCAGAACTACCCCCGGTATACCCGGTGAAGGGTTCTCAAAGGGCACTAGGAACTATGTTGGTAGCTGAAGCCCATCGTTCCCTTTCAAAAGACACTTATTATTATTGGTTGCCTCCCTTTACCAATTCCCATTTTGTATTACGTTGGACTAAACCTAGTGTGATTTTGACTCTTCCTCCCTTCGGGAAAGACGATCCTTCGCCGATCTCGAACGCCACCTAACACTAGTCAACTCCACACTTTACTCAACATGTCTTCAAAAGGTGACCCCAATTACTTATCCAAAATTAGCAGACTATTAGAATCCCAAACCTTAGGCCTACACACCCACATCACCTATTTTCTGTTCTTTTAATAGTCGCAGACCATACTTAGCGATACAATGCACATATTGGGCAACACTTCAAATAATCATCCAAATGCCTCAAGATAATTAATGGGGGTCTATCATGACCTAACTGGGCTAAATCCAGTAAATTATATTTTTCCTAATTAATCTGGCATTTATTAAATTTTCCTAAAAGATCTAGGTGCCACCAGTTTGAACATGAAGTACCCTATATAGTCATGCAAGATGTCTAAAATAATTATGATAAATACTAGGCTTAATCAATACTGTAAATCCAAAATATAACTATTTTTACAATAACTAAAGGACCCTAAAACTATTTTGGTAATATATCCTATTTCCCTTCAATAATGAAGTTAGTATAGCAAATAATCATCCAAAAATTATGAATTAATTTTCTTATGCAACTACTGTCTTACCAACATTATTGACAAGGTTTCATGATTTTTAGGTAGGAAATAAGCTCTGGATAAATTATACATCAAATTCCCAAAATGATTGGTTTGTAAAGCAAGTATTGCAAATAATCTTCCAAACATCATGAATTAATTTCTCCAAGTAATTATTGACCTAAAAGAAATAGTGACCTAATTTTATAATTTTTGCAATATGAAAATAGCTCTAAATAATTTATTGACCATAAATGCCCCTTTTGAATCTTGTGAAGAAAGTACTAAAATTAACCAACTAAAATTTATAATAAAATTCAGGGACAATCATCTTGACCTAAAATATCTCCTGCCCAAGTTTCATAAGATTTTAAGAACAGAATAATCCTAATAAATAAAATATCATTTAGGGCTATATTATGGATAATAAGTGGAGTGCTAAAAATATTGTTCATAAAATTCTAATAAATTCACTAAAGGTTCTATCTAACCTAAAATCCATGCTACCTAAGTTTCACACCCCTTTAGTAAGTTTTGGTGGCTTATTCTACACAAAGAAAGATTATGCCCTAAGCTAGGGTTAGGGTTTTGAGATTTCCATCTATCTCCAAATCCTCTAAGATTCATACCAGAGGACTTAGGCTACCCAGTCATCATTTCCACCAAGTTACAGGATCACACAAGGGCATTTGCCCCATACCCTTCACAACCCTAAAAAGCCTCTCCTTAGGGTTTGAGTTTTGATCCTAGGGAAAAACTACCCCAGACTACCCCATAATCCCTATGGGGGTGTTAGAGGTAATGCCAAGTCAGTGGTCAAAATATCAGCCTCTGTTGAGGTGATTTGACCACTCATCCTCAAGGTGCACTTTTTACTTAAGAACCCCTCCTTAAAGCAAAATTAGGGTTAGGTCTTACCTATCCAAAACACCTCCAAATGAAGTGAAATTTTATATAGAGCAATATCATGATGCCAGGGACCACCCAACAAAATTTTGGAAGGTTTGGAGGTCATTAGACCACTTAATTAAAATACCCTAGTATTATTAAATAAAAACAAAAACCATAGACAAAGTATCTCCAAAAATTCCCATTTTTGGACAGACTCTAGATATAGCTAAGGTTGATCCTTTTCCCAAATTTTAGGTCATTTGGACAAGGAATGAAGAGTGGGCACCTAACATCTTTAATGGTTTGTACTTTTTCATTAGAGGAACCTAACTATTTTTAATATTTAATTCAAAATACTATAATAAAGGTGAAAAAAATCATTTAATATGAAATATTTTCATTTGATCCAACACGGATCTTGGCGCAAATCCAGTGGTTGGGGCTCATCATCTACCTCCAGCCAACCACCGAGATAGCCCGAGCCTAGAGACCCTTCCTGCCGCCATTACCGCCCATCCCGGCTCTTCCACGGCCGGCCACCGCCACCAACACCTCCGTCGAGGTGGTGGCTATCGACTGGCGGCGACTCGGCCGCCGGAGGGGCGAATTCCGACGGTTCTACCAAGCGGATTTCTCGGCCCAAAACCATGAAAACTAGGAATTGGTTTGGGCTCAATTGAGCCCAAACCTTGTACCTAAGCATTGCTATGATCTACCCATTAGGCAAGGAGAGGGGGAGGACCATGCCCGCGGCCTAAAGTCGAGAAGATCACCGGGAAACCATCTTTGAAGGCGGCGTCGCTCAGTTTCTTCAACATCAGGGTGGGAGGGCTCGTCATGTGAAGGCTGGGAAACGTTCCTTTGGGGCAACGAATGGTGTTTAAAGGCTCGGTTGAGGTGGTGAGAGGCCGGATTATTAATGGCCATTAAAGCCATTAATGGCTAGGCTCAGGTTAGGAGGAGGGGGCTAAACCAGCCCCTTGGTGGTCGGGAAATGGCTGGAAACTTCTCCCCTTCCCCAGGGGAGTTGAATCCAGTCATTAAGGGTGGCCTTTGGCCTCCCTTGGCCGGGTTTTACTTGCTCCTTCATTCCCTCTTTTTCTCTCTCCTCCATTAACATGGAATGGAGATCACCCTCTCTCCTAGTCACCAAGTTGACTTGGTCAACTGGGAGAGCTATTTGCAGCCCATCCATGCACATTATTCCCTAATGAAGCCACATGAGGAGGCTTGAGCTTGGGCTAGCCCATTTGGGCTTGATTGACCCAAAGTAGGCTTGGGTTGACTCTAGTCATTTTGACCTTTTGGGTTGACACCAATGGGTCCTTGGTGATCCATTGGCCTCTCCCAAGGGTCTAGGTAGGGTTAAGTAGGTTGACTTGGCACCTTGGAGGTCAATTGACCCTTAATAAGGGCACTTTGACCAAGTTAAGGCTAGAGTTGACTTTGGTCAACATGACCATTAGGGTTGACCCCAAGGTTTCCTTAGTGACCCATTGGCCTCCCCTAAAGTGTAGAAAGGCTTGGGTAGGGTTGGTTGGGCATCTTGGGGGTCACTTGACCCTTAGTAGGGGCACTTGACCAAATTAGGGCTAGAGTTGACTTTGGTCAACTTAGCCCCTTTGGTTGAATCCAATGGGTCCTAGGTGGCCCATTGACCTCACCCTTGGGTTAGGAGGGCATGTGTGGGATCTTAGATTCATGGTGAGGCCTCAAGGTCATTCTACACTAGAGTTTAGGAATCTACTATTTGCAGACCATTCACCCCAGTCACCCTTGTTCCTAAGTCCACCAGGTCCACTTGGGCTTCCTAGGGTTTTGTCATGACCTAGTCATGACAAAACCACTCCTAGGGGTCTAGTTGTCTGAGATATGCTACAGATGTTGTAGCTTTTCTTATAGTGATCACCATCACGACGTGATATCCTATAGTCAGACAAAGATGTATGATTTTTCATGTGTCTTCTTTTTCTCTGCATCCTCTTGAATTGTTTGGAGAGTAAAGAGAACTCTCCATCTATCATTTTAGAGCTTTAGGTGCTTAACTTTGATTTTTCATGATCACATGAGGTTTGAGTTCTGACCGGAGATAGAACTCTAGCTTTCCATGACCCTTCAGCTTTCTAGGGCCACTGTCTTTTCTCAAGTTGAGGATCTACTTTCTTCTTCTTTGGCTTTTCTCGTGTTAATTTGAAGCTCATAGGAAAGAAGTTTCCCAAATAGATTTTGTGGATCTGTTTCAACGAGATTACCACTCCCTTATCGCACAAACCTTGTTATCCCATTCTTTCATCAGGATCTCAAGAATTTGTCGTTAAGTTCACTGTTTGTGAACACGTGACCATAGTTCCTCAAGTCGTTGATGATTTTGAAGAATATCTTGTAGTAGTCAGCTATTGAGTCTCTTTTGTCTTGCTTGAATGCCTCATATTCTTGGTTGAGGAGGTATTTTTGGTCATCCCTAACCTCCTTCATACCTTCCACGAGGACAATCAGAGAAGGCCACATTTCTTTGGCAGACTTGTAGTGGTTTAAGTTCTGCAACATGGAGTCGTCCACTACGCTTGTAATTATGTTCTTTGCTTTCTTGTACAGAAAGACGGGAGCAATCTCACCTTTATTTAGGTTAAGCATCTTCTTAGGAACCATCAGACTTGGATTAATGGTTGAGGCAATCATAGGAATATGAGGACCTTCTTCAACAATCTAAAAAATTCTTTGATCGGCAGCTTCCATGAAGAACCTAACTCTTTCCTTCCACGTGGGGAAGTTTTATTTAGAACACACAGACAACTTCATGGGGGACATGTCCTTGCTTCTTTCCAAATTAGAAAATCTTATGCTTTGACAACTAAATGGAGATCTTGTTCAAGGTGTTAACCTTATAACGAACAATCTCCTCTGATACTAATTGAAAGTATCTAGTTATCTACCTAAATCACCTAGAGGGGGTGAATAGGTGAGTTCTGCGTCTTTTAGCGGATTAAAAATTAACAACAAACAAGCACAAAGAAACACAGCACGGACACGAGGATTTATAGTGGTTCCCCGAAAATGGTACGCCCACTATCCTGCCTCGCTGATGAGTAGCAATATATATATATATAGTGTATTTTTTAGTTTTGTTTTAATAAAAAAATGTAATTATATTATGTATATATCTAAATAAATTTTTTTTTATTTTCAATTCTAACTTAACCTATTTTGTGCCCTATAGGTATTTCTGCACAATTGGGGAAATTCGGCAAAATTTCCTAATTAACGCCCCCAGGTCACAGACTCCCGTAACCTAGGGCGTATAACTTTAAAACTAGCAATTCCAACAGTTCAGCAGATTTCGGTCATCAAGCTCAGTCACGCCAGGGTTACATGCCCGTATGCAACCTGGCATGCCCGTGACATCACCTGTGACCAAGCAAACCGCTCGCTGTCACGCTATGCCGAAATCCTGAAGCCAGCGAACTTAAGTCATGCTCATGGTCCACCTAGCATGCCCGTGACCTTTACTGTGATTAAGCAAGCAGCGCGCTGTCATTCCCCGTCGAAGTCTATCTGCCACGCCTTGCAGACATGCCCAGATGCCACGCCCATGACCATCATGTCATGCCCGTGTACTTTTCAACCCAATGTAGAAGCTGCCGAAAATTCAATCCACAGATGCCAGGTCAGCAATACGCCCAGGCATCACGCCCTAGGGGGCATGTACTTAAAAAAATTTGGCTATAAATATAGGGCCAAGACTGAGGTTTAGAAGAGAACTGGTAGAGTTCCATATAGTTGTATATAGTAGTTAGGAGTAGTTTTTGAGTGATATTTTTCTAAACCTAGTTTGGGTTTCTTAGTGTGTAACACTTTTTTAAGTAATTAAATTTTAGCTTTCAGTAAAATTTTCAACTTTTATTGCTTTTTAACTTAGTTTTCATTTCTATTGAGACAGGGTGTGTGCGTATTTCCTTTCTTTTTTCGTAATTCTTTTACTACCACCCCCATCCCGGATGAGAGGCTAAGAACTTTTTAGCGCTTGATTAAAATGGTTGGGATGGATATTATTTTTGCACTTTTATGTCTTTTAATTTTCTACTACCGCCCCCATCCCAAATGAGAAGCTAAGAACTTTTAGCACTCAGATGAGATGAGCATTGGGAAGGATATTAATTCTGTAATTTCAAACCCTATTTTCTAAATTAATAAAAACTTAAGATTTACCACGATCTGATCTCTCGTAGGTAAAGAGAAACTATGCCTCACTCTCGAAAGAGATGAACGTAAGCCTCCTTGGTTGAACCTTTGAATATCAGTAGGAGGTCAATAGCGGGATTCACCACGTAAAGCATGCATTAAGGTATTTTTGATTAGATATTAAAGTTCAGTCAAAGTACATAATCACAGGTGGATGTATCCTCGATAGAGGTGCACTCATATTTAGGGAACCTCCACGATCAAGTAATTTAATTAATAGAAAAGTAGAGTTTTTTCTTGTTTAAAAAGTATTTTCCAAAGTAAATCAAAATCGAGGGCTCTCTACCTCATCTATTTTCAAAACACTACGTATTACTTTTGTTTTCACTTTTAAAACTAATCAACTCTTTTCGGTAAAATAATTATTCCATTTCTTAAAGTAGAGTACTCGACACAGATCCGTGGAAAAATACGACCTTGATATTTTAAAATAATATACTATTACTTGATAGATACGCTTGACTTAATCACAGTATATAAGTAAATCCATAAAGATATAGAACACACAAACACGTAATTTACAAATCCAACTTAGTTTTAAAATTTAACCTATCTTTATAAAACGGAAATTTTACTTATCACTCGTCTATTTAGTACTTCGGGCTAGACTCAGCCACTTCACCAAAACTAAGATAATAACAATCTTACATTTCAGAGCCTCAACTCATACAACTCGGAGATAATGCTCCTACAACTCGGAGAACAAACTCTCCTACAACTCGATCCTATAACACGTATCTACAAACTTGGAAGTAGAAACTTCCTACAATAATAAAATTGATTTTGTATAACTTTATAGATTACAAACTATCTTCTTCTTTAGATATGAATCGATTCAATCTTCTTCCTTCAGAGTGTATAACTTGAAATGAAGGTTGAAAGAGAAGACTTGAAGTAAACTTGAAATCTTTGATCTTAAAATTTAGGATCCGACGAGATCAATAAGAACCTCTATAGAATTTGAAAACAGTTATCTATCGAATCTATTCTTGTTAGGAATCGCCGATCATGAACTTCTTGGTCATCGGGTTGATTATTTCCGAGAATAGTAAACCAGGAAAGAAATTTACGGACATTCACAATGTGAAAATTAGGTTAAGAGATTTTTGCGATTCTTGTAATACTTATTATTTGAAATGAAATCCTTGGTATTTATAGGATTCATCTACAACGGCTAGAAATTTTTTTCTAAAATGAGCTCCACGTGTACTGTACATAGCTGACATCTTCAAACAGAACCTCTCAAAAAATCAAATCAGAAAAATTGTTAAGTCCATTCGTCGAGATGACTCGTATCATACTCAGAACACTCAATGAATCACTTACTCACTTGACGAATTCCACGAGATCAATCGACAAATTACACGAAAGCACTTGACGAATTTTACTTGGCCGAAAATGGGACCAGAAGAAATTTTTTTATTAATAGTCACTGGACTTCTCGAGAATGCTTGAAAAATTCCACGAGTGTTCATATGACATCTCGACGAATGACACGAGACTTCACGTGAATACTCGACGAATTTAACTTAGCCGTTTAAGAAACTATCAAAGATTTCCCGAGTAAACTCGACGAATTCCATGAGTGTTCACGTCATGTCTCGACGAATGACACAAGACATCTCGTGAATACTCGACGAATTTTACTTAGAAATATTTCTGATTCACCCTGAAGTCAACAACCATCCTTTTCCTTAAATCTCTCATGCACTTAAAAATGTAGTACACCCTAATAGAGAGATTACACATGATTCAACACCATGTCATACACAATGAGAGATTACATTACATAGTCCTGTGTTTTATGACCCATTGTAATCTAACATTGGTGTGTATTTGGCAATTTGATCTTGCAAGCACATAACTTGAAAGCATCGTCAATTAAAAACTCAATTCATCTTAGTTTAAGGGGGACTTTTTCAAATCAGGGTTATTGTGGAAACAATACCAAACAGTAAGTATGAGGACTTAACCTAATTTTAACCATGAAAAATATGCATTCATACACAAGGTATAAAGTATCAAAAGCTACAACAGTTGTATACTAACTCATACATGTAATCACCTTCCCAAGGTAGTGGACTCTCAATTGTGTTAGTATGTACTAGGATATAGTTGACTCCACTGCTTTCCCTTTCTCTATATACGACGCACCCGACATTTTTCCCATCTTCAGAAGAACAACGTGATAATCTCGAGCAAAATGGCCCACCTTTCCTTAAGTATAACAAGTGAACGGACCTCGCCCAGTAACTGCTCCAGAATCAATGGAAGAAGTTGTCTTCGATGACTTAGACTTCTTCTTAAATCTTCGGTGCCCAGACTTTGTGACACCCAAGTATTTCTTTCATTGGACTTTCCCTAAGTCCATCTCAAATGATCTAGTTAACGTCACCATGACATAAAATCCAAATAACTTTGGACCCAACAATAGTAGACATAAATCATTTCGCAGGCCATTAAAAAATCTGTTGATCTTGATCTCCCCATCTTCCAACATAGACCCCGCATAAAACTTCAACCTAATTAACTCATGTAGATATTCATCTACTTTGCGCTCTCCCTGTTACAGATGCAGGTTCAACTATTTATTTGAAGCATTTCTCATTATTATCTACTCAACTATCCCAACCGCCACAAGGGCCACCATCGAGGTAGGAGGATGTATATGCCTTCCTGGTTAAGTATTGATCATAGCATATATAGCTTTAGCAACCAACCGAATAGTTTCATCAGAAGGAGAGGTTCAAGGCACATCTATAGGTGCACTTCTCGCCATAAAGTCTCGGGGTTGTGACTATCCCACACCACTCCTAGTCACCTATAATCGTACAACACATAATTAAGCGACTATTAAAATTTCACACAACAATCATAGGAATACGCAGGTTCCTCGAGCATGTGAATTTTCATTCCTAAGTGGACATTCATGGGTTATTTCTTGTTATAACGGTGACGCACACACGTAACCTAACACAGTTATATTCTAGTGGAAGCAATTTAAATTACAACAACCCACTACAAGGAATGTCCACTATATAAACATATACAAGAAAGAGTGTACACAAAAGATTGGTCTTAAGGCCTTACAAACTTCAATAATGCATCACCACATTGGGATTTTCATACATCGACATGTAGACTGACAACACATGAAAATAGTAAACAAGCACTTGGGCCTTCGAGGGCCAACACAACTTTAGGGCTTCAGACCGTTATTTCCTACTTGGCTTGCCAGCACCTGCACAAGTACATTCCACAAAGACATGACAAAACAAAACACCGGTCAGCTTTAGCTGACCACAATTATAACAACCCCACCCCATTCCCAGGGTGGTGGCAATCCTTCCCTGTAAGCAAGCAGTATGACAACACATATAATAACACCATCGCTACAAATGTTGGAATGCATGGCCAAATGCTTCATGCTCTTATGACACACTTTTGGTAAACTCTCTTACACGAGCAGTTCTACCAATATGATTTAAGTATTGCCAACTCAGGCCCTCTTTGAACATTTCACTAGTCAATTCTATCAATCTTGACTCTCTCCCATTCTATAACAATTGCCAATTGCTTTAGGCGCTCTCAAGCTGAACGATATGGTACAGGATCAGATTAGCTAATGCCCATTGTTCAAATCGTCTAGTCCGCCAAGCATGACGCGGGTATAGCTTTCTCTTAGACCGTTCTCTTTAAGCAATGTGTGATTTACGTTCATAGTCCATGTAGGGTGCATCAGGCTTTCCACTACAGATCTGTGGTGACCACTCACGGTCAACCACCAAACCAAGCTCACTAGGAGCTATCACCAGCGATACTCACTATCGCTAGGCGATATTGATAGAACTTCAAATATATCAGTCTTGGGTATGGCACACCCAACACATACAATTGCTCACTAGTCTCAACCAGAAGAGCTATCGCCAACAATAATACTATTGCAGGAGATAACAATAGAACTTCAATTCTGTTGCCACTTTGGGTGTTTACTGGAGTAAACCTCAAGTACTTCTTGCAATAACCTACAACATCCCAAAACCCTATAAACCTACAAATTTTTACAAGGAGTCTTCTCTAACACACAAATCAACATCACCAATCCAGAATAATTTGTCATAGATGGGCTTCACACAGCATGCCTATGTCCGTACTTCATTCCAGACTCTATATACAATATCTAGAGGGAATACTCTAAATAAACCCATCGAAAGCCTCACCTCCCACTAATTAGTAAAGATGCTTTCATGCAACTTATTGAAGTTAGAGACCGGGCGGTCTGTCGGTCTGGCTTGGCGGGATATTGACCGGGCGGTCTGGCGGTTTGCCTTCAGCGGTTTGGTTGCTGTGTTGAGGTCTGAGGTCCAAGCGGTCTAGCGGTCTGTTACTGGCGACTAGGAGACCGGGCGGTCTAACGGTGTCACATGGCGGCTTGTCTCTCTCTGGCAGTGGCCAAGCGATTAGCCCTTCTGTCTAACCGCATGGCTTGTTCCGGTCTGTTGTTCTAGCCGCCCAGATTTTTTGTATAGTTTTAGTCCCACATCTCTTATTTGTATTCTCTCTTCTCTCCTCCATTCTATATAAGGGAGGCCATACCTTTGTAATAGACACCTTTTTTTGATAATAAAATTTCAGTTATACCATTTCCGGCTTGTTTTAGTTCGCTTCTCACATGGTATCAGAGGAATCGATCCTTTCCACCTGATTCTGTGCTTCTCTCTGTCCGTGCGGCTTGCTTCTCCGGCTTGCGCCCTGTCTGCGCGGTCTCCTTGTCGTTGCCCTCTGTGTGCGCGACCTGTTGCCTTGTTCACTGCGATCTGTCGCCTTGTTCGCCGCGACCTATCGCCGTGTGCCTTGCCTCCTCCTGTTTGCTCTTGCTCTGGTCGTCACGACCTGTTGCCTAGTTCGCCGCGACCTATCGCCGTGTGCCTTGCCCTCTCTTATGCTTCTGTTCGAGCGGACTGTCTGCTTGCCGCTCGACTTCTTCCCCTTTGCTTGATACTGCGGCTTAGTCGTGGTCTTTCTGGCCGCTGGTGTTTGACATCCTGACCGCTGCAATTCCTCTTCTGCCTATCCGCGCGGCTTGTTTTCTAACCGCGCGGCTTCCTGTTGTTTGCTCTTATGGCTCTTTCTGATGCTTCCACTGCCACCACTCCTGCCGCCACCTCTGTAGCCAATCCGGCTCCGCCTCTACCTCCTACTCCTTCTGGGAACCTTGGCACCGTTTCCAAGCTTGTCGGCTCCAACTACCCGGATTGGAGCGTCTCTTTCACCTTTCTCCTTCGCTCGCAACACAAACGCCACCATCTCGTTGATGACCCTCCTCCTACCACTTCACCTCTCTTTGATGACTGGGATGCGAGTGATGCTCTTGTGCGTACTTGGCTCGCTAACAGTCTATCCGATGAGTGCCTTCCCGTCATCCGTCATGATGAGACGGTGAAGGCCGCTTGGCTTCATCTTGCTGCTTTGTATTCCAAAGGGGCTCAGACGTCCCGCATCTATACATTGTATGCGGACCTCTTTGCCCGGCCTACCTTGTCTCCTGCTGCTGCCTACCAACAAGTTCAAGCTCTTGGGGCTGAGATTCTTCAGAATCGCCCCTTTTCTGCGGATCTGGCTCAACAACACAAGCACTTCCAGGAGCTTCTGGTTGTGTGTTATCTGCTCCGTCTTCCTGACACTTATGACATGATCCGCCAACAAATTCTGGGTGAGGCGGAATCTCCTACTTTAGATGCCACCGCTGCTCGCATCGCCGCTGTCACCTCTCTCCTTCAGCGCCCGCTTCTGCCTGCTTCTTCTCCTCCGGATAACTATGCTCATCAAACTCAGCAGAGTGGCTCTGGTAGCCGCAGTCATCAGTCTGGCGGACGTCCTTCTTCCCGCTATCTCTGCTCTCACTGCGGCCGCACCGGACACACTCTTGACCGCTGCTGGACAAAGCATCCCCATCTTCGCCCCTCGGGTGACTCTTCCGCCTCTTATTCCAAGCCGTCTGCTTCCGTGGTCACATCATCAGGTAGTGCCCATGTAGTCACTCAAGGTAAATGGCTTATCGACTCCGGTGCAACTAATCATATGACGGGCAATCCTCAGTGCTTCTCTCTCCTCGAACAGCATGATCGGTTGCCCCCGGTCCTCATTGCAGACAGTTCTCCCTCCCCGGTTCATGGGTCGGGAGTGGTTCATGTTACTCCGTCCCTTCGGCTAGAGGACACTCTCTATGTGCCCAAGTTTCCGTGCAATCTGTTGTAAGTTACTTCTTTGTGCAAGCAGCTTCAATGTTCTGTAACATTTACTCCATCTTCTTGCTCTTTTCAGGATCCGAGCTCCCAGCGGACGATTGCTACTGGGACTGAGAGTGGCGGCCTCTACTTCCTCGACAATGTTTCCGCTTTGTCCGCCTTCTCTTATTCTTGTACGGATCTTCTTCAGTGGCATCTCCGTCTCGGTCATCCTCCACCACGGCTTCTACATCAGCTTCTGCCCCACCTCTCTCCCTCCACTACTCCTCTCCACTGCGAAGCATGTCAACTTGGCAAGCATCATCGTTCCTCCTTCCCGCCGAAGCAAGGTCAGGGCTCTACCCGTCTGTTTGATCTAGTCCACTCCGATATCTGGGGACCTGCTCCTACCCTTACTATTGGTCGGGGTAGTTCTTATTTTGTAACCTTTATTGATGATTTTTCTAGATGTACTTGGGTGTATCTCTTACGAGATCGCTCTGAACTTTTTAATGTATGGACCTCCTTTTATCATTTAATCAAAAATCAGTTTGGTGTTAGTGTTAAAACTTTTCGCTCTGATAATGCAAAAGAGTACTTAAGTCATGCTTTTACCTCTTTCTGTATGCAACATGGCGTTATTCATCAGACAAGTTGTGTATATACATCCCAACAAAATGGGGTGGCGGAACGCAAAAACCGTCACCTCCTCGATGTTGCTCGCACATTAATGACTCAAATGCATGTCCCTCGCTCATATTAGGGCTATGCTGTTCTTCTTGCCTGCTATCTCATCAATCGCATTCCCTCCTCCGTTCTCAAGGGAAAAAACCCCTTTTTCCATCCTTTATCCAGGCAAGGAGCCTTTTCCTCTTCCTCTCAGAATCTTTGGGTGCACTGCTTTTGAGCATGTCCCATCTGCCACCCGTGATAAGCTCTCCCCTCGCTCCACCTAATGTGTCTTTCTGGGGTACTCGGCCACTCAGAAAGGCTACTGCTGCTTTGATCCTGTTCATCGTAAGCAGTTCGTCTCTGCTGACGTTACCTTCTTCGAGAATGCCTCCTACTTCTCGGATGACTCCTCTTCTCTTCCCCCCACCTCTGATTCTCTTGTTATTCCGTTCGTTCCCTCGTCTCCTACTGCGATATCCGCTCCTCCTCCGTCTCCGCTCACTCCTCTCCCTCCGCCTCTCTCTCCGTCTCCATCTCCCTCATCTCCGCTGTCGTCGCTCTCTCCTCCCGGGCCAGCTCTCTCTGCCACGGATGCTCTGGATGCTGAGGAGCCCGCCGACCTGGATCTTCCTGTAGCTCTTCGCAAAGGGGTGCGGACGTGTACCCTACACCCCCTTGCTGCTGTTGTTTCATATGATCGTCTTACCCCTTCTCGCAGGGCCTTTGCACTGGCTATCTCTGCTACTACCACACCTCGTTCCTACCAGGAGGCCCTTGTCATTCCTCACTGGAAGCTAGCCATGGATGAGGAAATGGCGACCCTCACAGAGCGGGGTACCTGGACTCTTGTCCCTCCTCCCCTTGATACAGATGTTGTTGGCTGTCGCTGGGTCTTTGTAGTCAAGTTTGGCCCAGATGGCACTGTGAACCGTTACAAAGCTCGCCTGGTGGCTAAGGGCTTTACTCAAACCTATGGGGTTGATTACTTTGACACCTTCTCTCCCGTGGCTCATCTCAGCACTATACGGGTCCTTCTCTCTGTGGCGGTCAACAAAGATTGGCCACTTTCCCAGCTGGATATCAAGAATGCCTTCTTTTATGGTGATCTTCAGGAGGCCGTCTACATAGAGCAACCTCCAGGGTATGTTGCTCAGGGGGAGACACGAGTATGCCGGCTACAGAAAGCAATCTATGGCCTCAAGCAGAGCCCTCGAGCTTGGTTTGACAAGTTCAGCGGCATCGTGGCGGCCGTTGGTTTTGCTCGCAGCGCTGCTGATCACTCTCTATTTATTCGCAAAACCTCTTCGGGACTGGTGGTTCTTGCAGTATATGTGGATGATATTCTTCTCACTGGTGATGACCAGGAAGGGGTAGCCTTGACAAAGCGGCATCTTCGCCAACATCTAGTCACGAAAGATATGGGTTCTCCGAAGTACTTTTTGGGGATCGAAATCTCTCGGAAGCCCAACTCTTTAGTCCTCTCTCAGTGTAAGTATGCTCTTGATATTTTAAAAGAAGCAGGATTGACTGGGGCCAAACCTGCCCGATGTCCCATGGCTGTTGGAGAAGACAAAACCTGGACAGATGGTTCACCTCTTCTTTCAGATGCTTCGCGGTACAGGCGTCTAGTTGGTAAGCTCATATACCTCACCGTGACTAGACCCGACATTTCCTATGCTGTGGGCAAGGTGAGTCAATTCATGCAAGCTCCCAGGGAGTGCCATCTACAGTCCGCCTTGCGGATCTTGGAGTATGTCAAAGCAGCCCCTGGGAAAGGATTGCTCTTTCAGAAGAATGATCATCTGAGGGTTGAAGCTTACTCAGATGCGAGTTACGCTGATGACAAAGGGGACCGCAATTCTACCTCCGGTTTCTGTACCTTTGTTGGGGGCAATCTGGTAAGCTGGAAGAGCAAGAAGCAATCTGTTGTCTCCAGGTCCAGTGCTGAAGCTGAGTATCGGAGTATGGCATCGACCACTTGCGAGCTAAAATGGCTACGGGCTCTCATGTTGGATTTAGGAGAGGTCTACAACCATCCTCTACCTATGTTCTGTGACAACAAGGCTGCTATATACATCTCCAAAAATCCAGTCTTCCATGAGAGAACCAAGCACATTGAGGTCGATTGTCATTTCATTCGTGAAGAGATTCTGGAGGAACAAATTTGCACACCCTTCGTCACGTTTGAAAAAGAGCTGGCTGACATCTTCACCAAGCCAGTATCCGCCTTATTTCTTCATATATGTGACAAGCTGGGCATGATCGATATATATGCTCCAGCTTGAGGGGGAGTATTGAAGTTAGAGACCGGGCGGTCTGTCGGTCTGGCTTGGCGGGTTATTGACCGGGCGGTCTGGCGGTTTGCCTTCAGCGATTTTGTTGCTGTGTTGAGGTCTGAGGTCCAAGCGGTCTAGCGGTCTGTTACTGGCGACTAGGAGACCGGGCGGTCTAACGGTCTCACATGGCGGCTTGTCTCTCTCTGGCAGTGGCCGAGCGGTTAGCCCTTCTGTCTAACCGCGCGGCTTGTTCCTGTCTGTTGTTCTAGCCGCCCAGATTTTATGTATAGTTTTAGTCCCACATCTCTTATTTGTATTCTCTCTTCTCTCCTCCATTCTATATAAGGGAGGCCATACCTTTGTAATAGACACCTTTTTCTGATAATAAAATTTCAGTTATACCATTTCCGGCTTGTTTTAGTTCGCTTCTCACACAACTATTCCAAATAAAAGAAGTAGCATGTCCTAGGATTCCGAAGGAGAGTCATTACCCATATAGATCATTTTAGAGCCATAAATTTGCAGTTGATCCAGATAGAAAGTTTCGCATTGCTTTCCTCTCCACAATTCTTCGATCGGCTCACAAATCCAAGCGCAAAACTCCTCAAAAGCCTACCTCCAGCCCTCTTCTTTCTGTTAGGTCCATTGATCCTAATGTACTGGATTTGAAGAAGGCCTAACAAATAATGTATACACATGTGGTGATCTAACTTATGCTCAAGTTTAGTGATTGTAGGATATCTACTATACATTGATTGGACAAGTTGTCCAAGTGGCAAAAATAGGTATTGTCTAGGCAAACCAGTGGATAGATAGAAATCTATTTAAGTCCACGGGCATTGAGTGAAGGTTACACACTGTTGGGTACACTGAAAAATATGTACCAGATTTGGAAAAACCTCATCTTACTCAATAATATACATCAATTTGTATTTGATGGATGTTTGAGTTTCATTGTGTAGGTGTAAGGTTTGCAAGAAATTTTTCTAAGTACAAGTGTCGACACTTGTGAAGAATTGTGTCGACACCGAGAAGTTGGGTTGACACTAAAAGCAAGGCCTGTGTTGACACCCAGGCATTGTGTCGACACCTGAAGAAGAAGCTGTGTCGACACCCAGAATTGTGTCGACACCTAAGGCAGGAATTATGTCGACACCTAAAACCGAAGTTGTGTCGACACCCAAGAGTTATGTCGACACAAGAAGAAAGGCATGTGTCGACACTCAGGAATTGTGTCGACACCTGAAGAAAGTTTGTGTCGACACACAGGACTTGTGTCGACACACACTCAATGCCATCTTAAATCAACAGATATACTGGGTCTGAAGACTTGTGTCGACACACAGGACTTGTGTCAACACACACTCAACGATAGCTGGACATACACTCATTGCCATTTGTCTGCATCAGCTATATCAAGTCCAGAAGCAGTTGTATCGACACACATGACTTGTGTTAACACACACTCAACGATAGCTGGACATACACTCAACTCCATCTGTCAGCTTCAGTTGTGTTAAGACTAGGAGCAGTTGTGTCGATACACATGACTTGTGTCGACACATACAAACAGAAGCTGTGTCGAGTAGCAGAAGAATGATTATGTCAACACATGGAGTGTTATGTCGACATCATCAAGACTTGTGTCGACACATAGTCTATTTTTGTCGACACATGTGCAGCAGTTTGCTGAGTGGTTCATGCTGAGTTGTAAAGTCTTTAAGGAATCAGCTTTCATGACTGGTGACTCGACAGCTGTCATAACCAACAGGTCTGACACCTTTGTCAGAACTGTCAGAAGGTTGTTACAAACCGAATCAACCGGTAATCATGAGGAAACTCTATATAAGGGATTGATCCTTGACAACCAGAATAGTAACAGAACTAAGGAAGTAATCAAGCTATTATAGGAAAGAGAATCTTACAACAAGAAAAGGGGAAACCCTTAAGAAAGCAGATCTAGAGCAGTCTGTAAGAGAAGATTCAGATCTTATTCTGAATTCAAAGAAGGAGCTGATAGGAGATCAACTTCAACATCAAGTAAAGTTCAACCTTATTTTGTTCTATCAAAAATCTTTGAAACAGCTAAGTCAGGTTGAATCTGAAGATTCAGTGTATTCAAGAACTGATCAAAAAGCTCACACCTATAGAGAGTTCTATCTGGTGATATCTTCATATCTCTTAAACAATTAATTTCTTGTAGGATCTTTTGTAAGATCTGAGTTGTAAGCCTGAAATTATAAAGGCTGAGGTAGGGCTGAGTGCCTGAGGTGTAGGACCTATAATAGTCTGAGTTATAAGCCTAGTGATAAAGGCTGAGGTAGGGTTGAGGCCTGAGGTAGGATTTTTGAGAAGAATCTAAGGTAGGACTTGTATAAGTCTGAGCTGTAGGAACCAATCTGGTTCTGAGTTGTAAGATCTATGGATCTGAGCAAGTGGAAGGAAGTTGTGCTGAATCTAGTTCTCTACTAGATAGGCGAAGGGGGAAAGTGGATGTACCTATACCTTGGGGAACCATTATAAATCTTTTGTATGCTATGCTGTGTTTTTTGTACTGTGATTTGCATTTTCTATGCTAAGTAAGAACTAGTTAATTTCCTAAGTTATTAAAGAAAATTAGAACCTATTCACCCCCCCTCTAGGTTTCTAGGCTCTTGAAATAAGTCTTTCAAGTGGTATCATATGGAGGTTGCTCAAAGATTGACTTAAAAGTCTGAGTGAATCTCCAAGGCAATTAACAAATTTCAAGAATGAGTTCAAATGAGAATCAAAAGGAGTTTGGATCTATGAAACTGCCTTTCTGTAGGAAAGAATGTTTTAGCATATGGAAGGAATGAGTTAGATTGTTTATGGAAGCTTCTGATCCAAGAATCTACATTACTGTACAAGAAGGACCCTTCATTCCAATGAAGGTATCAGCTCTGGATGCAAATATTAAAACCCCTAAGAACTATTCTGAAATGACAAAGGATGAGATCATCCTGGCAACACTAGACAAAAGAGCACAGAACATTATTGTAAGTGCTATAGATGATTCCATATTTCAGAATCTGGTATATTATAAAACCTCCAAGGAAATGTTGGACACCCTGATTGTCTATATGGAGGGAATAGAAGAAGTTAGAGAGGACAGGAAATCTATGCTAAATCAAGAATATGAGAGCTTTAGACAAGCCAAGTCTGACAGCATAGCTGAATATTACAAGAAGTTCTTCAGGATAGTTAATGAGCTGATGACCTATGGAAGAGTCTTCAGCACATATGAACTGAATGACAAGTTTCTCAGATCACTAACAAAGGACTGGGATACAAAGATTTGTGCCATCAGAGAGGTGGCCAAGCTTGCTGATACACCTCCTCCAATACTATTTGGAAAGTTGCTATCCTATGAAATGCAGCTCACTGCTAGAAAAGGGGAGGAGAAAAATAGTAGGTCTGAGTACAAAGAGAATTCAGTGGCCTTCAAGGCTGAAGGCACAAGAAAGGGTAAGAGAAAGTCTCCTTCTCCACCCAGAAGGAGTGCTGAGGCAAAAGATGAAAATCCTGACAACATCACATCAGATAGCCACATCTCTGATGAGGATTTTGCTGCCTTTACAAGGAAGTTTCAAAGGTTCATGAAAAAGAAGAAGTGGAGAACCAGGCCATCTACATCCTTCTCCAAGGATGAGTATTACAAGAAAAAGAAGACTCCCACGGAGGACAGGTATGCCTCAAAACCTAGTAAACAAACTAATTCTAATATTGTTTGCTATTATTGCAACAGGCCAGGACATGTCATAGCTGACTGTCCAGACAAGAGGATTGAATCTAAGGACAAGAAGAAGCATCAACTGAAGGGCAAGAAGGAGAAATCTTTTGTTGCTCAAAAACAAAAGAGTTGGAAAGACTCTTCATCTTTAGGATCAGGAGAAGAAGAAGATGCAGAAGCATATGTTGGGCTATTCTCAAAAGAAGAGGATTCTAGGGAACTAGAATTCCTACAAATGCTAGACTCCATAAATGGAGTGGAAGACTATTACTGTAGAGGGCTGATGGCCCTGTCAGAAAATGATCAATGCCAGGATCAGCCTGGTCCAAGCAAGGTATATAATTCTCCCTCAGCTTCTGATTATTTCACTGGATCAGAATCAGCAGCATCAACTTCAAGAGAAGTGGATGGTTCTGATTCTGAGGGGGATGTACATCAACTCATTAATGAGTATGATGGGCTATTGCAAGCTCTAAAGAGGAGCAAGCTTCTTGTCAAGGAGCAGGCCAAGGAGATTGAATCTCTTAATTAGGCTGCATCAGAATCAACCAAGCTGATTGATTTGAAACTAAAAGAGGTTGCCAAACTGAAGAACGTAACTGTCATTCAGATGGGCACAATCTCTTTTAAGGAAAATCACATCAAGAATCTGAAGGCAAAACTTCAGAAAGAATAAGAGTTAGTGGCTAAATTCTCTAAGCCAAAATCAGTCTTGCCTTTAATAAAAAACTTCATTTCTCATAAAGGAAAGACTGGTTTAGGCTTTAAGGGAAGAACAAGGGCCACCAATTCACATGGAAAAGGAAAGGCCCCAGTTCAGCCACTAGACTCTAAGCCCCCTATTTTCTTTAGGAAGGTGATGCAACCTGCAAACAAGTATGATCATGAAATTACTCATGGTCACTGTGAGTATGGAGATCACATTGGCAAGTATGCAAATGCCAGTAGGCCACTCTATAGGCAAGCCCATCAGGTTCAAAATGAATTCTTGGGGTTTGCTGCTCCAGCACCTACACTTAAAAGGACTATTGACAACAAGGTTGTGAAGTCTGTAACTAAGAGGAGGTACAACAGATTTGAGTGTTGGTGTTGTGGCAAGGTATGCCACTTTGTTATGGATTGCTGGTTTAACACAAGTGTTAAAACCAAGAATAGTTTACCTATCAGAAAAGCTGTAGGTAAACATGATAATTTTCAAACTAACAAGAACCTAGGACCCAAAACTAATTTGGGTTCTAAGGATGAGTGATTCTTTATTTGATGCAGGAGAATCCAAGTGGCCATACCCCAATATGGTACTTGGATAGTGGATGTTCCAGACATATGACTGGAATAAGAAGAATGTTGAGGGACTATGTACCCATAGATAATGGAACCAAAGTATTCTTTGGTGGATCAGAAAAAGGAATCATCAAAGGATTTGGTAACATTTCTAGTGTTTCAATTACTATCACTAAAGTGGATTATGTGAAGGGTCTAAAACATAATATGATTAGCATAAGTCAACTTAGTGATCTAGGTTATGCCATCTCTTTTCTCAAAGGGGAGTGCCAAATAAGGAGGTCAAGTGATCAAGAGATCATTTTGACTGGCACTAGGAAAGGGAATGTATATTGTCTTAACCTAGATTGTGAGTTTAACATCTCACTAATTTGTCTAATTGCAGGAGAGAAAGCTTCACGATGTGTCAAATGACACAAGAGGCTAGCTCATCATAACTATAAGTCTATAGGACAGCTGTTTAGCATGGGATTAGTGAGGAATGGTCCTCAAGTCAAGTGCATTAAAGAGGGCGTGTGTTCAGCCTGCCAAAAGGGCAAACAGACTAAGTCCTCTTTCCATGCACTAGATACCAAAGATTCAATGAGATGTTTATATCTCTTGCATATGGATTTGTTTGGTCTTATGCCAGTTCATAGTCTTGGTAGGAAAGTATACACATTTGTTATTGTGGATGACTATTCTAGATTCACATGGGTTTTCTTCTTGAGGCAGAAATCTGAAACTCCTACTATTTTCCATACCTTTGTTAGACAAATTCAGAATGAATTTAACAATTCAGTGGTCAAAATCAGAAGTGACCATGGAACTGAATTTCAGTCTGAATGTATGACAAAGTTCTGTGAAGAACTAAGGATCCATTAGGAGTTCTCCTCACCTAGAACACCCCAGCAAAATGGTGTTACTGAAAGAAAGAATAGGACTCTAATTGAGGCAAGTAGAATACTACTTAGTGACACTGCTCTCCCTGAGTACTTCTGGGCAGAGGCAGTAAATACTGCATGTCATGTACTCAATAGAGCCTCCATCAATAAGAAACATAAGATGACTCCCTATCAGATTTGGAAAGGTAGAAAACCAAACATTTCCTACTTAAGAATCTTTGGTAGCAAGTGTTATGTCCTATTTAATGGTAAGCACTATCAAACAAAGTTTGCTGCCAAATCCCTAGAAGGGATATTTGTTGGGTACAGTAATAATAGTAGGGCATACAGGGTCTACAACTTGACTACACAAGTTATAGAAGAATCTGTCCATGTTGTATTTGATGAGTCTAAGTTGATTAACAGTGAATTGTCTAGTTCTTTAGTTAGTTCTACAGGTCTAACAGGCAGTCTGAACAAGCTGACTATCAATGAAGAAGACCCTGTTAGGCTGGATGAAGAAAAGGATGCATGTTGTCCAGGGGGAGAGCAAGACTCATTGGATGAAGAAGACAATGAGGAGCATCAGGTTGAGGAAAATGAAGAAGGCCAAGAGGTTGGTAGATTTCCTCTAGCAAGAAGACACCTAAAGGATCATCCAGCTCATCAAATAATTGGTGATGCAAGTCAAGGTGTACTAACCAAGAGTAAGAACATGAATATAGTTTTATGTTCAAGTTTCTTGTCACAGATAGAACCCAAGATGTTTGAAGAAGCCATGCTAGACACAAACTGGATTGATGTTATGAAAGAAGAGCTGAATTAATTCAGAAGGTGTAAAGTCTGGGAACTAGTTCCTAAACCAAAGGATCACAACATTATAGGAACCAAGTGGATCTACAGAAACAAACTTGATGAGAATGGCACTATAATCAAAAACAAGGCCAGACTGGTAGCAAAAAGCTACATGCAAGAGGAAGGGATTGACTTTGATCAAACCTTTGCCCCAATGGCAAGGCTGGAGGCTATAAGATTGTTCTTGGCCTATGCTGCCTATCAAGGGTTCAAGGTATATCAGATGGATGTAAAGTAAACATTTCTGAATGGTGACTTAAAAGAGGAAGCATATGTTGAACAACCATCAGGTTTTGTAGATTCTCATTATCCTGATTATGTATATAGGCTTAGGAAAGCTCTATATGGTTTGAAACAAGCCCCTAGGGCTTGGTATGAAATCTTGTCTGCTTTTCTTATTGAGAATAAATTCTCTAGAGGAAAGATAGACAAAACTCTATTATTTAGGGAATCTAAAGGTAAGATAATCCTAGTCAAGATATATGTTGATGACATTATCTTTGGATCTACTGAAAACAACCTTTGTAGAAAGTTTGCCAAACTAATGTAAGGGAAGTTTGAGATGAGCAGTATGGGTGAGCTGAAGTTCTTCTTGGGACTTCAAGTAAGACAAACTGATGATGGATTGTCCATATCCTAGTCTAAGTTCACCAAGGAGTTGATTAAGAAATATGGAATGGACTCAGCCTCCACCATGAAAACTCCAATGGGATCAAGTATGCCTATAGGAAAATATGAGGCAGGGAAACCTGTTGATGAGTCTTTGTATAGAGGGATAATTGGCTCCCTACTCTACTTGACTGCTAGTATACGTGACATCATGTATGCTACATGTGTCTATGCTAGGTACCAAGCTTGCCCAAAGGAATCTCATTATACTGCATTTAAGAGAATTTTGAGATATCTTAAGGTCACACCTAATCTAGGTCTTTGGTACCCTAAGAATAGAGATTTTATACTAACAGGTTTCTCAGATGCAGACTTTGCAGGATGCAAAGAAGACAGATTGAGCACTACAGGAATCTGTCAGTTCCTAGGTGGAAGGCTGGTGTAATGGTGCAGCAAGAAGCAGACCAGTGTAGCTATATCAACAACTGAGTCTGAATATGTAGCTGCAGGCAGTTGCTGTGCACAATTGTTGTGGATATAGCACCAACTTGAAGATCATGACATTAAGGTAAGTAGAATTCCACTGTTTTGTGATTCTACAAGTGTTATTTCTATTGTTAAGAATACTGTATCACACAGTAACCAAGCATATAGAAATTAAGTTTTATTTCATCAGAGAACATGTAGAGAAGGAAGATATTAATCTAGAATTTGTAAACACAAATAGTCAAATTGCTGATATTTTTACAAAACCTCTGGATGAAACTAAATTTAATCATTTTAAAATTTAATTAGGTATGTTGAACCTTGAATAGGTCAGCTAAAGCATTCCTAAGTAGAATATATAAGCATAATATTTCTTAGGAAATTTGTCTAAGTACAAAGTTTGTGTCGACATAAACAAATTGTGTCGACACACTCAGTATGTTGTGTCGACAAAGAAAAAGGATTTGTCGACACAGAAACAGTATCTGTGTCGACAGAAGTATGGGTGTCGACACAACTATGTCGAGACTTTAAGTTAGCTGATTTTTGTGTCAACACACAAAAATCAAAGTCGACACTTTGTGTAAAGACATGACCAGTCCATGTCGACACTGACATAAGAATGTCGACACATAGACGTGTCGACTAAACCTAAGTATTGTCGAGACCTAGATCTTTTATATCGACACATATAAGTATTGTCGAGACCTAGTATTATTACAAAGGAGCGTCTTTTGAACTCCCCTTTACACCTAGACTATAAATAGGTGAAGCCAAAATCTGGTCGACTACGCTCTCAGAATTCTTGGCTCTGCACCTTGAGTCGACAAATACCCTCTCTTCTTTTAACTTCCATCTCTCTCTCACTTTCGACAATGGCGCCACATCAGGATGACAAAGTGAATGAAGGCTATGAGCTGGTTCGTGGTGGATTCAAGATAGCGTCGCAAGAAATCCAGGGTGTAATTACCCTAATTTCAGAAAATGGTTTGGAATTCTTGGTCTCAGAACCGACTTAGATCTGGAAGAAGGAAGTCATGGAATTTTATTCATCAGCCACTGTGTACATAGACGGGAAGAAGATCCAAGCCACAGTAAAAGATTCCCGAGTGAAATTTACACTGAAGACGATTAGGAAATCACTCCAACTTCCTAAGGTTAAGGATGACAATGACATCATTCCATCAATGACAAAAGATGCATTAAGATGGTGCGGGCTAAACCTAATACCAAGGTTGGATCATCCATCACCAGGAAAGGGATGAATTCACAAGGGAAGTTCCTGTCTGAAATAGTAGGCAAGGTGATTTTTTGTAAAATAGGTGGACATGATAGAATTTCAGCCTCTATGCTCCATCTAATGACAAGAATAATTCTCAGGCTAAAAACTGACTAGGCATCAATAGTCTTTGATAAAATACAAGAAGGTATAAAGAAACAAAATTTGGGAAGGATTCTGTGTTTATGTTTATCTTCAGCAATACCAGATGTAATGAGCCAACTTCCAGGAACAAAAATCAACCATATGAGGAGAATGGACACCAGAATTCTATCTAGGTGGGATAGAGTATTAACCAAGGAGGTTTTTACTCCACAAAAATAGACCAAGAAAGAAAATAAGAAGAAGGAAGTTGTTCAGCAAGCAGAATCCTTTAGTGATTCTGAAGAGGAAGTGGTCTTCAGTTCAGATGAAGACATGCCACAAAAAGATGCTCAAGATCAAGTAGAGAGAATTGTGCTCCCAAAGCAACAGGTAGTCACTACTCTAGGGGAGAAAATCCTAAACAAGCTGCACAAGATGCTGTACTTTCTGAGCTACCTGCTCAAGGGGGAGGAATTGATGCAGCTACTCTAGAGAGTGAGTATGGAGCTGATACAGTAATGGATATTGTATCAGATATAAATAAAGAAGCACAAAATGTGCAGATAACAGATACAGCTCAAGATGAGCAAGTAAGTATCTCTTTTATAGAGAAGGGCCTGGACAACAATCTGGATGTCCAGGGAGAACCTTTTGTTTTCCAAACTAACCTTGTTCCTCCTGTACAGATGCAGCATAAGGTAACTATGGAAGAGATATTTCCTGATTTACCAGCTGCAAGGACTGAGGGGGAGCAATCACAGGTAGATAAGGAACTTCCAAGAACTGAGGGGGATGAGCTACTTAATGATCCATCTAATAAATAAATAGTTGATATTGAAAGCTCATCACAACCCTCTGATGATGAGGAAGCCACTATGGCTAAGAAGAGGAAGATGGTTGAAATTATGAAAAAGAGCACATGCTATAAAAAGGCCTTACAAACAGTCAAACAACCACCTGCTCCAAGCATGGACTTCAGTTCATTACTGGTCCAACTGCAAGTAAAATTGGATGAACAAAGGCAGTCTTTAGAGAAGTATGTGGATGAGTCAAATAAGGAACTGCAGTTTCAACTAGCTAAGGGCATTAAATCAATCAGATTTGATGTCAATCTGCATAAGAAAGAGATGACAGATTGCTTACATAAGGGAGGCAATGCTATAGTATATTTGGCTGAGCAACAATAGCTGCTGAAGACTAAGGTTGAAGACATTACCACCAAGCAAGGATATGTTTTAGAAAATCAATTCAGGTCCAATGAAAACCTCAAAGACTCCCATGAAGAAATCATCAAAAAACTGGGAAGTATTTCCACTGATTTGAAAACTGAAATATCAAAGCAATTACAAGAAGATCTAGCTTTTGTTCAAATAGCTATTAGAGCCTCTCAAAAGACCATTTCTGATTACCTAACTAAGTTCAAAGCTTACTATGAAGAAGGTACAGAATATCTGGCTAATCAGATAAGGTTTCAAAAGACTGATCTGAGAAATCATATAACTAGAGAAGTCATAAAAGGGGAGAGATTATTAGTCAAAGCTAGCTCTGATCATGCAAAATGGATCTCTAATTCCATCAGAGCTACACTTGGCTTTCCTCCTTTATGTAATGATGACAATGTTGCTGAGTCTGGAGTGCAACCTGCTAATATTAAAGGAGATCAACCTGAAGTTGCACAGGTTATTTACCCTCCTACTGACTTTGACATGGTTCAACAATGAGTACAGACAATGTATAACCCTAAACAGGAGGCACCAAATGTGATTATTGAAAAAGTAGAGATGTCAGAGGCTGCCAAGGAAGCTCAGAAGGAAGCACAGCTATCCAAGAAAAGGTTCAGAGAATAGGCTGAGTTGAAGCAAGATTTTGAGCAATAGAGCCCTACTTCTAGAAATATTATTTTGATTGCTTGGAAGGCTGTAAAGGATAAGACCTATGATAGGGGTAAATGGTATTCTGAGCAAGAATGGAATAAGTATCAAGCCAGGAAAGAAGCCATTCTTCAGTACAGAAGAAGTGCAAAAGCTGGGAAGTTAACTGCTAATGCTCTGGAGCCTAGCAGGTACTTCCCCAAGCCTTTTCACTATATTGAAAGGCAAAGGATAAAGGCTAAAGAACTGAAGAAGAAGGATCTCAAAGGGAAGAAACCTACTGATGATACAGAACCTACTGTGCAGGCAAAGATTAAATCTGGAAAAGGCATTGTAATTAAGGAGCCTAGTCAATCATAGGATAGATAGGCTTATGTGTAGAACAATGTAACTTTTTGCTTTTGTTCTAAGGAAAAACATGTAAACCCAGAATTTTCTGATTAATAAATAAAATTAGCTTCACTATTGATTTTTGTTGTTTACATTGTTTAGATGTTATCTTGCACTGAAATGTATGTACATCTATTTTTATGTGCTTTATTATGAGTGATGTATATCTTTAACTAGGGGTTATGAATTCTCAAAATAGGGGGAGATTGTTGGGTACACTGAAAAATATGTACCAGATTTGGAGAAGCCTCATCTTACTCAATGATATACATTAATTTGTATTTGATGGATGTTTGAGTTTCATTGTGCAGGTGTAAGGTTTGTAAGAAATTTTTCTAAGTACAAGTGTCGAAACTTGTGAAGAATTGTGTCGACACCCAGAAGTTGTGTCGACACTAGAAGCAAGGCCTGTGTCGATACCCAGGCATTATGTCGACACTTCAAGAAGAAGCTGTGTCGCCACCCAGAATTGTGTCGACAACTAAGGCAGGAATTGTGTCGACACCCAAAACAGAATTTGTGTCGAAACCTAAAGCAGAATTTGTGTTGACACCCAGGAGTTATGTCGACCCTAGAAGAAAGGCATGTGACGACACTCAAGAATTGTGTCGACACCTGAAGAAAGTTTGTGTCGACACACAGGACTTGTGTCGACACACACTCAACGCCATCTTACAGCAACAACTATAATGGGTCTGAAGACTTGTGTCGACACACAAGACTTGTGTCGACACACAAGACTTGTGTCGACACACACTCAACGATAGCTGGACATACACTCAACGCCATTTGTCTGCATCAGCTATGTCAAGACCAGAAGCAGTTATGTCGACACACAGGATTTGCGTCGACACACACTCAACGACAGCTGGACCTACACTCAACGCCATCTGTTAGCATCAGTTGTGTCAAGACTAGGAGCAGTTGTGTCGACACACAGGACTTGTATCGACACATACAAATAGAAGCTGTGTCGAGTAGCAGAAGAATGACTATGTCAACACATGGAGTGTTATGTCGACATCATCAAGACTTATGTTGACACTTAGTCTATTTGTGTCGACACATGTGCAACAGTTTGCTGAGCAGTTCATGATGAGCTGTAAAGTCTTTAAGGAATCAGCTATCATGACTGGTGACTCGACAACTATCATAACCAACAGGTCTGACACCTTTATCAGAACTGTCATAAGGTTGTTACAAACCGGATCAGCCGGTAATCATGAGGAAACTCTATATAAGGGACTGATCCTTGACAACCAGAAAAATAACAGAACTAAGGAAGTAATCAAGCTATTACAGGAAAGAGAATCTGACAACAAGAAAAGGGGAAACCCTTAAGAAGGCAGATCCAGAGCAGTCTACAAGAGAAGATTCAGATCTTATTTTTAATTAAAGGAAGGAGCTGACAGGAGATCAACTTCTTCATCAAGTAAAGTTCAACCTTATTTTATTCTTTCAAGAAGCTTTGAAATAGCTAAGTCAGGTTGAATCTGAAGATCCAGTTTATTCAAGAACTGATCAAGAAGCTCACACCTATAGAGAGTTCTATCTAGTGATATCTTCATATCTCTTAAACAATTAATTTCTTGTAGGATCTTTTATAAGATCTGAGTTGTAATCCTGAAATTATAAAGGCTGAGGTGGGGCTGAGTGCCTGAGGTGTAGGACTGGTAATAGTTTGAGTTGTAAGCCTAGTGATAAAGGCTGAGGTAGGGATGAGGCCTGAGGTAGGATTCTTGGTAAGAATCTGAGGTAGGACTTGTATAAGTCTAAGCTGTAGGAACCAATCAGGTTCTGAGTTGTAAGATCTGTGGATCTGAGCAAGTGGAAGGAACTTGGGCTGAATCCAGTTCTCTACTAGATTGGTGAAGGGAGAAAGTGGATGTACCCATACCTTGGGGAACCAATATAAATCTGGTATATGCTGTGCTGTGTTTTCTATACTGTGATTTGCATTTTTTGTGCTAAGTAAGAACTAGTTAATTGCCTAAGTTATTAAAGAAAATTAGAACTTATTCACCGCCCCCTCTAGGTGTCTAGGCTCTTGAAATAAGTCTTTCACACACTCAATGCTAGATGGCTTATAGTACTGAGCGGAGCCTATTCAGTCAAAGTCAAAGTAGTGGCAAGATGAGAAAGTGGCTAAGTCCACAGACGTTGAGTGAAGTCAACTCACTCAATGCCATACAACAAAAGGCTGTGAGATAGGCTAATGTAGTAAAAGCCTAAGAAGAAATAGGCAGAAGAGTGGCTAAGTCCACAAGCGTTGAGTGAGTATCACTCACTCAACGCCATACTCTATATTCATTTAGTATTGCCTTGTAAGTCAAAGCCACAAAAAATCTGTGCTAATAATTAACTAAGTCCATAGGTGTTGAGTGAGGCAAGCTCACTCAACGCCATGTGATAAAGGCGTTGACTGAATCTCATCCAGTCAGAGTCTGTGTTTTCAGACACATAAATTTGGCTAAGTCCAAATGCGTTGAGTGTAGCTTACTCACTCAATGCCAGATAAATAGAATAAAATCGGTTAAGTAGTTTGGCATTGAGTGAAGTTTACTCACTCAATGCTAAGGAGCAAAAAAAGCTGGCCAAGGCAGAAAGCGTTGAGTGAGATATACTGTAACACCCAAAATTCCAATTTGGAGTTCAAGCTGGGTGACATGGACTGGGACACGGGCGTGTCCCAGAGCATGTCCAGCTCTGGGTGTTCGAGTGTGTCTTGAGTGAGGCACACGACCTGGGACACGGGCGTGTACCAGGGTGTGTCAAGGTGACACCGCAAGGGACACAGGCGTATCCGAGGCCGTGTCCTGCTTGGGTTGGTAACCGGGCTGTGTTGAGTGGGGCACACGGCCTATGACATGGGCGTATCACATGGGCGTGTTTGGCTTACATCTAAGAACACGGGTGTGTGCCTTAGCCGTGTCCTTTTCAGAAATATTGAACCTGTGCCGATTAAGGGACACGCCCCTTAACACGGGCGTGTACCTCGTGACACTGGCGTATTAGAAGTTGACACGTGCATGTCTAAGCCCGTGTCCTAGTCTGGATGAGCCGGTTCGTGTACCACTTACATTACACGACTTGTGACATGGGCGTGTCACAGGCCGTGTCGGCCCAAAAAATAGACTTTTGAGGGCAATTTGTGGCCGTTTGTTTCCTTCATCCTGGATCCTGTGGCCCAGGTTATTTCGTGCTGGGTTAACTCCGGATTTGAGTGAAGATTTCATTGTTCACTTGGATATTATCTTTCTAAAGAGAAGAGAGAAGGGAAAGGAGCGAGGAGGAGGAAGAGGAGAAGATCCGGCCATAGCTGGAGCTTTAGAGTTCCGATTCGAGATCCAAGTCCAGATCTGTGGAGGCAAGACCGCTGCGGTTCTTTTCAACTCGCTAGAATTTCTATGGCTCCCAAGAGATCGTCAAGGGTAACGATCTTCCTTCATCGGACAAGTGAATTCCTCCTTTATGCATGAGCATGGGATCCTCCTCCAAAAGGTGAAGAGTAAGTGATCCCCATGGGTTAATTGTTGCTATCCATAGTTTAGTTTGTATGTAGGCACGAAAATATATAGTACGGGATAGGCATGCTATGTGAACCCCATCTAGACAGGTTGGTCTGGATTGGTGATATTGCATATTACACACTGGAGAAGACTCCGTGTATAAACGCGTAGGTTATTTAGTCAATGGGTTGTACTTGTGAAGGGGAGTAGTAGGAAGTACTGGAATGAGGAATTCCAGGAAAATACCATTATACTGCTTGTGCTGTGGCTATAGTGTAGCCAGTCCATTGTGGATAGTGTAGCCAGTCCGTTGTGGACAGCGTGGCTATTGTGAAGCCAGTCCTTGGTGGACATTATGGCTAGTGTGAGCTGCGAGCTCTGAAAAAGGCTTCTTGCCAAACAGAAAAGGTGAAACCGACCCGCGCCTTCAGATATAGCCTCGAGTACTCTATACTTGGTGATGGCAAGGCGACTTGAGCAACGGGGGGTGGTTGATCCGTACCTTCATTATGTCAACTGTACAGGAGAGCGTCAAGGCATTGAGCTTTCGTTAGTGGCATATTAAGAGTCTTAGGACTGCATGCCATTAATACTAAATGCTCAATACCGTGTAAATGGTGGTGTTGACCCTGGTTCGTCGGTGCACTAATAATGTGCCCTGAGTGCACGGATCATCGGGCCGTGTGGCTGACGGTTGTGATGGATTGATTGTGCGTGAGAGCACAATATATGCTATATCTGTCTATGCATTGCTATGCCTGTAGTGAAGGAATTCCACTGCCCCTGGAAAGGGGTAGGATTGTTATAAATTGGTTAGCTAAATGCTGACCGTTGCCTTGTTTACCACCTTCTGGTTGGGCTGTCCCTATGCAGGTGCTGGAGAGCCGAGCGAGAAGTAAGGGCTGAAGTCCCTGCTATTGCTGCTGCTGCCGCTGCCGCTTCTATCCCTTAAAGGCTAAGCTTTCTATTGTGTTTTGTTCATGTGTGGCCGGCTTGTGCGCCGATGTATGCAATCCACACTATGAAAAGAGGAACTGTAAGGTCTTAAGGCCAACATGTGTTGTATTTGCTGTCCACTCCTTCAAGAGTTGATATATAAATGTGGTTTATATATATAGTGGACATTCCTGGTATGAGTTCATCATTATTGTTAAAATCTTCCGCTAGCATACTCTGAGTTAGGATGCAATGGTGTTTTGTTATTAACTTGTGACCTCGCCGTCTGTTTGTGGCATATAGCGTGGGGCCCCGGCCGGACCTTTTATTATATGTTATTTAACGGGTGGAGTTGTTACATTTTGGTATCAGAGGGAGGTTTCTATCCTCCGACCTGTGGGTTATGGGCCCACCATGCTTCCGCTGTGTACCGCTTTAACACTAATGAACTCTTGATTGTCCACTAAGGAATGCAAATACACTAGTTTGAGGAACCTGCACATTCCTATATTGTTGTTATTGCCTACGCGAGGTTGCTAATGTGTGTCTTGTTCACCTATAGGTGACTCATAGTGATGCTGGGCAATCTGAGCCCCAACATTCTGATGAGTGTGCGCCACCAGCTGAGGTGCCCAAACCTCCTCCATCTACGGAAACAGTTCGCTTAGTTGCTGAGGCACTTTTTGTCATGATTCAGCAGACCGGGCAGGCACAGCCGATATTGGTTCAGCCGACCGGGTAGGCGTAACTGGCATTAGTGCCAGATCGTTTGATGTAAGTCCCGAACCGGTTGAGGCATTGGATCCGCGAGCAGCTGAACGACAGTTGAAGCAATTCATGAGCTTCAATCTGCCTACGTTCACGGGTATGGGATCCCCAACGTAGGCAGAGGATTGGTTATTGCGAGTCAAGCGTATATTGATGACGATTAGGACAGAGGAAAGTACTAAAGTCACTTTGGCCACCTTCATGTTGGAAGGAGAGGCGCGGTTATGGTGGGACGAGGTTGAGTTACACCATTTAGCGGGCAGGCAGTTAACATAAGTTTCAATTGAGGAGTTCTCTCGAATGTTTTTAGCAAAGAACTTACCAGCGACACAACACATTGCCATGGAGAATGAGTTCCAATGGTTAACGCAAGGAGAAAGTAGCGTTGATATGTACTTGCATGAATTTATAAGGTTGGGACGGTATGCGGGGTCAATCTTCGTGGATGAACAAAGGAAAACAAATCGGTTCTACGAAGGATTGCGGGATGAGTTGAGGTTCCTGCTTTCGAGTTCGGTGAACCAAGGATTTCAGGCATTGGTTGATACTGCGTATGCGCTGGAAAAGGACATGGAGCGAGTGCAAGGCAAAAAGGATTTGGCTATGACAAAGCCAGAGTTCAAGGCACCCCGCCCGGGAAAAACGTACTACCAGAAGAAGTGGGGCAAGAGGTCCAAGCCTTCTGGGCAAGCTTCTGCGATAGTTGCGTCAGGAGCAACTTCAAAGTAGGAGTCGCGTACCTTCTTTACCTTTGGAAAAGTGGGGCATATATCCCGTGATTGTCGGGTTGCTCAGCCAAAGGGGGAAAAGAAGACAGGCGCGTCTTATGCCGAGAAGGGCAAAGAAGTAGTAAAGTCCTCTGCATCCCAGGCGCAGCGCAGAGTTTATAATCTTGGCCAGCAGGAGGCTATAAAGCAAAGTGACATCGTCACAGGTATGATTTAAGATATTGCTTACTTTGTTGTTAGTGTATACTTTCTATGTAGCTTGTGCATGATGTGTGTGCTACAGGCTTTGTCCTGATTCAGAATAACCCGGCGAGAGCCCTGTTTGATAAGGGGTCTTCACATTCATTTCTCTCTAAGGACTTCGTAGCTCGAATTGGAGTAACGAGTCATGTGACGACAGATAGTATAAAAGTGTTATTACCGAATGGTTGTGTGATACTTGCAGATAGAGCTTGCGATGTGGAAGTTCAAATAGGAAGTCGGGATTTCAGTTTGAGTACATATGTACTACCGATATCGGAGTTTGATGTGATCTTTGGCATGAAATGGCTCTCGGAGTAGCGTGCCTTTATTGATTGCAATTCAAAGGAGATCACACTGGCCATAATACCGAGATTGAGACTAAGTTTGCTGGTATGCGAGGAGTGAGCGGGATCTTGGTGTCTGCTCTCCAAGTCGTCAATGCTGTTCGGAAGGGCGCAGAGTTATTCTTCACGCTTATTCAGGCAGTTGAGCCAAAGGCCAGTGTGAGCGATGTTCCGATTGTGTCGGAGTTTGCTGATGTATTTCGTAAGGATCTTCCTGGGTTACCACCCCAGCGAGAGATCAACTTCACGATTGAGTTTGTTCCAAGTGCGAAACCTATGACCCGCTTGCCATATCACATAGCGCCAAAGGAAATGGCTGAATTGAAAGTCTAACTGCAAGAGTTGCTGGAACAGGGATACATACGCCCAAGTATGTCACCTTGGAGCGCACCTGTTCTGTTTGTGAAAAAGAAGGACGGTAGTTTACGGTTATGTATTGACTATCGTGAGTTGAATAAGCTTACAGAGAAAAACAAGTATCTGATTACACGGATAGATGACTTGTTCGATCAGCTAGTGGGATCAACCGTCTATTCCAAATTGGATTTGAAATCTGGATATTACCAGCTGAGGATTCGGGACGGTGATATCGCCAAGACAGTATTTGGAATACGTTGTGGGAATTATGAGTTCACCGTAATACCGTTTGGCTTTTGTAATGCGCCTTCGGTATTCATGGATCTAATGTACCGAACTTTCTGAGAGTAATTGGATCTGTTTGTGATTGTCTTCATCGATGATATCTTAGTGTACTCACAGTCGGAAGCCGATCATGCAAACCATTTACGGTTGGTGTTGCATACCTTGAGAGAAATAAGCTCTATGACAAGTTCTCAAAGTGTGAGTTTTGGCTGTCGCCGGTGGCTTTTCTTGGCCACGTGGTAAGTGGAGAGGGCATATCAGTGGATCCGTCTAAGATAAGTGCCATCCGAGAGTGGCTAGTGATGTCTTTAGGGGCTGAGGTCAGGAGTTTCCTTGGACTGGAATGCTACTATAGACGATTTATGGAAAACTTCTCACAGATTGCTTTGCCTCTGACCACATTGATGAGAAAGGATCAGAAGTTCGTTTGGATGCCAGAGTGCGCGCGAGCTTTTGAAGAGCTGAAGATTAATTTGACCATGACGTCGGTATTGACATCGCCATGTGGTACAGACGGCTATGAGATCTATAATGATGCTTTAGGGAGCGGCTTAGGCTGCGTTCTTCTGCAGTTTGGTAAAGTGATTGCTTATGGCTCACGCTAGTTGAAAGTGTATGAATGGAATTATCCCATCCACGACTTGGAGTTGGTGGCGATGATCTTTGCACTGAAATTGTGGCAGCACTATCTATATGGCGTTAAAGTGGATATCTATACAGATCATAAGAGCCTAAAGTATCTGTTGGACCAGAAGGATTTGAATATGCGACAACGAAGGTGGATGGAGTTCCTAGGGGACTACACCTTTGATATTCACTATACTCCCGGGAAGGGAAATGTAGTCGCTGATGCATTGAGTCGTAGGACTCCGATAAGGGCAAGTTGGTTGCAGATGCATGATGAGCGTCTGATCCAGGAGTTGGAAGCGTTAGAGATTTCTTGTGTTGACAAGAATTCCATAGCCGATGCATGCTTGAATTTGACGGAGGTACAATATGACCTTGCAGATAGGGTTCGGCGAGCAACGGAGCTTGATGAAAGTCTCCAACGCTATGCCAATGAAGGGCCAGATGGCCAATTCTCCTAGAATGATGGCTTGTAAAATAAAGATGGCCAGTTGTGCATCCCAAGTATGGGTAAGTTGAGAGAAGAGTTGATGTATGAAGATCACTTTGCAAAGTACTCAATTCACCCTGGGAGCACAAAGATGTACAAGGATATGAAGAAGTTATTCTGGTGGCCAGGACTAAAGAAAGACATAGCACATTATGTGTCTAAGTGTCAAATTTGTGCATTGGTCAAAGCGGAATGTCAGAAGCATGGCGGTTTCCTGAAGTCATTACCTATTCCTTAGTGGAAGTTTGATGATATCTCAATGGATTTCGTGCACAGGTCGCCGAGATCTCAACGCGGGAATGATTCAATCTGGGTGATTGTAGACCGGTTGACAAAACTGGCTCACTTCCTACCGAATACAAGGGATAATTTAGTGGAAACCTTGGCAAAACTCTATGTGGAGCAGATTGTCTGATTGCGCGGTGTTCCCCGGACCATCATAAGTGATCGTGATGGGTGATTCACATCAAATGATTGGAGGCTAATTCATCAAATATTGGGAACAAAGTTGGCATTCAGTACGACCTTTCATCCCCAAACGGATGGCCAGACTGAGTGGACCAACAGGACGATGGAGGATATGCTCCGAATGTGCGCTCTAGATTTTGGTAAGAGATGGGAAGATAATCTCTATATGGTGGAGTTTGCCTATAATAATAGCTACCAAGCGAGCATTGGTATGTCACTGTTTGAAGCACTGTATGGTTATAAGTGTCGTAATAGTTAGCTTGGGCATAAGCAGGAGAATCCAAGCTGTATAAGCATAAGGAAGTCGAAGAGGCTAACTCGACAATACGCTCTATTCGGGAGAGGCTACTGATAGCCCAGGATCGACAAGCAATGTACTACAATGCCAAACACCAGAACGTGGAGTTTGCGGTGGGCTATTGGGTATATTTGAAGATCAAACCCTTCAAAGGCATGTCCAGGATTCGGCGGTTGAAAAAGCTAAGTCCGAGATATCTTGGTCAGTTTGAAGTGGTGGAGCAAGTTAGGGAAGCTGCCTATCGGCTAGCTCTTTCGGCAGAATTGAGTGGATTGCATGATGTGTTCCACATCTCAGTGCTTCGAAAAGCCATCAAGGATCTAGCTCAAGTGAATGAGAATGATCGTGTACCGGTCGAATATTGGCTAACGATAAAGGTTAGACCCATTCAGATCGAGGATAGAGTCGATAAACAGTTGCAGAACAAAACAATAGTGATGGTCAATGTCTGGTGGGATAATTGTGGCCGTGAGGAGCTAACATGGGAGCAGGAGCAGACCATGCGAGCTGATTTTCCCGAGTTGTTTATTTGAACTATTGTAAAGTGCGCTTTTGTTGTAACGGTCATTTTGAAGTTATAACATTGTGCTCGTTGGATTTCCTTGCTGTGAGAAAATTTCGGGATGAAATTTATTGTAAGGAGGGGAGGGTTGTAACACCCAAAATTCCAATTTGGAGTTCAGGCTGGGTGACACGGCCTGGGATACGGGCGTGTCTTAAGGCATGTCCAGCTCTGGGTGCTCGAGTGTATCTCGAGTGAGGCACACAGCCTGGGATACGGGCGTGTCCCAGGGTGTGTCAAGGTGACATGGTCAGGGACACAGGCGTTTCCGAGGCCGTATCCTGCTCGGGTTGGTAACCGGGCTATATTGAGTGGGGCACACGGCTTGTGACACAGGCGTGTCATAGGGGCGTGTTTGGCACATGGCTAAGGACATGGGCGTGTGCCTTAGACATGTCTTTTTCGGGAATATTGATCCTGTGCTGATTGAGGGACACACCCCTCAACACGGGCATGCACCTCATGACACGGGCATGTCAAAAGTTCACACAGGCGTGTCTAAGCCCGTGTCCTGGTCTGGATGAGTTGGTTAGTATACCGCTTGTAGTATACGTCCTGTGACACGGGCGTGTCACAGGCCGTGTCAACCCAAAAAATAGACTTTTGAGGGCGATTTGTGGTGGTTCATTTCCTTCATCCTTGATCTTGTGGCCCAGGTTATTTCCTGATGGGTTAACTCCGGATTTGAGTGAAGATTTCATTCTTCACTTGGATATCCTCTTTCTAAAGAGAAGAGAGAAGGGAGAGGAGCAAGGAGGAGCAAGAGGAGAAGATCCGGCCACGGCTGGAGCTTTAGAGTTCCGATTCGAGATCCGAGGCTAGATCTGTGGAGGCAAGACCGCTACAGTTCTTTTCAAATGGCTAGAATTTCTATGGCTCCCAAGAGATCGTCAAGGGTAACGATCTTCCTTTATTGGATAAGTGAATTCCTCCTTTATGCATGAGCATGGGATCCTCCACCAAAAGGTGAAGAGTAAGTGATCCCTGCAGGTTGATAGTTGCTATCCCCAGTTGAGCTTGCATCTAGACCCAGAAATGTGTAGTACGGGATAGACATGCTGTGTGAAGTGTAAGATCCTGTTCCTCAAATCCGAGGCAACCCGGATCTTATGCCCAGAACCGCCGCCTTACGGTGACACTAACGCACGAATTAGTCGTCACCGCAAGACGCCGATTCTGCCGTCTAGTACGATCATAACATGTTCGGCCAATATGAGAATAATTACATAATAAATCAGAGTAAAAGCAGAGGTAAGTCCACAGCCACATCACATATATATATCAAATGAAATAAAAGCCAGTCCATAATGAGTACAGAAATGAAAGTAAATAGGGCTTATGCCCAGTACATCATAATCTCTCTCTCACTCTCATACACAGCAGCGGAATCTATCATCTCGAATCATCGCACCTGAACATGTGCTCCAGTAGTAGTGGCCGGTATCTGCTCCTCAAGCCCTGCCTCCTCGACGTGCTGGATTACCTCTTCGAGCTCCTAAAATAGTAAGGTCAACGACCATTAGTCAAACAGACTAAGTCGTATCCTCAGCACCTCCTCCTGCAACTCCTGGGCACCGTGCGGGAGGACGAAGCGGAGGACAACAAGGGGTAGCAAAAGAGAGCAGGTGACAGGAATCTGACAGGGTATATAATCAAGAAAACGATGAAATGTAACCTCCACTTATGCGAGTACGCATAAGCAAGGGATCTTTTGCAAGGCTCCCATTGTATAGAATGTCCCATACCATTTATACAATGGGGTGTCAGAGTCACAAGCATATACATAAAGTAAAAATAACCTCAACCTATAAACATGCCCACTCAGGCTTATAGGCTAAGGGATCGTATAGCAGGTCCTAATGTATAAGCGTCCCATACCACTTATACATTAGGTGACTTAAGTTGTTATGAAGGTTAATGTTATGCATCTATATGGTGGGTATGATATGAACATGCAGTGCAACACACACACACGACTCCGTGATCACAGACCTTTAGTTCCCACTTTTCGAGAGCTAGCATCACTCTCAGGTACCACCGTTGTGGCTACGGCAGCAGCGGAGCGGGCGTCTCCGCCTTCTAGGCGGGTATACACACTACCAGGCCTAGACCTCTCTTGTGCGCCTCTGTACACCGTCAGTGCACTCTAGAGTCTCTGCGTACAACTTTGCTGACTACCTGTCAGTCTTGTTGGGCTGGGTGCGCGTTATTAGGAAAAGCCTTCCAGACTCCAGTGTAAACATCCTACTGGTCCATCTAACCCTCTCACCCGCCTGGTCCATCGTACTGCCGTCGGTGTGACGACTGGCCAGTACCGCATGGCCCGCCACTAGTATATGCACATGCAAGTATAGTATATTGAGCCTCCAGCTCGAAAGTCTAACCAGTCCCAAAACTCTCCAACCCGTCACGGGTGAGAGTATACTACAAAACCTCCAACCCTGCCCGGGTGAGTATATATATAAAACCAATTTCATCCTCCCACTCTGCACGGGCGAGCAAGTAGTCAAAGACTCCAAGTCCCTCCAAACCGGTACGAGTGAGCACATGTCCAGTTCACCTAACCTAATAGACTGCTCTTGTCTACAGTGTATCATACTTAAAATCTTAAGGTTAATCCCAGGACTGTCCAAGGTATTCCCGGTGAAGGGCTCTCAGGGGCACTAGGAGCTATGATGGGTTGAATCCCAAAGCTCCCTTTCTCAAGGATATTTAGTTTAGTTGTTGCCTACCCCGAACCCCCTTTTCTCTCTCCTATTACATAGAATGACCCAGTGATTTAAGGTATGGGTTAAGGAGTGGAGATCTTCCGTCAACCCTTTCTAGGTAAGTCTTATGTCGCTCTGTTACTCTCATCTCTAGAATGCATCTGCCACCCAGGGTTATACTTCCGAACTTAGACCCTAACTCAGTTGTTGATTCATCCCCTGGCGGCCTATAGTCCAACCTTCTTTACCAAGCGCACCCCATGACCTATTGCCACCCTGAAATCGAACTTCTAAATTCTTGATCCAGCTGACCCCAAGTATTTATCCTAGGGTGGTATGGACTAATAAAATGAGTGTGTTGATTTTCATAATTTTCCTAGGTCATTAAGGCCTTTAATTAAATCTTTTAGAATTATTCCCTAGGTCATTTTACGCATGAAGTATCATCAATTAAAATCTTCTGACTTATGGGAATTTTCCTGAATTGCATAGGAGAAAAATATTACTGTCTACAAGATTTCATAATTTTCCTTTTATTATATCTATTCATCCCATAATTAATACAATTCCTACACAAGTGTCATTTTCCAAATGAAGTACAAGAAATGTATTCACCAAAATTCCAGGAAAATTACTAAGCATTCATATTACTATTTTATGGCTAATGACAGAGTTTCATTTATTTCCACTGTGTAATGGTCTACCAAAATTCATTCCTAATTATTTACCAAAATGCCATTTTCCTACCTTAATAATTATCAATGTATACAAAAATTCTGAAATAAATATGCAACACTAATATTGCTATTATACATCTATAGAAATATTTTTACAATTTCCCCACATGTAATTCCATCAATTCATAAATAAATACAAAAAGGGGTAAAATAGTAATTCCAAGGTTTTTGTTCCAATAATCTCCAAACAGAGGTCAAAAATTTTCCTAAGTCAAATAAGACACCATACTTTGACTTGGCTGAATCTGAAAGTTTTCTATAGCCAATTTCTATTTTTCCCATTTATTTTCCCAAAAAGGCCTATATTTTGAAAAATCCCATTAAGTGGTATTTTTAATTCCAAAAATCCCAAAAATAATTCTAGGGGTGAAACATGCCCTAAAGTATCACTGGAATCTATTGCATGATTTTTGGGTGCCTCAGCTAGGCTAAATTCACAAAATACAAATTATTGCTAAATGCACACCAAGGCCTAAATTAGCCTACACTTACAAGTGAGTTAAGTCAACATGCCTTGTTCCAATTTCAGGGAAATTTCTACCACTGGTCTATATGGTCCCTAATGGCCAGCCACCAAAATTTGGGGCCATTTGGAGTTAGCTAACTCCAAGAATCACCTAGTTAAGCCCTAGGGGTATTTTGGTAATTTTCCCACATTTTGTTTTCCAATCAAGCCCATTTTTGGGCAGGGCCTGAATATGCCATAATTATACCTCTGACCAAAATTTCAGGTCAAGGGGGCTTCTGGTTTGGCTTGGGCAGCCATTTGAAATTCTGCAAAATTGCTATTTGCAGCCCAAGTCAAATTTCATTTCTCAAACATGCAAGTGAGATTCCTCATCATGCAGTGAACCAATTTAGCCCAAATTTTAAACATGGGTCTAATATACCCATGAGAGGGTGCCACCAAAATTTGGGGCCATTTGGAGTTAGGAAACTCCAAAAATCACATTTATTTGCTTTTGGGTATTTTTGTAAAAACTATAGCAAAATGTCCCCCAAAAATTCTGATTTTTGGGGAGGGCCTAGATTTGACCAAATAAGCCACATGTCCAAAATTTCAGTCCATTTGGACTTAGGGTTTGAGCAGGGCATCAGTTTTAATTTCTGCCCTAGTTAGGGGGCAGTCCTAGCAAAACAGCCCTACAGGGCAGCCTACTGGTCCAAAACCTATGATTTCTCTGGCATTTTGAATTTAACTCATCTAGCTAGCTTTTTCATTCAGGGTCCATCCTAAGTACAGGTCTCTAAGTACCCTAAAATTGACATGCACAATTATTGTTACATTGTGACAATATTCCACATTATTCATAAAATAATAATACAGGTTTATAATAAAAATCTCTGCACGGATCTTGAAGCCCATCGGACGACATCTGGATCGTCTTCTTCCTCATGCATGCATGCATGGCCATCCCGTGCAGGCCACCCTTGCGGGGTGGTTTCCGGCCATCGCCGGCGGCGGGGCCTCCGGCCAAGACCTTCCCCGGCCTCACGGTGGTCGGGGCTAGGGCTGGCCGGCGACTGGGCGGCGGAGAGCGGCGGACGGCGGCGGCGCAACCAAACCAAAAAAAACCTAAAGCCGCCATTTTTAAACCTATTTTTAATCTTTTTGATTCCTATGTCGAGCTCGTTTGAGCTCGACCTCTAACCTAGATGATCTAGGATACTAGTACAGTAAGAGGGGAGGGGATACGGACCGGTGGTTGTGGTTGAGGTTGAGGGTGGCGGCGGCTTCCCCTAGCATGAATATTCCGGCGAGTTCCTTGGCTTGCCATGGCTGCAGGTGGCTCCGGCTCTCTCTCTCTCTGTCTCAGGGGTAGGAGTGAATGGAAAATGAGAGGGGGAAGTGGTTTGGGGCTGATTTAAGAGGGGGGGCGACCTCACCAAGGCTAGGCGATTTCACCAAGGTTGGGGGTCGGGTTAGTGGGTTTGGCCGGCTAGGTGGCTTGGGAGTGGGCCCCACTGGTCCATGAGGGTTGACTAGACCTTAGTGGGTCGGGTTGCCAAGTCTAGGGCCGAGTTGGGTGAGTGAAGAGAGGGAGTTGACTTCCATAAATGGGTTAGGTCATATTGGGCTTGGGTTGGGTTTGGGCTTGGCCCAAGGCTGCATGGTGGGGGTCCCACACCTCCTGATACCCATGCATGGTCAGCCAACCCATCATGGGTTGGTGGAATGAGCCCAAGTGGTCCAAACCCATTTCTCAGCATCTTCTCTCTCCTACTCCTCCTCTTTTCTCTCTCCTAAGTGTTCTCCCAAAATCACTATTGTAAGACCCTATTTTTCTCTCCCCTAGGGTTTGTAGGGTCACTTTAGGCCCACATGATGAATTTGGGTTGATTTGGGTGGACCCAACCCAGTGAATTGGGCTAGGACACCATTTTCACTATTTGGGTCCAAGGTGTTGACTTGACCCATCATGGTCAACTGGTTGACCCCATGGCCTACCTTGGGGTCCACTTAGATTGTATTTAGGGTTAGGGCATCATGAGGGGATCATGGTGTGGCTAGGGTTCCTGTTTAGGCTAGTTTGACCTAGTTTGACTTTGGCCCCATGGTGGGCCCCACATGGCTACAACCCACTACCTAGGGTCAATCTAGCTTCCAACCCTAACACCCACCCCATGCCTAACCCAATCTAAGTTAAGGGGTCTAGAAGTAACATTGGGATGTTACAAATCCTATAAACGAAAGAAATAATTTCGTCCCCGAAATTTAAGTTTGGGTCTACGGGTTCCAATTGCAGAAATTGTTAAGGAAATTTTGTAGAAAATAACATAAAAGTACCTGGTGTAAATAGTTCTGGATGACGCTCCAGCATCAGATCCCTAGGTTCCCAGGTGTGCTCCTCCCGTCCATAGTTGGACCACAGCACCTTTACGAGTGGAATCTTCTTTTTCCTCAACGTTCGGACTGCTGAATCGTCGATCCGGATCGGCTCCAATCTAACTGAACGGTCAGGCCCGACCGGTCCAGCTGCAGTAGGGACATGCTGCTCAGGGCGAAGGAGAGCTCTTCGCAAAGAAGAGACATGGAACACATCGTGTAGGCTACTCAGCTCCGGAGGTAGCTGCAGCCGATAAGCCAAGGGGCCCACACGCTCCAGAATCAGGTATGGTCCCATGTACCGGGGGCTGAGCTTCTTATGTCTTCGAATCCGAGAAATACCGTGTACCGGTCGGATCTTCAGGAAAACCCTGTCCCCAACTTGGAACTCCACCTTCCGGTGTCGTGCATCATAATATTTTGCCTGTCTGCTCTGAGCCTCCAAAAGCCGATCCCTGATCAAATGAATCTGAGCCTCCGTATCCTCTACAAATTCTGACCCAAGGGCTCGGGTATCCACATCCTGCACCCAGGATAGCGGAGTCCGGCATTTTCTCCCATAAAGCGCCTCGTAAGGAGCCATCCCGATGCTGGCCTGGTGGCTGTTGTTGTATGAGAATTCGATCAACGGTAGTAGCCTCTCCCAAGGTTTCCCTGTATCCAAAATACATAACCTGAGCAGGTCCTCCATAGTGCGTATCGTCCGCTCCGTCTGACCGTCGGTCTGCGGGTGGAAGGCAGTGCTAAAGGAAAGTCTGGATCCCAAGTAAGCGTGCACTGCCCTCCATTCCCTGGAGGTGAAGCAACCGTCTCTATCTGAAACAATAGACCTGGGTACTCCGTGATACCGGATGAACTGCTCTACAAACAACCTCACCAACACAGCAACTGGGGCATCTTTTCTGACCGGGATAAACCGTGCTATCTTGGTCAACCTGTCCACAATGACCCAGACAGAATCGTGCCCAGAATGGGAGCGAGGGAGTCCGTGTACAAAATCCATGGAAATATCCTCGAACTTCCATTCTGGGACTGGCAGTGGCTGTAATACACCACCTGGGCTCTTGCATTCGGCCTTCACTCGCTGGCAAGTCTCGCAATGTGTCACAAGGTATATGATCTCCCTCTTCATTCCTGGCCAATACATGGTCCGTCGTAGGTCAGCCCACATCTTGGTGATGCCGGGATGCACTGAATATCTGGAGTAGTGTGCCTCTCTGAGGATGTCATCCCGGATCTCACCTCCTGCTGGAATGTACACTCGGCCACGGAATCGAAGAAGGTCGTCCTCCAGCGTATAATCCCCATACTTGCCTCCTTTTAGAGCGTCAAAGATAGGCTCTAGATCAGTATCCAATCTCTGATGTGTAAGAATGCGCTTCTGTATATCATCATTGCTGACCAAAGAGTTCAGGTACTCTCGATAGAGCACTGGCTCGGCTTCCGAAACCATGGTAATCTGCATATCCTCCATCATGCGTAGCAGCTCCATAGACATCACCCGGGGCTCCGGTCCAGAAGTGCCGGCTCTCCTGCTCAAAGCATCTGCTACAGTATTCGCCTTTCCCGGGTGATAGTGCATCTTATAGTCGTAATCGCAGAGGAACTCAAGCCACCTTCTCTGTCGCAGGTTCAGAACCTTCTGCGTGTCGATGTATTTGAGATTCTTATGATCGGAGTATATATCACAATGAATCCCGTAGAGGTAATGTCTCCATGTCTTGAGGGCAAAGACTACGGCCCCGAGCTCGAGGTCATGTACTGGGTAGTTATGCTCATGCTTCTTCAGCTGTCGCGAAGCATAAGCGATAACATGTCCATGTTGCATCAGGACTGCACCCATCCCCTGATAAGAGGCATCTGTATATATCTGGAATCCTTCGCTCCCAGAGGGAAGTGCAAGGATGGGGGATGAAGTGAGCCGGTCCTTGAGCTCTTGAAATGCTGACTCGCACCGCTCTGTCCAGTCAAATGCGGCATCCTTTTTCGTCAAGGACGTGAGGGGGAGGGCTATCCTCGAGAATCCCTCCACGAACTTGCGATAATAACCTGCTAGGCCCAAGAAGCTACGGATGTCCGACGCTGTCTTTGGTCGTGGCCAATCCCGCACTGCCTCAATCTTAGCTGGATCCACTGCTAATCCAGCTCCACTGATCGTGTGTCCAAGGAAAGCCACTTCCTGAAGCCAGAACTGGCACTTAGAGAACTTCGCATACATCTGGAATTCTCTTAACTTCTGCAATACCAGCGCTAGGTGCTCCGCGTGCTCCTCTCGAGACCGTGAGTAAATCAAAATATCATCAATAAAAACTATGACAAACCGATCTAGATAAGGCTCGAATACACGGTTCATGAGCGTCATGAATGCCGAGGGGGCATTCGTGAGCCCAAATGGCATCACCGTGAATTCATATAGGCCATAACGTGAGCTGAATGCGGTCTTCGGTATGTCTTCCTCCCGGATGCGTAACTGGTAATAGCCGGATCGTAAATCGAGCTTAGAGAACCAGAAGGCTCCCTGAAGTTGATCAAATAACTCGTCTATCCGGGGCAATGGGTAGGTGTTCCGAACCGTCAACCTATTCAATTCCCTGTAATCTATACACAGTCGGAGGGATCCATCCTTCTTCTTCACAAATAAAACCGGTGCTCCCCACGGTGATGAACTTGGCCGCACAAATCCTGACTCCACAAGTTCCTGTAGCTGAGTCCTGAACTCTGCCAATTCCCTAGGAGCCATTCTGTAGGGTGCTCGGGACACTGGTCTCGCCCCTGGCACCAACTGGATCCTGAAGTCCAAGTCTCGTGATGGTGGTAGTCCAGGTAACTTCTCCGGAAAGACATCAGCATAATCTCGTGCCACTGGAACATCGGCTATGGAACCCTCTACCACAGCCATCTCGAAACAAATGAGGTATACCTCTTCTCCCTGTTCATAGGCCTTAACGGCCTGTACTGAAGATAAAGAGAGTCGGGGAATGGAACGGATACCTTCAATGATGACGTAGGAGTCTCCGTGTCTGAGTGTGATCCTCTTCGAGGGGCAATCTATCTGCGCGTAGTTCCAATGAAGCCAATTCATGCCTAGGATCAGATCATAATCCGGTAGGCTCAGAACTGTTGCCGGAGCTTCAAACGCTTTGCCTCCTACCTCGACATCCATATTGCAGCAGTCTGTGGTTCGAAGTTCCGTACCATCAGGGAGTCGCACTCTCTTTTCCAAACCGGAAAACTTCTCCACTCCTTCTAATCCTTCAATAAACGAGTCCGACACGAAGGAGTGTGACGCACCCGTGTCGAAGAGGGTGTGAGCGGGCTTGCCGCTAATCATCACTATGCCTGGGTTTGTTTGAGTTCAAAGAATAGTATTACTTTTAATGTCTAAGGTACTCTTAAAATTTAAAATTTATAAATCCTAAAAAAAAAATTTTAAGTACCTGTAATCACCTCCTCTGGGTCCCTCTGCTCCGTGAGATCCAGCGCGTATACCTGCTCCCGGTCTCGGCCTCGGCTGTGATATCCTCGGCCTCGGCCTCGTCCTCGTCCTCGTCCTCGTCCTCGGCCTTGGTGAACTGGAGGGGCCACTGGAGGTGGAGGAGGAGGAAGAGGGTGGGCCTGAAGCGGGCACTGCGTCCTGATGTGCCCAGGTTGGCCGCAACCAAAGCAGGTGATCTGCCTCTGACCTCGATCATCCTGTCTCATCGGTCCGGGAATCTGCATAGGTGGGGGAGCCAAAGGTGGAGGAGGCCCCTGATCCTGCCTATAGTTGGGACGACGACGTCCCCCACCTCTCCTGTATCCAATCGTCTTGCCCCTCTGAGACGATCTGCTGCTCTCCCCAAACGACTGTCCATCCAACGATCTCTTCCCTCTGCCTTACACCAACAGCTGGTCAGCCTCCAGCTTCTTTGCCATCTCGATGATCTGCGCCATGGTACCGTGGGCAATGAACAGCAAGGGCTGCCTCAAAGAGTCGCGGAGCCCGTGATAGAATCTCTTCGCGTATTTCTGGTCGTCCCAGTCATGGAAGCCTGCAAACCTCGCCAGATGGGAGAACTCTCTCTGATATTCAATAACTGATCGGCTCCCCTGCTGGAGGCTCAGAAACCTCGCCTCCAAGGCATCTCGGTCTGTGGAAGATACAAAATGCTCCAAGAAGACGTCGCTGAACTCCTCCCAAGATATGTCCATCAGCTCCCGGTCGGCGAATGTAGAGTCCCGCACCGACTTCCACCACCTCTTTGCATGAGCGTCTAGTGCCGAGGTGGCAAGGGGAACTGCCTGTCTGACGGGGCAGCTGATGCCAGCTAGCAGCTCCTGGATGGTCTCCAACCACTCCTCTGTCTTCACGGCATCTTCTGTCCCGCGATACAGTGGCGGAGACAGACTTTTAAACGCACTCAGCCAGTTCGACCCTGGGTTGGGTAGCTGTACCGGGGCTTGCTGATCTCTGAATGCGTCCAGGATCGCCGTCAGCGTTTGTCCCATTTCTGTCTGCATGAACGGAATGGCAGCCGGAGGGGGAGGAACCGTATCCTGTGGAGGCTGCATAAAGGTAAGGTAATGTCAAAATTGGCCTAACTCATCGTTTAATGGACTGTTTTATGTGGCTTTTACACATGGGCACACCATTGCTTCCGCTGCATAGTTTGTCCGCAAACTAATGCCCGAGCGGAGTGTTCCAGTGTGGTGGACTGTATTCTCATATGATCGTGTGTTCAAGTGATACCAGTTTGTAAGATCCTGTTCCTCAAATCCGAGGCAACCCGGATCTTATGCCCAGAACCGCCGCCTTACGGTGACACTAAAGCACGAATTAGTCGTCACCGCAAGACGCCGATTCTGCCGGCTAGTACGATCATAACATGTTCGGCCAATATGAGAATAATTACATAATAAATCAGAGTAAAAGCAGAGGTAAGTCCACAGCCACATCACATATATATATCAAATGAAATAAAAGCCAGTCCATAATGAGTACAGAAATGAAAGTAAATATGGCTTATGCCCAGTACATCATAATCTCTCTCTCACTCTCATACACAGCAGCGGAATCTATCATCTCGAATCATCGCACCTGAACATGTGCTCCAGTAGTAGTGGCCGGTATCTGCTCCTCAAGCCCTGCCTCCTCGACGTGCTGGATTACCTCTTCGAGCTCCTAAAATAGTAAGGTCAACGACCATTAGTCAAACAGACTAAGTCGTATCCTCAGCACCTCCTCCTGCAACTCCTGGGCACCGTGCGGGAGGACGAAGCGGAGGACAACAAGGGGTAGCAAAAGAGAGCAGGTGACAGGAATCTGACAGGGTATATAATCAAGAAAACGATGAAATGTAACCTCCACTTATGTGGGTACGCATAAGCAAGGGATCTTTTGCAAGGCTCCCATTGTATAGAATGTCCCATACCATTTATACAATGGGGTGTCAGAGTCACAAGCATATACATAAAGTAAAAATAACCTCAACCTATAAACATGCCCACTCAGGCTTATAGGCTAAGGGATCGTATAGCAGGTCCTAATGTATAAGCGTCCCATACCACTTATACATTAGGTGACTTAAGTTGTTATGAAGGTTAATGTTATGCATCTATATGGTGGGTATGATATGAACATGCAGTGCAACACACACACACGACTCCGTGATCACAGACCTTTAGTTCCCACTTTTCGAGAGCTAGCATCACTCTCAGGTACCACCGTTGTGGCTACGGCAGCAGCGGAGCGGGCGTCTCCGCCTTCTAGGCGGGTATACACACTACCAGGCCTAGACCTCTCTTGTGCGCCTCTGTACACCGTCAGTGCACTCTAGAGTCTCTGCGTACAACTTTCCTGACTACCTGTCAGTCTTGTTGGGCTGGGTGCGCGTTATTAGGAAAAGCCTTCCAGACTCCAGTGTAAACATCCTACTGGTCCTTCTAACCCTCGCACCCGCCTGGTCCATCGTACTGCCGTCGGTGTGACGACTGGCCAGTACCGCATGGCCCGCCACTAGTATATGCACATGCAAGTATAGTATATTGAGCCTCCAGCTCGAAAGTCTAACCAGTCCCAAAACTCTCCAACCCGTCACGGGTGAGAGTATGCTACAAAACCTCCAACCCTGCCCGGGTGAGTATATATATAAAACCAATTTCATCCTCCCACTCTGCACGGGTGAGCAAGTAGTCAAAGACTCCAAGTCCCTCCAAACCGGTACGAGTGAGCACATGTCCAGTTCACCTAACCTAATAGACTGCTCTTGTCTACAGTGTATCATACTTAAAATCTTAAGGTTAATCCCAGGACTGTCCAAGGTATTCCCGGTGAAGGGCTCTCAGGGGCACTAGGAGCTATGATGGGTTGAATCCCAAAGCTCCCTTTCTCAAGGATATTTAGTTTAGTTGTTGCCTACCCCGAACCCTCTTTTCTCTCTCCTGTTACATAGAATGACCCAGTGATTTAAGGTATGGGTTAAGGAGTGGCGATCTTCCGTCAACCCTTTCTAGGTAAGTCTTATGTCGCTCTGTTACTCTCGTCTCTAGAATGCATCTGCCACCCAGGGTTATACTTCCGAACTTAGACCCTAACTCAGTTGTTGATTCATCCCCTGGCGGCCTATAGTCCAACCTTCTTTACCAAGCGCACCCCATGACCTATTGCCACCCTGAAATCGAACTTCTAAATTCTTGATCCAGCTGACCCCAAGTATTTATCCTAGGGTGGTATGGACTAATAAAATGAGTGTGTTGATTTTCATAATTTTCCTAGGTCATTAAGGCCTTTAATTAAATCTTTTAGAATTATTCCCTAGGTCATTTTACGCATGAAGTATCATCAATTAAAATCTTCTGACTTATGGGAATTTTCCTGAATTGCATAGGAGAAAAATATTACTGTCTACAAGATTTCATAATTTTCCTTTTATTATATCTATTCATCCCATAATTAATACAATTCCTACACAAGTGTCATTTTCCAAATGAAGTACAAGAAATGTATTCACCAAAATTCCAGGAAAATTACTAAGCATTCATATTACTATTTTATGGCTAATGACAGAGTTTCATTTATTTCCACTGTGTAATGGTCTACCAAAATTCATTCCTAATTATTTACCAAAATGCCATTTTCCTACCTTAATAATTATCAATGTATACAAAAATTCTGAAATAAATATGCAACACTAATATTGCTATTATACATCTATAGAAATATTTTTACAATTTCCCCACATGTAATTCCATCAATTCATAAATAAATACAAAAAGGGGTAAAATAGTAATTCCAAGGTTTTTGTTCCAATAATCTCCAAACAGAGGTCAAAAATTTTCCTAAGTCAAATAAGACACCATACTTTGACTTGGCTGAATCTGAAAGTTTTCTATAGCCAATTTCTATTTTTCCCATTTATTTTCCCAAAAAGGCCTATATTTTGAAAAATCCCATTAAGTGTTATTTTTAATTCCAAAAATCCCAAAAATAATTCTAGGGGTGAAACATGCCCTAAAGTATCACTGGAATCTATTGCATGATTTTTGGGTGCCTCAGCTAGGCTAAATTCACAAAATACAAATTATTGCTAAATGCACACCAAGGGCTAAATTAGCCTACACTTACAAGTGAGTTAAGTCAACATGCCTTGTTCCAATTTCAGGGAAATTTCTACCACTGGTCTATATGGTCCCTAATGGCCAGCCACCAAAATTTGGGGCCATTTGGAGTTAGCTAACACCAAGAATCACCTAGTTAAGCCCTAGGGGTATTTTGGTAATTTTCCCACATTTTGTTTTCCAATCAAGCCCATTTTTGGGCAGGGCCTGAATATGCCCTAATTATACCTCTGACCAAAATTTCAGGTCAAGGGGGCTTCTGGTTTTGCTTGGGCAGCCATTTGAAATTCTGCAAAATTGCTATTTGCAGCCCAAGTCAAATTTCATTTCTCAAACATGCAAGTGAGATTCCTCATCATGCAGTGAACCAATTTAGCCCAAATTTTAACCATGGGTCTAATATACCCATGAGAGGGTGCCACCAAAATTTGGGGCCATTTGGAGTTAGGAAACTCCAAAAATCACATTTATTTGCTTTTGGGTATTTTTGTAAAAACTATAGCAAAATGTCCCCCAAAAATTCTGATTTTTGGGGAGGGCCTAGATTTGACCAAATAAGCCACATGTCCAAAATTTCAGTCCATTTGGACTTAGGGTTTGAGCAGGGCATCAGTTTTAATTTCTACCCTAGTTAGGGGGCAGTCCTAGCAAAACAGCCCTACAGGGCAGCCTACTGGTCCAAAACCTATGATTTCTCTGGAATTTTGAAGTTAACTCATCTAGCTAGCTTTTTCATTCAGGGTCCATCCTAAGTACAGGTCTCTAAGTACCCTAAAATTGACATGCACAATTATTGTTACATTGTGACAATATTCCACATTATTCATAAAATAATAATACAGGTTTATAATAAAAATCTCTGCACGGATCTTGAAGCCCATCGGACGACATCTGGATCGTCTTCTTCCACATGCATGCATGCATGGCCATCCCGTGCAGGCCACCCTTGCGGGGTGGTTTCCGGCCATCGCCGGCGGCGGGGCCTCCGGCCAAGACCTTCCCCGGCCTCACGGTGGTCGGGGCTAGGGCTGGCCGGCGACTGGGCGGCGGAGAGCGGCGGACGGCGGCGGCGCAACCAAACCGAAAAAAACCTAAAGCCGCCATTTTTAAACCTATTTTTAAGATTTTTGATTCCTATGTCGAGCTCGTTTGAGCTCGACCTCTAACCTAGATGATCTAGGATACTAGTACAGTAAGAGGGGAGGGGATACGGACCGGTGGTTGTGGTTGAGGTTGAGGGTGGCGGCGGCTTCCCCTAGCATGAATATTCCGGCGAGTTCCTTGGCTTGCCATGGCTGCAGGTGGCTCCGGCTCTCTCTCTCTCTGTCTCAGGGGTAGGAGTGAATGGAAAATGAGAGGGGGAAGTGGTTTGGGGCTGATTTAAGAGGGGGGGCGACCTCACCAAGGCTAGGCGATTTCACCAAGGTTGGGGGTCGGGTTAGTGGGTTTGGCCGGCTAGGTGGCTTGGGAGTGGGCCCCACTGGTCCATGAGGGTTGACTAGACCTTAGTGGGTCGGGTTGCCAAGTCTAGGGCCGAGTTGGGTGAGTGAAGAGAGGGAGTTGACTTCCATAAATGGGTTAGGTCATATTGGGCTTGGGTTGGGTTTGGGCTTGGCCCAAGGCTGCATGGTGGGGGTCCCACACCTCCTGATACCCATGCATGGTCAGCCAACCCATCATGGGTTGGTGGAATGAGCCCAAGTGGTCCAAACCCATTTCTCAGCATCTTCTCTCTCCTACTCCTCCTCTTTTCTCTCTCCTAAGTTGTTGGTACCCTAGATGTGATTTGGCTTATGTGATCCCCTTGCAGCCCTCTCTTGATCTATATAATTTATATATGATCCTGTTTAGACTTTGCTTAGTCTCCCTAGGGCAGTATATGACTGACCTAGAGTTTAGGCTAGTAGTTTTAGAATGTGTTTTGGTTAAGGCTTTTTCCGTTCGACTATCGTCGAACGAGGCCTCGCGATCGTCGATCATTGATCGACGATAGCAGGGCTATCGAATCGTTGAGTCAAGACAATTATCGTCGACCGTTGGTCGACGATCTCAGAGCAAGCTTACTACGCTCTGAAGGTTGGTCGACGATCTGTCATCAACAGATCGACGATCGTGTTCTTGCTTCACGATTTCTGTCTCGACAGATATTTGCCTTTGCTGGTCGACTATCTGTTAGCTGGTCGACTATCTGTTAGCTGGTCGACGATCTATTAGCTGGTCGACGACTTCTGGTCGACGATTTCTGTTCCGACAGATTCCTGCTATTAGTCGACGATCTGTTTGCAGGTCGACGATCATCGAACTCCTGTTCGACGATTTCTGTCTGCCTTTATCTTTTTGTATTTATTCTATTCCTTGGTTTATTTCCAAGTGTTTTAATTGGTGGTTAGATTGATTCTCTGATATTATTTTTGCTAATTTATGGTTTAAATTCAAATAAATTGATTACAAATTCTGTCAAGCATAAATCACGGGATTCAGTATTCTTGATAAAGCATTTTGTCCTATTATACAAATTGCGTTGACTTTATCTTTCCAGCCTGTTTTCTAGCCGTTGGTACTATGTACTATTTCCAAGAATGGTACGTATTTATGCTGAGATATTTTTCCCGCTTATTTTATTCCTTATTGGGACTGACAGAAAGTTAATAGGCCATTCTATTCCTATTGCTATATTCTATTTTGAGATAATCTGTTGCAGGGCTCGAGAATTCAAATCAATAGAGCCGTTCCAAAGGAAAAACGTGAAGACATATTTAAGAGAGATTCTTCTCTCAGCAAAAGAGAAGTTACAGACACAGAGAAATATTATTCATTCGCTCAAGCATCATCAGAGCAGCTCTTCACAATCTCACAATAAGAAGAAGAAAAGTTTTCCTGAAGCAAAAGCCCAGAGCAATCATCTTTCATTCTCAAGTCTCCTGAGCATCTGCTTAGAGTTTTCAAGACTTCAGAAAGAGCTCCAGTTCTGCTTCAAGTGCTCCAGAATCTTAAGACCTGATAAAAATCAGTCTACAGATTTCTGAGAATTTAGTTTCAGTTTATCTGAAACTCCTTCATCCTGAAGCAAAGGCTTTCCCTGGACTTCCACTGAGCCAGGGGGAGACTTTGATTCTTTAGAGAATCCACAAATCTTCTCTAATCTGTATTCACAACAGAGAAGATAATCTAACCCTCTCAACCCCTTTGTAAAAAGAGTTTGTTCACACCTCTTCAAAAGTGAACGTTGGTGACAGGGCACCTTATCAACAACCTGTGGTTGAGCATCCTTATCAAAAGCTCAAAGGGTCTGTTTGATCTACCTGAATCAGATCATTGGTGGCAGGGCACCTTAGCAAAAACCTGTAGTGGATTCCTACCAGGGTGGTAGAAGAGTGGATGTACCTATTTAAAGGGAACCACTATATATCCTGTGTCTCTCTGGTTCTTGCTGATTTGTTTATTCTGTGGCTGTGTTAGAACTACCTAGGGTTGCTAGTTGCTGTGATAGGCTTGTAGTTAACTGAAATTTCAGTCAACTTCTTCACTTGTGCACTTCACTGTGTTAGGCTCTTAGGGTTCAAGTATCAGATTTTTTATTCCGCAAATAAACTCCAAGGGAGCTGACTAAGTGTTCATAAAATTTTGAATACTCTATTCACCCCCCCTCTAGAGTAATTTACAACTTATCCCCTCACTTTCAATTGGTATCAGAGGGAGGTTAGCTGTTCATACAGGCTAACACCTGAGTTAAAAGATCCAGTGATAAGTTGTTTCCTGATACCACTCACAAACACTTTCACACATGGCCCAGTCTAAGGATTATTCAAGCACCAGACCTCCTGTATGCAACTTGTCCAAGTTTGGCATATGGAAGGCCAGGATAAGACTTTACATGAATTCTATTGATGAAGATATTTTTTCTTCTATTTTGACAGGACTACCTGCTAGGCCTGCTGCTGCTTCCACTTCTGCTGATCTCAGTGCTGTGCCACCACCTGACTACAATGAAACTTACAAGAAGGCAAAAGCAGCTGATGCTAAAGCAATGAATATCCTAGCTCAGACAATGTCTGATGAGATATTCCAGAAGCTGGCTGAATGTACCTCAGCCAAAGCTATGTGGGATTCCCTCAACCACATAGTTGTTGGCTCAGCTGATGAGAGGAAGGACAGGAGATCCAATCTCACCTCTCAGTATGAAAACTTCAAGAAAGATGATGCTGAAGACATTGACACAATGTACACAAGACTCAGTTCAATAATAAGTGAACTGAGGTCTTTGGACAAGGAGATAACTCTGACAGAAGTCAATGACAAGATCCTGATGTGCCTTCCCATCTCTTGGGACTCAAGGATATGGCCCATCAAGGATGGAAGAAACACTGTGGAACTCTCCACAGAAGCTCTGTTGGGAAAGCTCAGGTCATATGAGCAAACCTTAAAGAGTAGAGCTGCTGTAACTGAAGTGAAGACTCCTACTCCTACAAAGAAAGAGCACTCTCTAGCTCTTAAGGCTGCTGAGACTTCTGAAGGAAGTCAATCAAATGAGGAGTTACTGGCACTCATTGCCAAGAGATTCTTCAACATGGGAAGAAGAGACCTCAGAAAGAAGTTCTCCAAGCATGAGGACAAGCCAAGGTATGACAAGACTCCATCTAAAGAAATCATTTGTTATGTTTGCAGCAAGCCTGGACACATTGCTCCAGATTGTCCAGAGAAGAAACATAAGGAGAAGAAACATGAGAAAGAGTACAGGAAGCACCACTCCAAGTCCTCATCACACAAATACAAGAAGAAGGACAAGGGATTTGTGGCTGCTACCTGGAGTGAAACAGAAGAGGATACCTGCTCCTCTAGCTCCAGTGATTCTGAAGAAGAAGAAGAGAAGAAAGCCAAAGAGGTCTGCCTCATGGCCATTGATGCCTGCAGCTCTCTGTCAGCTGTAGAGAATTCTGAAGAAGAAGGAGACAATGAAGAAGATTCCTTTATGGAGGACCAGGTAATCGACTCATTTGATTTCTCATCTCCTGAGTTCAAACTAAAATTTAAAACTCTATGTTTAGACTTACTATTATCTGAAAAAGAAATTAAGTCACTTAGATTAAAAATAATGGAACTAGACATGGAAGGTACTGAAATAATCAGATTAGAAAAGGAATTAGAAAGCTCAAAAGAAGAAGTAACATTCCTAAAATTAGAACTAGCTAAATCTAAGAGGTTAGAAGAACAATTAAATGGCAGAAGCCTTAAATTATCTGAAATAACCTGTATAGCAAACACTAGGGTTGGTAATGATAAACTAGGCTTAGGTGCTACACCTAGTGAACCCATCCTCCTCACAAAGGAGAGATTTAGCACTCCAGTAAAATTTGTTTCTGAATCAGGAATGAAGAATACTGAGGAAATTGAAAAATGCAAGAAAATTCAGAATAAGATTAAGAAAGAGAATAGGAAGAAAAAATTTCTAGCTTTACAAAAATCGTCGAACATTAATCGACGATCGTCAAACCAATCGTCGAACGACTATCGACGATCGCTGAACACCTACACTGAGTATAATAGCTTTGGTGCAGGAGGTCGACGATCTCATCTTGAGTCGTCGACCAGTGATCGACGATCGTGGAATCCAGAACATCGTTCTACCATAAATGATCGACGATATGGCTTGCGATCGTCGACCATTGATCGACGATCTGGACTTAAGCTGGAAAATAAAAACCAAACTTCCAGAACTTCAAATCCTAATCAACACCCTAGGTTGTTTAATCCTTCAACTGAATGGATTATCCCACCTAGGAGATCACACCCTTTAGGATATAAATCTAAGCCTGCTAAATCTTTTATATCTAGTTTTTCTTTTGTAAAAAATACTGGACCCAAGGTAACCTGGGTCCACAATGTATAACTGTTCTTTCTGCAGGTGAAGACCTATCCAGTCATACATGACAAATGGTATCTGGATAGTGGATGCTCAAAGCATATGACAGGAAAGAAGAAGAACCTGTCAGGATTCAAAGCCAAGCTGGGACCAAAAGTTGTATTTGGGGATTCCAGCTGTGGACAGACTGAAGGGTATGGCAGCTTCACCATAGGAGCTGTAACCTTCAAGAAAGTAGCTTATGTCTCAGGACTAAAGCACAACCTAATCTCTGTAAGTCAAATGTGTGATGCTGGGTACAAGGTATGGTTTACTGACACTGCCTGCAATATTTCTTTGAATAATACTGTTGTGTTAGTAGGTATTAGAATTGGAAATGTTTATGTTGTAGACTTTAATTCCTCCAAATCTGAAATATGCTTATTTAATGAAGTAACCAGTAATAATACCCTTTGGCATAAGAGACTTAGTCATGTAAACTTGAAAAACATTTCTAGGTTGGCTAAATACAATCTTGTAAGAGGATTACCTTCTTGCCCCTACAAGAAGGAAGGCCTTTGCAAAGCTTGTCAATTAGGTAAGCAAACAAGAAATAGTTTTAAATCAGTTAATAAAAGTGATTCTCCCAGGATTCTGTACTTGCTACATTTGGATTTATTTGGTCCTATTGCTGTACAGAGTCTTGGAGGAAAGTCTTACACTCTAGTAATTGTAGATGACTTCTCTAGGTTCACTTGGGTATTCTCCTTGAGAACTAAGGCTGATAACTTCAAGGTTCTTACAGATTTTCTAAAGTGTATACAGAGTGAGTATTCTACTCAGATTGCCTTGATCAGAAGTGATCATGGTACTGAGTTTGAGTCTCTTCTTATGCAAGAATTCTGTGAGAAGGAAGGTATCAAACATAGCTTCACTGCTCCTAGAACTCCTCAACAAAATGGGGTAGTTGAAAGGAAAAACAGAACCCTAATTGAAGCTGCAAGTACATTGTTGGCCGATGCTAACATGCCTCTGTCCTTTTGGGCTGAAGCAGTCAGCACAGCTAACTATGTATTGAATAGAAGTCTGATACATAAACTTAAGGGTAAGACTCCCTATGAATTACTTAAGCAAGTGAAACCTAAAATAGACTATTTTAGAGTATTTGGTTGTGTTGCTTTTGTTCATAACAATAACAAAGAATACCATAGAAAATTTGAGGCAAAAGCTTCAATGGGAGTTTTTCTAGGATACTCTCAAGTAAGCAAAGCCTATAGGGTTCTCAATAAATCCTCTCTTAAGATAGAAGAGTCTGCACATGTCTCTTTTGATGAGACAGTCATGTATTATAAGGAGAAGGATTCTTCTTCTAATGGTACAGTGCAAGTCCTAGGAGTAAGTAAGGATTTGGAAGGTTTGAGACTCACACAGGAGAATCATCCCCAACAAACTCCTCAGGTTGCTTCCTCAGATTCTGAATCTGATGTAGAACTTGTAGAAGTTAAAGCACCTGCTCCAACAGTTGATCAAATTCCACATGATGAATTAAATCTTGAAACTGTTGAAGATCAGATCAATGTTGAACCTACTGATCTTGTCACACTTAGAGATCACCCTGTATCTCAAGTGATTGGAGACATTTCAGCAGGAGTCCAGACAAGACATCAACTCAACAAAAATGTGATGTTTGCTTGTTTCCTTTCTCAGGTTGAGCCCCTAACCATTAAAGATGCTGAGCTTGATCCCCACTGGATTATAGCAATGCAAGAGGAACTTAACCAGTTTGAAAGATGTAAAGTTTGGACCTTGGTTCCAAGACCAAGAGGCCAACGGATCATAGGCACCAAGTGGGTGTTTAGAAACAAGCTTGATGCCCAAGGCATAGTAGTTAGAAATAAGGCTAGGCTAGTAGCTCAAGGCTATAGACAGGAGGAAGGCATAGATTATGATCAGACTTTTGCCCCTGTAGCTAGACTAGAAGCCATTAGGATTTTCCTAGCCTATACTGCCTATAAGAGATTTAAGGTTTTCCAAATGGATATGAAGAGTGCCTTCCTCAATGGAGATTTAAAGGAAGAAGTGTTTGTTGAACAACCACCAGGGTTTGTTTCATCAACCTTACCCAGTCATGTGTTCAAACTCCAAAAGGCTCTATATGGACTTAAGCAAGCTCCTAGAGCTTGGTATGAGACCTTAGCAAATTTCCTTCTAGAACACAAGTTTGTGAGAGGTGTAGTAGATAGAACCCTATTCATTAGACATCATAAGGACTCACAACTGTTAGTTCAAATCTATGTAGATGACATTATATTTGGCTCTACTGATCCCAAACTATGCAAGAGGTTCTCTGAACTAATGCACTCTAAGTTTGAGATGAGCAGCATGGGTGAGTTATCCTATTTCCTTGGTCTCCAAGTGAAACAGAGTGTTGATGGCATTTTCATTTCTCAATCAAAATATGTCAGAGAGCTGGTTAAAAGATTTGGAATGTCTGATGCTTCATCAATGAGCACACCTATGGCCTCAAATGCAGTTATTGATTCTGATGTAAATGGCAAGTCTGTTGATCAAAAGAACTTTAGAGCCATTGTTGGTTCCCTGCTGTATTTGACTGCAAGTAGGCCTGACATAATGTTTGCTACATGCCTATGTGCTAGGTTTCAGGTCAACCCAAAGGAATCTCACTTAACTCTTCTCAAGAGAATCTTGAGATACCTTAAGGGATGCCCTAACTTAGGACTGTGGTATCCAGCTGAGTCAGGATTTGAATTAATTGGATATTCAGATGCTGATTATGCTGGTTGTAGAGTTGACAGGAAAAGCACCTCAGGGACTTGTCAGTTCCTGGGAGAGAGACTTGTCTCTTGGTTTTGTAAGAAACAGGCATCTGTGTCTACTTCAACTGCTGAGGCTGAATATATAGCAGCAGCTAGTTGTTGTTCACAGATCCTGTGGATTCAAAATCAGCTAGTGGATTATGGGTACACACACTCAAACACAAAAATTCTGTGTGACAGTACCAGTGCAATATCAATTGCTCAAAATCCTGTGCACCACTCCAGAACCAAGCACATTGAGATTAGACATCACTTTCTGAGAGATAATGTGGAAAAGAACAAGATAGCAATGGAATTTATATCCACAGACCTGCAGAGAGGAGATATTTTCACTAAGCCCCTTGATGAACAAAGGCATTTGTTCTTCCTGAACCAGCTTGGTATGATTAATGGTTCAGAGTAGTGAAAATTAAGTTAGTTTTGTTTTCTATCTAAAATCGTCGAACGACTGCTCGACGATCTTCGACCAGCTCAAACTATCGTCGACCACTGATCGACGACAGATCGCGCTTCTTTAGTAAGGCATCTATCGTCGACCACTGATCGACGACAGATCGCGCTTCTTTAGTAAGGCAGAAATCGTCGACCAACTGGTCAACGATCTCTCCTTAGGTATCTATCGTCGACCAATGGTCGACGACAGATTTTCTGTGCTGGGTGGAGAATCGTCGACCAACATTTATTGATCGACGATCGTGGTAATTGCTTGTAGTCGGTCGATATTTAACGATTTAGTCAAATATTGACTATCGTCGGTCATCGTTCGACGACCGATCTTATTCCGGGTTCGACGATCGCAGATTTGTTTCTAATAGTCGATTTAGGTCTGAAGATCGTCGTCCTTCCGCTCCGTCTCTTCATATTCCATCTTCTGGTTTAGAATTCGCTCTCGAACTCTAATCCCGCGCGATTCTCTTCTCCCCTGCTTTGCTTCTCGATTCGCCATCTTCTCTCAAATCCTATGGCGATTCCTTCTGCTATTCTCTTCGGAATGAAGTTCGACACTGGATTCTGTGTCGACTTTGATTCTTTCAGCCGATGCGATCAACCAATCCAAGATATTCTGCAGTTGTGTGAAGACCAAGGCCTCAAGAAATTTATGTCGTTCTCTCCTAAGATTCATATACCAGAAATTCGTGAATGGGTATATACTTCGTCCTCCAGCGACGACGCCATGACAGGAAAGATAAATGGCGAGGAGGTCACTCTGACTCCTGAAGTATTGACTGAGCTGTTTGGACTGCCAACAGGTACTGAGGAATATGAGCAAAGTACAGAGGAATATGGCCGCATGCTCACTGTGATGGGCCATGCCGAAGGGATTCTGGCTAAGCTGCTAAAGATAAACTTGTCTCCAGAATACAAGTTTCTGGCCGACCTGGTGGGCAAGATCATTTTGGGAAAACATTCTGCTCATGACAATATCAACAGGCAACAGTTTGCCCTGATGTCAGCTTTGGTGAATAAGGCACAGATTGCCTGGGGAAAAGTTCTGTTTGAACTAATAAGGAGAAAGAACAATCAGAAAGAAGTAAATCTTGCCAGGGTATTGGGTGTGTTTCTATATGTGAAAGCACCCCTGCTGCTTGTTTCTGCACCCTCCGCAGTCAACGCCAGCAAGAGGTTGGACCCCTCTCTATTCAAGAAATCCCAAAGGATTATCAAGAAGTCAGCCAGGGTTGATCCTAACCCTCCTTCAGACACAAGGGCTGATTCGGCCGCTCTCCCGCTTACTGGGGAAGGCTCAGTAATCCCTCCATCCTCTCTCTCTATCCCTGCATCCTCTTCTCCTGCATTACTTTCCTCTACAACACCTGCAGTGCCATCACAACATGCATCCTTCATCCCACCTGCATCTCCACACCAGTCACCAACACCACAACATCTGGGAGCTTCAGCCAGTGTTGACATGGTGACTGCTACCATCCTCACGCATCTTTCTCAACATGAATCCCACACTCATGTTGATGTTCACCCATCTCCACATGACTCATTTGATCATGTGGCAGATCATCCTGCTTCCATTCCATCCACCTCCACATCATCAGCATTTCAGATAACTCCTGAATTGCTTGCACATATTGTTGAGCTCATTACTCCCTCCATCCAAAAAATGATTGAGGCTGCCAATGCCCCTCTCATTGCATCCATCAATTCTCTCACTGATGCCATCAAATCCATCTCATCTTCTGCTGAGCCCCCTTCTGTAAGATGCATGACTCCAGTCCCCACTGAAGTCATGCAGGGGGAGATGTCTGTTGAAGTGGTCTCAGGTGATGCCCTGACCCTTCAGGACAATTCTTCTCTTCCCCTTCAAGGAACTGTAGAAGAACCTCAAGAAATTCCAGAGAAAGAACCAGAAGGTAAACCTTAAAACTCTTCCTCCAAAGGATATAATCAGGACTTCAATTTGATATTTGTATCTAACAAAGACATTCACTCCCTAGTGAATCTAGCTTCTGAGGAAGAAGTTCCTGAAAAAGAAAATGAGGAAGTCCCCATGGACACCTGTGAGTATGATGCTGCTCAACCTGATGGTATAGTTTTATTTAAGTTTCTAATTAATTCAAACTCCAACTTTGAGTTAGTTTCTTATCCCTTCCTTTCCATCACAGCTGCTGATGACCTTACATCAGTATTGCAAGTTGATGCTGCTAAGTCCCTTGATTCTGATAAAGACTTGGAATCATTTCTTAACTCAGACTGTGAGTTCTCACTCACATCTACTCCTTTTGTTCTTCCTCCTCAAGAGATAGTGGTTCCTTATAGACCTGAGTACCTTGATGACCCCTTGGTCAAGGATACTCTTTTCTTTTCCTGTATGGCACTCCTCTTGTGCCTTGCAGAGGTGTCTATCCCTGATGTCACTGAACATCTAGAAGGAATTATAACCTCCTTCCTAGATGCAAAGTGGTATCCTGTGTAGATCTTCAGGTAATCCTATCTATTACCTGTTGTTTGTTCACCTTGGGGGGAATATTTTATTCCCACTTGGTTGTTAACCTATCTTTCTTTGCATGCAGGCACAACCATAAATGCTGCTGCTGCTGAAAACATCAACATCCCTGCTGATGCTGCTGCTGAAGAAATTGAAGATGTGCAAGATAGGGCAGACAATGCTCCCAAGATGACTGAAATGGACTCAAGCTCAGGTACTCTAAACCTAGAACAATTTATAGCCTTTGTGGCTGAGAACATTGCCTCTGAGTACATTGAAGGGATGGCTAATTATCATCTGGATTCCCTAGCCATCTCTCTAGAGAAAGCATCTGCCCCTGCAGATATCGTCATCTTTTCTCCACCTATCCTTACCTATCCTCTATCCATTCCTTCTATTGCAGAACTGGTCCCCAAGACAGTTCCTGAGTTGTATCCAGAATCAGAACTCTGGAAGAGGTCTCCAAATGTGGATCTTGATGCCCTCCTTAGGCAAGATGCCATTGAGGAAGCTAAAGAGAAAGAAGAAAGAGAAAAGAAAGACAAAGCTGAACCTACTGCCAAGGATCCTTCTGAACTTGACTTTGATGATTATGCTGGGAAAGACTCATCTCATTCTGATGATGATGATGATTCTGATGATTCTGACTCCTCGAAGAAAAGGAAAAGAGCTGCTTCCAAGAAAAGAAAAGCTCCTGCTCCTCCTGCTGCTAATCCAGACAAGGATGTTCCCTATTTTATTCTGAAGGGAATTGATCCGAAGAGCAAAGAATTTCAGCCTTGGATGAGACTTTCAAAGAATCAGACAAGAGAGAATAAGAGAAGAAAAAGATATGACACTCCTGTTCAGAAATTCCCCCCCAGAGGTCCTCCTCCACCTCCTGGTGCTGGAGCCTCTGGAAGTCTCTCTTCTGCCCCCTCTGCAAGGTCAGCCAGTTCTAACACTTCTCAGACCTACTAAAGAAGGAGTAACCAAAGCCAGGGAGGCCAGGATGTATCAGGACAGGGAAGAAAAAGAAATGACAATGCTCTCGTGGAACAAATAAAGGAGATGACTTTTCAGCAACCTACATTCTCTCCTCCTCCTTCTCCTCCCAGGAAAGGTCCATCCTCCTCTTCAAGAAAACCTGCTGCTGCTGAGACAACTGAATCAAAAGGAAAAAGAGTGGTCTTTTCAGAAAAATCCCACAAAAAGTTCATTGAGCTTGCACCTCCAAGATCTCTATATGCTCAAACTGATCCTAAGAAGGCTGTGCAGATTCCTCTTGATTCAAGCAAACTTGCTACAGCTCTTCAAAGAAACATAGAGATTGCAGCTCATACAGATACTGATAGACCTCCCTCTCCATCAGATAAAACTGAAGCTGAAAGGATTGCCTCTATGGCAAGATTCAAAGAGTCTATTGCACTAAGCATGATGGAGAGAGCCAAATCTCAAGGACTAGATCCTACAGCCTACTCAACAATGTCAGAATTCAGAGAAAAGGAACTCAGCAGAATTCAAGTCAATCCAGAAGCCTTTGACACTGAGGAATACATGAGACTACATCCTGCTGCAGTTCTACCAAGTTATGCTGAAAAGAAAATCATAGGTGAACATGATCTAATGCTATCCAAGAGACAAGCAGCAAACCCTAACAGAGAAATTATTTTCAAACCAGCTGCAATACCCAAAAACTCATCTGATGCTAAACATGCTGATAAATCTGCTTGATACATTCCATTTCTGCTGATTTATGCTTGTTATATTTTCTGTGTATTGCCTGTGTTTTAACATTCTGGTTAATCTTTAGATTTGTTGTTGTCTGCTTTAGCCTTTAAACTGGATTGGATAACATAACCCAAATAGGGGGAGATTGTTGGTACCCTAGATGTGATTTGGCTTATGTGATCCCCTTGCAGCCCTCTCTTGATCTATATAATTTATATATGATCCTGTTTAGACTTTGCTTAGTCTCCCTAGGGCAGTATATGACTGACCTAGAGTTTAGGCTAGTAGTTTTAGAATGTGTTTTGGTTAAGGCTTTTTCCGTTCGACTATCGTCGAACGAGGCCTCGCGATCGTCGATCATTGATCGACGATAGCAGGGCTATCGAATCGTTGAGTCAAGACAATTATCGTCGACCGTTGGTCGACGATCTCAGAGCAAGCTTACTACGCTCTGAAGGTTGGTCGACGATCTGTCATCAACAGATCGACGATCGTGTTCTTGCTTCACGATTTCTGTCTCGACAGATATTTGCCTTTGCTGGTCGACTATCTGTTAGCTGGTCGACTATCTGTTAGCTGGTCGACGATCTATTAGCTGGTCGACGACTTCTGGTCGACGATTTCTGTTCCGACAGATTCCTGCTATTAGTCGACGATCTGTTTGCAGGTCGACGATCATCGAACTCCTGTTCGACGATTTCTATCTGCCTTTATCTTTTTGTATTTATTCTATTCCTTGGTTTATTTCCAAGTGTTTTAGTTGGTGGTTAGATTGATTCTCTGATATTATTTTTGCTAATTTATGGTTTAAATTCAAATAAATTGATTACAAATTCTGTCAAGCATAAATCACGGGATTCAGTATTCTTGATAAAGCATTTTGTCCTATTATACAAATTGCGTTGACTTTATCTTTCCAGCCTGTTTTCTAGCCGTTGGTACTATGTACTATTTCCAAGAATGGTACGTATTTATGCTGAGATATTTTTCCCGCTTATTTTATTCCTTATTGGGACTGACAGAAAGTTAATAGGCCATTCTATTCCTATTGCTATATTCTATTTTGAGATAATCTGTTGCAGGGCTCGAGAATTCAAATCAATAGAGCCGTTCCAAAGGAAAAACGTGAAGACATATTTAAGAGAGATTCTTCTCTCAGCAAAAGAGAAGTTACAGACACAGAGAAATATTATTCATTCGCTCAAGCATCATCAGAGCAGCTCTTCACAATCTCACAATAAGAAGAAGAAAAGTTTTCCTGAAGCAAAAGCCTAGAGCAATCATCTTTCATTCTCAAGTCTCCTGAGCATCTGCTTAGAGTTTTCAAGACTTCAGAAAGAGCTCCAGTTCTGCTTCAAGTGCTCCAGAATCTTAAGACCTGATAAAAATCAGTCTACAGATTTCTGAGAATTTAGTTTCAGTTTATCTGAAACTCCTTCATCCTGAAGCAAAGGCTTTCCCTGGACTTCCACTGAGCCAGGGGGAGACTTTGATTCTTTAGAGAATCCACAAATCTTCTCTAATCTGTATTCACAACAAAGAAGATAATCTAACCCTCTCAACCCCTTTGTAAAAAGAGTTTGTTCACACCTCTTCAAAAGTGAACGTTGGTGACAGGGCACCTTATCAACAACCTGTGGTTGAGCATCCTTATCAAAAGCTCAAAGGGTCTGTTTGATCTACCTGAATCAGATCATTGGTGGCAGGGCACCTTAGCAAAAACCTGTAGTGGATTCCTACCAGGGTGGTAGAAGAGTGGATGTACCTATTTAAAGGGAACCACTATATATCCTGTGTCTCTCTGGTTCTTGCTGATTTGTTTATTCTGTGGCTGTGTTAGAACTACTTAGGGTTGCTAGTTGCTGTGATAGGCTTGTAGTTAACTGAAATTTCAGTCAACTTCTTCACTTGTGCACTTCACTGTGTTAGGCTCTTAGGGTTCAAGTATCAGATTTTTTATTCCGCAAATAAACTCCAAGGGAGCTGACTAAGTGTTCATAAAATTTTGAATACTCTATTCACCCCCCCTCTAGAGTAATTTACAACTTATCCCCTCACTTTCATAAGTGTTCTCCCAAAATCACTATTGTAAGACCCTATTTTTCTCTCCCCTAGGGTTTGTAGGGTCACTTTAGGCCCACATGATGAATTTGGGTTGATTTGGGTGGACCCAACCCAGTGAATTGGGCTAGGACACCATTTTCACTATTTGGGTCCAAGGTGTTGACTTGACCCATCATGGTCAACTGGTTGACCCCATGGCCTACCTTGGGGTCCACTTAGATTGTATTTAGGGTTAGGGCATCATGAGGGGATCATGGTGTGGCTAGGGTTCCTGTTTAGGCTAGTTTGACCTAGTTTGACTTTGGCCCCATGGTGGGCCCCACATGGCTACAACCCACTACCTAGGGTCAATCTAGCTTCCAACCCTAACACCCACCCCATGCCTAACCCAATCTAAGTTAAGGGGTCTAGAAGTAACATTGGGATGTTACATGAAGCCCATCTGGACAGGTTGGTCTGGATTGGTGATGTTGCATATTGCGCACCGGAGAAGACTCCGCGTATAAACATGTAGGTTGTGGAGTCAATGGGTTGTACCTGTGAAGGGGAGTAGCAGGAAGTACTGGAATGAGGAATTCCAGGAAAAATACCCATGTACTGCTTGTGCTATGGCTACAGTGTAGCCAGTCCTTGGTGGACAGCATGGCTATTGTGAAGCTAGTCCTTGGTGGACATTATGGCTAGTGTGAGCTGCGAGCTCTGAAAAAGGCTTCTTGCCGAACAGGAAAGGTGAAACCAACCCGCGCCTTCAGATATAGCCTCGACTTCGCTGTACTCGGTGATGGCAAGGTGACTTGAGCAACGGGGGTGGTTGATCCGTACCTGCTTTATGTCGACTGTACAGGAGAGTGTCAAGGCATTAAGCTTTCGTCAATTACATAATAAGAGTCTTAGGACTGCACGCCATTAAGACTAAATGCTCAATACCGTAAACGGTGGTGTTGACCCTGGTTTGCCGATGCACCAAGAATGTGCCCTGAGTGCACTGATCGTCGGGTCGTGTGGCTGACGGTTGTGATGGATTGATTGTGCGTGAGAGCACAATATATGTTATATCTGTCTATGCATTGCTATGCCTGCAGGGAAGGAATTCAACTGCCCCGGGAAAGGGGTAGGATTATTATAAATGGGTCACCTGAATGCTGACCGTTGCCTTGTTTGCCACCTTCTGGGTGGGCTGTCCCTATGCAGGTGCTGGAGAGCTGAGCGGGAAGTAAGGGCTGAAGTCCCTGCTGTTGCTGCTGCTACCGCTACTATCCCTTAAAGGCTAAGCTTTCTATTTTGTTTTGTTCATGTGTGGCTGGCCTACGCACCGATGTATGCAATCCACACTATGAAAAGAGGAGCTGTAAGGCCTTAAGGATAACATGTGTTGTATTTACTGTACACTCCTTCAAGAGTTGATATATAAATGTGATTTATATATAAAGTGGACATTCCTTGTATGAGTTCATCTTTATTGTTAAAATCTTCCGCTAGCATGCTCTGAGTTAGGATGCGATGGTGTTTTGGTATTAACCTGTGACCTCACTGTCTGTTTGTGGCATATAGTGTGGGGCCCCGGTCGGACCTTCTATTATATGTTATTTAACGGGTGGAGTTATTACACATGCTCACTCAACGCTCTCAGCGCTTAAGATGCTGAAGAAGCAGGAAATTGATTAAGGCAGAAAGCGTAGAGTGAGGAATGCTCACTCGACTCTCTTAACGCCTAAAATACAGAAAGCATGGCCAAGGCACAAGGTGTTGAGTGAGGCATGCTCACTCAACGCTCTCATCACCAATCATGCAGAAAAGGCTGTAGAATAAGCTAAGGCAAAAAGCATTGAGTGAGGCTTGCTCACTCAATGCTGTCAACGCCTAGATAGACAGAATTTTATCTAAGTGCCTTGGCGTTGAGTGAAGCTCATTCACTCAACGCATATTCTACTAATGCTTGATTTTAGCTAAGTCCACAGGCGCTGACGCCTGCAAGTCAACATTATTCAAATCGACAGCGGGAAAGCTACAGCACAAGCCAAAAGGCGCCGCAGAGCTACTGTACGATAGTTAGGGGTTAAAGCAAGAATGCAACTGGCATTAAATGTGTTGGGCCCACTACTCAAAGAGCCGTTGGGACATAATTATTAAAAGGAAAAGCCGTTACTGAAGCAAATAACTTTTGAGAACAAAAGTTGTGTTACTTCTTCATCATCTCCATTGTTGTTGTGACTGAAGAAAAATGAGCTCAAGTCAGCAAGACGAAGAGCAAAAAGAAGTTAGTTGTTTGTTATCATCCTCGACATCAACAAGATCAGAGCTAATCTCTAAAGAGAAGAAAGTGAGTTAGCTTGTGCCATCTTCACCTGCACCAGCAAGATCAGAAGGTTTGTCTTCTAAGGGAGAAGCATAAATAGACAACAGGTTTCTGCAGATCAAGTTACTTCTCAGTTCAGCAAACTCAAATATGAAGATCTACTTCTGAAGTTGAGAAGAAGAGAGAATAAAGTTGCTGATTCTATCATGGGAAGGAAGTGGAAGCAGAGCATTTTACTGCTAGTTACTTCTAGCTCAAGATCTTATAACTGAGAAGAAAGTCAGAGCTAAGATAACTTAGCTCAAATGATAACACAGAGAAATTTCTCTGTGTTAAATATAAATCACAATTTCTTTCTGTAGGATCCTTATGGATCTGAGCTGTAGGGTCATTGGCAGAAGGTAGGGAAGATTTGCCTAAGCTATAGGAGAGTATTACTCTTTGAGGTAGGATCCCTAGTGGATCTGAGGTAGGGCTGTTCTCCCATTCTGAGTTATAGGGCTTCATAACCTGAGGTAGCTGATTTTAGGATCAATGAGTTGTAGGTCTTTGTGGCTGAGTTGTAAGTCTTGGATGAGACTGAGAGATCCTGAGAGATCTTAGGTATAAGCTCTTAAGAGCTGAGTTTGGAGAAGTGCCTAGTCTAACAAGGAAGTTAGATAGGCGGGAGGGAAAGTGGACATACCCATAATCTGGGGAACGACTATATATCTTGTGTGTACTTTGTGTGTTTTCTCTGTATTAATTTTATTAGAGGTTTAATGTCTTGAAGCAGAAAGTAATCAACTAATAAAACATCCAATAAAAGGAAAATAAAAGATAGTCACTAAGGACTAAGAAACCTATTCACCCCCCTCTAGGTGATTTTGTTATCCTTGAAAACAAAGAATTTCAAGTGGTATCAGAGGGAGGTTGCTCAAAAAGGACCTAACAGTCTGAGTTGAACTTAAAGGATAGCTAAAAGGTTAAACTTATGTATTCAAAAGTGAACCATAAGGTGTGGAGCTCAATGGAGCTTCAAATCTACAGAGAGGACAAGAACAACATTGGGCTATTGACAACTCTTGCAGAAGACAAAGTCTATCTAGATACAAGAGCAAAGATCAGGGCCCCTCTGTCACATTAAGATAGTGACTCGGAGGTGGATAAAGCTGAGGAAGGTGAATGCAGATACTATGGGCTGATAGCTACACCATAAGAAGAATCTTGCCAGGATCAGCCTGGACAAAATGAGGTATATTCCCCATCTAGCTCATCCTTAGAGTCTGGATATGAATCCTGCACAGACTCTGATGCATCCTCATAAAGTGATGATGAGAGTCCACTATCAGAAGATGATATCAATCAATTGATTGAAAACCATGGTGCTCTTCTGAAAGCTTTCAAAGAAAGCAAGATACTTGTTAAGAAACAGGCAAAGGAAATTGCCTCCCTACAGCTGGCTACTTCCCAGCAAGATGAAACTTCATCTTTGCTATATCTAAAAGTGAGGGAAGTAGGCCATCTGAATACCATGGTAGATATCCATGTTGAGTCCATCAAATATAAGGACTCTATTATCAAGGATCTTGAAGAGAAACTTGAAAGGGAGAAGAGGATTGTGGCTAATTTCTCTAAGATAGATTCTATCAAGAGAAAATCTGAATTTGAGTGGATTTCTAAAGTTATCCAATCTCATATGAGAGGCCAAGCTCCTGTCAGGCCTCAGTCAACCTTTCACAAGATAATTCTCCCATCTAGTAGGTATGAACAAGACTGTAAGTGTGGTCACTGGAGGTGTGGGAATCTTTCTTGCAAGATTACAAAAGTACCTTACAATGGAAGAAGAAAAGTCATGGGATTGAGTGCACAGAAGGCTCCCCATGTATAAGTTCAAAAGGCCTAACTTGGACCTTTAGTAATTTGTGCCCCCGCCCACTCATTCAAGAATGTGGCAATGACCAATTTTAAAGTTCTTCCAGCAAGAACTCATACTAATGGTAAGCCAGTCAGTGTGGCTGACTTGGCTGCCTCTGAATCCATTAAGAATATGCCAACTGCTAAGAAGGCTGTTGCTAATATAGCTCAGAGAAAGTCAAGTACCTATATTGACAGAACCTCTCTTGGTCAAGCTCTTGCTAAAATAAAACAAGAAGATGGCCATAAGTCTCCTCACTCAACAGGCTACCATGTGTGGTTTGCACTCTTCAAGGAGTGTTCAGAAAAGGAGATACAACATCCATGAATGTTGGTGCTATGGCAAAGTGGACCACTTTGCCATAGACTGTTGGCACAATCCCAGTGTGCCAAGGGTAAGGGTGAGTCTTCCTGATAGGACTCCTATAGGAAGTCATATGGATGTTCATGCTAACAGGAACCTAAGACCCAAGTCAGCTTGGGTTCTTAAGGTAAGGTAAATCTTGTTTTGCAGGATAATCCATGTGGCCATACCCACTTATGGTCCATGGATAGGCATGTACCAGCCTTAGGAATGGTACAAGGAATGGATGAACCGACCAACATGCACAAGATACCTAAGACATGTGCAATTGTTGAGGGGGAGCTGGGTCAACCTGATCTGTTGGACAAGCTTGTGTCTTGACAGAAGGATTGGTGTCTGGAAATATTTAGCACTAAGGGGATCAATAAAAGAAAGCCAGATGCACATCAATGAAAATTGTTTAGAAGCAAGGGAGTTGCTATGCTCAGAGGCTGTGAATCCAGCATCTACTCCTAGTCTACTAGACAGAGATAAGTAGAATTAACTTAGCTCTGAATTCTACTAAATATTTACTAAATTACTAAAACTATGCATTGAAGAGATGAGATATTTTAAATTAAATCTTGAGAAGAAGCAAGACAAAATCCGACAAACTTGTTTCAATAAATAAGTTAGTGGCTCTCATGTTCATTATGCCACTAGATGCAACTATACTCAACATCCTCAAAATTGACATGGGCATGTTGAATTTAGTTGCACTCCACTAGGACACATATTACATGTGCATTGCAGGTCAACCTAATCCCCGCAGGATAGAGCAATCTTGTAACACTAAAGGAGCTAGAGGCAAGTAAATTGTTAAAGAAATGTTCAATCAATTAAGACAAAGAATACAAAGGTTGAGGAAAATGAAGTCACTCAACAAAGTCCGTCGAAAAGTCGGCTTGCAGCTAAGCAAGGTCACTATTCCTTGCCCTTTCCCGCCCGTATTTGCCTAATCGGTGGAAAGCCGTTCTCACTAGGTATTAGAAATTCGCAGGAGAAATTGCGCCCAAGGGACAAGATTTCCTATTCGAGGGTTCGGAATTGGTGAGAAATGGATTCAAAGATGCTCCTGAAGAGGTTTACCTTGTGCTTTATCTTCTAAAAAATCCGACCTAGCTTTCGTCTTGACGGAGACCTGTCTGCTGTAGAAGAGGGAAGTGCTAGAATTGTATGAAAATGCCAAGGTAGATGCATCGGCAGGTAAGATCAAGACTATAGTAAGTGGGAAGAAGATAAAGATCACCCCTAGAAGGCTTAACAAGGCGATGTAGTTGCTAAAGCTCTTTACAAATGACAATGAAGATGAACTGGCGCAAGATGATATAAAAACTGCAATGAAATGGTGTGGCTTGTCCAAGCACTCCACTGGTTCAATCCTAAGGTAAGAACTCAACCTAAGGGGAAAGTTTTTGGCTGATATCGTTGGAAAAGCCTTGCTCTACAAAACCAGCTCCCACGATAAAATATCAAAGAAAATGTTCGAGGTAATCGTAAGAATTATCTTGTCAAAGAAGACCGACTGGGGGAGAATTTTATTTGAAAGAATTATTGAATGCATCAATGAACCAAATGTAGGGAGAATTCTATCCCTATTGCTGCGACAAACAGTCCCAAAAATCCTGAACTTGAAGCTTGGAGCTGTACAACCCCATATTCACTGGGGGGGACCCAGAGGCATCAACGGTCGGGGCTGGACCAGCCTCGGGCTAGCTTGGGCTTAGAGACCGGAGGAGCTCCCGCCTAGGAGCGGGCGGGATCCTGCCCGTGACCAGAGGCGGGAGAGAGGGAGTTGAGTGAGCTCCACTCACTCAATGTCGTGTCCAGCAGCAAGGGCGTTGAGTGAGCTCCACTCACTCAATGTCGCATCCAGCAATAAGGGAATTGAGTGAGCTCCACTCACTCAACGTCGCGTCCAGCAGCAAGGGCGTTGAGTGAGCTCCACTCACTCAATGCCGCGTCCAGCAGCAAGGGCGTTGAGTGAGCTCCACTCACTCAACGCCGTGTCCAGCAGCAAGGGCATTGAGTGAGCTCCACTCACTCAACGTCGCGTCCAACAGCAAGGGCATTGAGTCAGCTCCACTCACTCAATGCCACGTCCAGCAGCAAGAGCATTGACTGAGCTCCACTCCCTCAACGTCGCGTCCAGCAACGACAGCGTCAAGGCCACTGGAGGCGAGAAGGTTCTCGGCACAGAGAACGACGCGTCCAGTAGCAAGGGCATTGAGTGAGCTCCACTCACTCAACGTCGTGTCCAATAGCGACATCATCAAGGCCACTGGAGGAGAGAAGGCTCTCAGCACAAACTTCTCGCCGAGTGGGGCACAGGGCCCACGGTAAAATTGCTTAATTGCCCTCAGGGAAAATTACCCATACACCCCCAGGGGATGCATTTAGTACTTTACAAACAGTGGGATTTGGATATTGGCAGACCATCCAAGAGTATTTCAGTAACTTCAGGTCAACAAAATACTATAAATAGACCCACAAGGTCTCCTTGGAAGGCAAACTCTCATTATTCTCAAAATTTCTAGTGCTTTCTAAGGAGCTCCTAGCCCAGCTTTTGGCTTTGGAGGGGAAGCTCTCAGAGATCTTTCGGTTGTGAGGTGGGACCTCCCTGCTGAGGCTTTGGGTTAGTTATAGATACTTAATAACTAGTTGAGGGTCGGGACTTGAGAGAAGTAGGTGTTGGCTGCACCCCTGTTTTGAACTCCCGTTGAGGTCAATTTTGGCTTCAACCGTTCTGGTGCGGTGAGCGTGGAAAGGTAGCCGATACAAGAAAGCCTTGAGTTTGGTCTCATGACTGGAGGTGATACGCTCAGACAAAGGCGCCAGCAGCTAAGGAAAGGTGAAGGGTCTAGCTCGGGAGGATCCCCCACCCGGGGAGAGTAAGCAACGAGGAAGATGCTAGAAGACTTCAAGCGAGAGGTCCTGCAGACCATCAGCTTGGCCTTCTCTACGAGAAGTGAGTGGGCAACTCCTCAGGTCCCGGTTGAGACGGTCCCGCTCTTGGGCAAGAACGCTCCTGGGTAGCATTCCGGGAAGGAGATCCAGGTGGAGGTCGGCGAGAGGGACGTGGCGACGCGAGAACTTTTCCTTGGCCAGCGCCCCAAAAAGGATATTCCGGCAGATTTAGGCGAGAGGGAGGCAGCTGTGCAAGAACTCTTCCCTGGGCACAATCTCGTAGATCGGGCCAGTCAGCTGAGGCTGCGAGACATGCCCTCTCTTCAGGCAGGAGGCGAGAGCCCTTTCATTGAGCTCATCATCTCAGCTCCGGTGCCAGAGGGGTTCCGAGAGCCAGACATGTCCTATTACTCGGGGAAGGATGACCCTGTGCAGCATGTACAGTGGTTCGAGGATGTAGTTTCGATCAGGAAGATGACAGATGCCTTCAAGTGTCGGCTGTTCGCCATCACGTTGAAGGAAAAGGCTCGGGACTGGTTCCACCAGTTGCCTGCAAGTTCAATATACAGCTTTGAAGATCTGTGCAGGGGGTTTCTGTTGAGGTTCTCAATGTCGAAGAAGCAGAAGAAGGAGGCGGAGTGCCTGTTCGCAGTAAGAAAGAAGCAGGATGATACGCTAGGTCATTACATTGACTAGTTTCAGGAAAGGATCCTCCTGGTTAAGGAGGTCCCAGGGTACGCGATGATGCTTTCCTTTACCCTAGGACTGAGACCAGGCTTCTTTAGCATGGAGTTGAAGAGAGTGCCCCCCTCTCTTTTGAGGAGCTCATGGAGAGGGCAACAAAGGAGATAGATTTTGAAAGAGCCAATCTGGCTTTCACTAAGAAGTTGGCCCGGTTGGCGGAGGATGATGTGAAGGAACCAGCAGCAGGAAGGCAGAGGGAGCAGAGGGAGGCAAGGGAGCCGAGAGAAGAAAGGAGAAGGGAAGAACCCTGAGGGAAGGGGGGCCCAGGAGCCAAACAACCGGTTGGGTTGGAGGCCTCAGGAGGGTCGCCCCCAGGGTCAAGGAGGAGGCTTCCAGGGAAGAGACAACCTCTGAGAGCCGAGAAGGTTCGATTAGCCGGCGTGGAGGCAGGGATCGAGGGGTCACTTCCTGCCTCCGTAAGAAGCAATGGAGATTGGTAGGGGGAGAGGAGGAAGGAGAGTCCGAGGAGCTGGAAGAGGAGGAGTTGGAGATGAAAGAGGGGACAGGGTGGCGTTGCCTTTCGGTGACTTTCATTAGGAGGAAGGTCACGCGACGGCCACCTTCCTAGAGTTCTTAGAGATGAGCGAAGCTAGAGGAGCGGGGAGGCAGGATCCGCCGGTAAGGATTGTGGAAGTGCAGCAGGGAGAGGGAGAAGATAGGTGTGAGGACAAAGCAGATGTGGGAACCCGAGGAGAGATCGGGGTGATCCACGGGGGAGTGGGGATTGAGGAAAATTACAAGGGTAGCCTTCAGACCATGTTCCGAAAATGGGTCGCCTCGACCTCTCTGGCTCCCCCCCAGATGAAAAAAATCACCTTTTCATCAGCTGACATGCAAGACTTTGAGGATCCGTTCTGCGATACCCTCGTGATTCATACAGTAGTGGAGAACTTCACGGTCTCCAGGATACTAGTGGATAACAGGAGTTCTGTGAATGTTATCTTTAAGAAGGCTTTCGATGAAATAAATTTTGAGGGGAATAGGGTCCTAGCCTCAGATGGACCGCTGTTTGGGTTCTCGGGTGAGTGGAAAGAAGTTGAGGGGGGAGTAGGGCTGCACGTGAAGTTGGGAGACGTGCCGCGGAACTGCAGGTTCGTGATCGTGGACGCCCCAAGCAGCTACAATGCCATCTTTGGGCGTCCCCTCATCAGAGCCTTTCGCTGCGTCCCCTCCTCATTTCATCAATGTCTCAAGTTAAACAATGGAGGGGTGCAGGTCAGGATTAGGGGAGACCCGAAGGTGGCGAGGCAGTGCTACGTAACGGAGGTCAACACTGTGTCTTAGTTGGCGAAGGCAGAAGAGCTGGAGAGGGAGCTGACAGAGCAAGGAGAGGAGGTCACATAAGAGGAGGTGAGCCTAGGGGAGGAAATAAGGGAGAGAGTGGAGGAGTAGGGAGAAGTTGAGCAAGATACCTAGAGGGGCGTGGAAGTCGAGCAGCAGCAAGAGAGCCTGGAAAAGGCAATAGAGGTAGAAGAGAAGCTAGCAGCAGGGGTTAAGCAGGAGATCCTAGAGGAGGTGATGGAGGTAGAGGAGAAGCGAGCAATAGTAATTGAGCAAGAGAGGCTGGAGGAGGCAGCGGAGGTTGATGCAGGAAGGGAGGAGGAGTTTGAGCTAGAAGAAGAAGCAAGGGTCGGCTGGGAGCAGGCACGCCTGGAGACAGCCGAAGAAGTGGTGGAAATGGAAGTCTTCACCAGCGCGGGGCAGGTGCGGAAGGTGCGGATCAGCGGGGGCCTAAGTCCCAAGGACCAGGAGCAGATGATAGCTCGCATCCAGAGCAATGTCGACATCTTCGCCTGTAGCGCGGCAGACATGTCGGGCGTTGATGCGGATATGGCTTGCCATCGCCTGAACTTGGACCCCCGGACTCGCCCCATAAGCCAGAAGATGAGGACCATCGCCACCAAGCTAGAGGAGTCTATCCGCGAGGAGGTCAGGAAGCTCCTGGAAGCCGGCTTCATCTCAAAGATCCAGTATCCAGGCTGGATCTCCAACGTGGTAATGGTTAAAAAAGGGGGCGGGAACTGGCGAATGTGTATCGATTTCTCTTTATTAAATAAATCATGCCCTAAGGATTGCTACCCCTTGCCTCGAATCAACGCGCTGGTTTATTCAGCCGTCGATTTTTCTGTTATGAGATGTTTGGATGCTTTTTTAGATTACCACCAGATCCGGATGCACCCTCCCGATGTCAAGGATGTCTCCTTCATCACTAGGGAGGGGTGCTTTAGCTATAAAATGATGCCCTTTAGGTTGAAAAACATGGGGGCTACCTACCAACGCATGATGGATCGAGTCTTCCAGGGGAAAAGGGGGAGGAACTTGGAGGTCTATGTCGACGACCTAATGGTGAAAAGCAAGTGTGTGAACTCGCACCTACGGGACCTAGAAGAGACCTTCACCACCCTGCAGAGATTCAAGATAAGGCTGAATCCCTTGAAGTGTGTCTTTGGGGTCAACCGCGGGAAGTTCCTCGGGTATCTCTCGACCCCGGCAGGGGTAGAGCCTAACCCGGATAAGGTGAAGGCCATCCTAGACTTGGAATCACCTCGCGATGCTAAGGAGGTCCAGCGCTTGACAGGCAGGTTGGTCGGTCTAAGCCAGTTCCTCTCCAGATAAGGGGACAAGTGTTCATCATTCTTCAAGGTATTGAGGGGTAACCAAAGGTTTGAGTGGACCGCCGAATGTGAAGAGGCCTTCCAAGGGCTGAAGAGACAGCTCTCCCCGGCTCCTCTACTTCAAAGCCCAAAATAAGGAGAGGACCTGACCCTGTATCTAGGAGTAGGAGCGGAGGCCGTGAGCTCTGTTCTAGTCAGGGAAGAGGGGAAGAAGCAGCTACCCATCTATTACGTGAGCTGGATTTTGAATAAGGCGGAGCTCCGTTACCCCATCCTGGAAAAGCTAGCATACGCTCTGGTTATTTCGGCAAGGAAACTTCGGCCGTACTTTCAAGCACACTCGATTAAGGTGGTGACCAAGCATCCTCTTCTTAAGATCTTTGAAGGAGTAGAGCACTCAAGGAGGCTGGCCAAGTGGTCAATTGAACTGAGCGAGTTCAACATCTCTTTCATTCCGAGAGTCTCCATTAAGGCGCAGGCGGTAGCGCACTTCCTAGAGGACTATGTAGTTGAGGTCAAGAAGGGGGAGCCGCAGCCGCAGGGGGCATGGAGGATGATGGTTGATGGGGCCTCGGGAAATCATTCCCTTGGGGGAGGAGTGGTGCTGATAAGCACCCAGGGGGTCGTAATAGAGATGGCGGTGGCATACCACTTTCTGGTAACCAATAACCAAGCAGAATATGAGGCCGTGATAGCTGGCCTTCGTCTGGCCAAGGAGCTTGAGATCCGAGATGTGTAGGCCTTCACAGACTAGATGGTGGTAGCATCATAGATTTGAGGAGAGTTTGAAGCTCGGGAGCCTACCCTCATAAAGTACCTATCCGAGGTATGGGCAATCATCAGAGGTTTCCGATCATTCTCAATCAAGCACATCCCTCGGGAGGAGAGTGCAGCCGCCGATCGATTGGCAAAGTTTTGGCCTCGGGGAGGAGGGACCCTGACTGAACTGTTCCGACCAGCAATAGATGAAGGGGAGTTGATAGAGGTAGGTTAGCGATCCTCGTGGGTGGATCCGTTGGTAACCTTCCTAACCACGGGCGAGCTGACGAGGGAGGTTAAGATGCAAAAAGATTCAGGTGTAAAGTAGCACACTACCTGATGTTGGAAGGGGGGTTGCATCGTAAGATATTGTCAGGGCTCTTGGCAAGATGTGTGACCGAAGAAGAGATCCCAAAGATCCTGGGGGAGGTGCACTCGGGCGAGTGCGGCAGCCACTTGGGAGTAAGGATGCTAGAAGCAAGGGTGGTAAGGCAGGGGTACTTCTGGCCGACCCTGAGGAAGGACACAACTGAGTTTGCAAAGAGATGCCAAAAATGTCAGTTGTACGCCCCCTCCATTTCTTGCCCGCTCAAAGGCTAAGGAGCATTTCGTCGTCATGGCCTTTCGCCATCTGGGGGATAGACTTGGTTGGGCCTTTCCCTCCAGCTAGTGGGCAGAGGAGGTTCCTCCTAGTCTTGGTCGGGACTTCTCAAAGTGGCTGGAGGTTAAAGCCTTAGCCAAGGTCACCTCGCAAGTTATAAAGAACTTCATCTGGGGGGAGATCATATGCAGTCACGGACTACCCCAAGCGATAGTGACAGATAATGGACCCCAATTTGCCAGTGAAGAGTTCATCAGCTTCTGCGCCCAGTTGGGGATATATCTCAGGTTTGCCTCTGTCTACCACCCCCGGAGCAACGGCCATGTGGAAGCATCAAACAAAATCATTGTTAACATACTCAAGAAAAAAGTAGAAAACTTGAGGGGAAATGGGGTGGAGCAGCTCCCCTCAGTTCTATGGGCCTTGAGAACGATCCCGAACACGGCCACGGGTGAGAACCCCTTCAAGCTTTCTCATGGGTGTGAGGCGGTCCTGCTAGTGGAATTTGAGGTTCGGTACACGCGGGTCGCAGCCGTAGGGGAAGGAGATGAGGCTTGGAGGTTGGAAAATGAGGTAGGGTTGCGCCTCTCGCTAGACATGACGGAAGAAGCATGGGATGTCACAACCATCAGGAAAGAAGAGATCAAGCGGCATATGGCAAAATACTTCGACAAGCATATCAGGATCAGGAAATTCGTCGAAGGAGATCTGGTATTGAAAAAGGTTGACGGGCCGGGAAGGTCAGCCCCCGGGGGAAAGCTCAACCCAAACTGCGAGGGGCTTTCCATAGTAAAAGAGGTCCTTAGAACGAGAAGTTATTACCTCCAGGACGTGGAAGGGAGGACCTTGAGCAACACCTGGAGCGGTGATGATCTAAAGCGCTTCTACCCGTGAGGGGGAGGAGGTGATTGTATTTTGGTTTTCAAATGCTATCATAATATATTCCATACTTTGATCCATTGTCAACTCTTTTCATTTTAAAGTTAGAATTAGAATAAGGTTTTGGTTATGAGATCTTCATCGACACCCTAAGCTCGGCTCAGCCCTAGGTAAACCCGATGTGCAGGCTCTCATCTAGCTGGCAAGTCCGAAGTCTCTCCTGTGAGGGAGAGGTTTTGGTTATGAGATCTTCAACGACACCCCGTGCTCGGCTCGGACCCAAGTAGACCCGCTGCGCAGGCTCTCATCTAGCTGGCAGGTCCGAAGGCTCGCCTGTGGGGGAGAGGTTTTGGTTATGTGATCTTCATCGACACCCGGAGCTCAGCTCGGCCCCAGGTAGACCCGCTGCACAGGCTTTCATCTAGCTGGCAGGTCCGAAGGCTCGCCTGTGGGGGAGAGGTTTTGGTTATGAGATCTTCATCAACACCCCGAGCTTAGCTCGGCCCAAGGTAAACCTGCTGTGCAGGCTCTCATCTAGCTGGCAGGTTCGAAGGCTCGCCTGTGGGGGAGAGGTTTTGATTATGAGATCTTAATCGACACCTCGAGCTTGGCTCGTCCCCAGGTAGACCCGCTGTGCAGGCTCTCATCTAGCTAGCAAGTCCGAAGGCTCGCTTGTGGGGGAGTGGTTTTGATTATGAGATCTTCATCGACAAACCGAGCTCGGCTCGGCCCAAGGTAGACCCGCTGCGCAGGCTCTCATCTAGCTTGTAGGTCCAAAGGCTCGCATGTGGGGGAGAGGTTTTGGTTATGAGATCTTGAAAGAGAGAGATAGATAGGTTTTACTATAGTGGGGGGGGGGTTGATAAAGTATTTAAAAATTGTTTAGATTTATTGCGGAATGAAAATATTGATAATTATAACTAGTGAAATAAGATAGGTTAGACTACCACAGCATAACACAGCACTCAAAGAAATCACGAAGCAACCAGACGACAAAAGAAAATTTATAGTGGTTCCCCAAATCTGGGTACATCCACTCTTCTACCACCCAGGTAGGAATCCACTTAGGTTTTTGATCAGGTGCCCTATCACCACAAGATCTGCTGCAGGTAGATCTAGAGACCCTTTGAGCTTTTGATCAGGAGCTCAAAATCCAATAGGTTTTTTATCAGGTGCCCTATCACCACAAGTGTTCACTTTTGAAGGGAGAGATAACTCTGTACAGATTGAGGTAAAAGAAACAAGAATGTTATGAAATCTTCTCTTTCTCAGGCAAATGAGAATACTGTGTGGATTAAAGTTGAATGTCCAAGCTCCCCCTGAGATGTTGTATATATTCAGGAAGAGGAAACTTGGCCCTGGGTGTAGGTCTTCAAAATATGTTGCAGAGCCTTTTTGAATCTGTGAACTGTTATTGATTTTTTGGCTCTCTGTAAATCTTTGAAGACTGAAGAAAGAAGAAGACTGGAGAGAGTTGTTTTTGAAAAAGGTCTTCTTCTTCCTCTTTTCAGCAAAACATGCAAGATCCCTTGAGAGCAATATTCTTCTCTGACTACTGATTGATTACTTTCTCTTTCTCTTTTTGTCTTTCTAAGATATATATTTTGTCAGAATGAAGAAAACAGCATCAATTTGAATTCCCAAGACAAAACATAATTCTCTACAAGAATTGAGGCGCCCAAATGGCTAAATTGGCTAGCAATCATAAATGCATTTCCATAACTGTCTTGATAAAATATTCTGTGAATACTATAATTAATGCTTCATGAATACGGCTATCAGCCTTGAGAGTATCAGCATTAATTATGAGAATATATTTGCCTTAAAATACTTTATCATAATAAAAATAAATAAATCTGACCGTTCTGAAGAACTGATAACTGAAAGCAGTACAGAATCGAAGAGCTCCGTTCAGAGATCTTCGAACTGAGTTAAGAGATCGTCGACCATAGAATGGCTATCGTAGAACTGAGATCAATGCTGAGAAAAACGAAATCGTCAACCTGAGCTCGTAGATCGTCAAGCTCAGTTCAGAGTAGAATACTCTGAGATCGTCGATGGGAGATCGACGATCGTCGAGCTGAGTTTGACTATAGTTGAACTGATATAGATAGTCAATAACATTTTTCTGAATCTAAGTCTGAGTCCACTATAATGCTGGTCTGCACAAAACCTGACCTAGAGGGGACCTAACTATGACTTAGACAGAGACCATGGATATACATGGGGGTCAAGACATCCTAAGAGTGAACCTTGCACAAATCCAAATAAGAGTTCCAACAATCTTCCCCTATTTGTGTGAGGTCACTCAAAAATAAAACTGAAAAGAAATTGAATACAAAGACCATAAATATCTGAAGGGATGAAATAACATCAGCATATATGTTATAGCAGTGCATTGTACATAATCAGTTAAGCAATAGACAAAGAGTACAAACTATAATCTATTAGATGGAGAACCAGATGAGGGTTTAGAGAAGATTATCTTCCTGCTTGGGTCTAGTACATTCTTCTTAGATGTCATCAAGTCTTGTCCACCAAGAGATGTCTGAGTGCTGGTCTTGGGCACAATTGCTTCAGGATGCAATGCCATATATTCAGCTGGATTAAAGACTTTCTTGTTGACTTGAAGTTTATTCAGCTCTTTTTCTCTGTAGGAAAACATAGTAGAGAATTTAGATGGATCTTCTCCTTCTTCTACATATTTTCTGATCTGAGAGAGACCAATCAGTTCCTGAAGCCTGGCCATCCTAAAGTTTGGATCAAGTTCCTGTTCAACTGGTGGCTGATCTTCTTTAGAAGGCAACATTATAACTGCTTTGAACTGAGTGGATTGATCTTGAAACTTTGTTGAGCTGTGTTGTTTATCACTTTGAGAATAGAGAGATCTTGGAGGAGAAGCCTCACTGTACTTTATTTTATGAGATACAACAGGTCTTTTTGACTGTTAAACAGCTGTCTTCTGATCCTTGGGAGGAACTTGTTGTTGAGGAGGAGAGAAGGAGGGGTTCTGATAAATCACTTCTTTTACTTGTTCTGAGGAACTTTGACTTCTATGCTGCTGGCTGTCTCCTTGGGAATGAGTCCTGGAAGATCTATCCTACCTTTGATATGATCTTGAGAAAGAGGAAGGCTGGGAAGATGCACCAGATGCTTGAGAAACAACACCTGAAACACCAGCAGTAACAGGAGGAGGAGGAGGGCCTCTTCTGAATTTCTGAGGAGGAGGAGAATATCTCCTGCTCTTCTTCCTGGCTTTCTGTTCATTTTTGGATAACCACATCTAGCTCTCCATGCCAGGGTATGGAGTAATCCCTTTCAAGATGTAATAAGGGGTACCATTTGTATTTCCTGGCTTGGGAGCAGCCTGGGGAGCAGCTTTTCTTTTCCTTGAAACTTTCTTTTTCTTAGAATTACCATCCTCTGAATCATCATCAGCATCAGAAGAACCCTGAGAATTGTCATACAAATCATCTATTTCCTTCATCTATTTGTCAGCAATCTTTTTGACAGCTTTTTCTTTGGCTTCTTCCTGAATATCAATAACAATAAAATCATCCAGAGAGGGAGAGTACTATAAGGCTCACAGAGATTAACTAAACTTATTTCTAGGGCTAAGGCCAGATTTCCTGAGGCCACTATATCAAGTAGTTCATCAGTAATTAAGATAGCATCAAACTCATTATTTTCTTCTGACATAAGCATAGGCTCAACATTCAAAGGGGATGACATTTCTGTACACACTGTAACTGATGGAATATCTGTATAAACTGGAGCTGATTGAATCTACAGAAGTTGTTTCACAACAGAAGGACTCATGGGTCTGGTATAACAGACAATGGCCCTGGAAGAATTAAACTCAACTGAAAACAAAAACTGATCTAAACAGAGAGAATGAATGTAAAAGAATTTGTAAATCAATGAAGAGATTAATAAAACAGTAACCACTGGAAATCCTAGGAATTGACACATCAATGTCTTCTTTTGACATCAACAAATCTGAATAAAGAACTATGTCTGCACAAAATTTCTGAAACACTTCTTCTTCGTGCACTGCTAGAGGAGACTGAGCCTGAAGTTCTGCTGAGACTGAACCTGCAGCATCTTCATGCACTGCTGGAGGAGACTGAGCCTAAAGTTCTGCTGAGACTGAACCTGCAGCATCTTCATTGGACATCTCCCCCTGCCTGGTTTCAGTGAGAACTGGAACCGGCGCCCCAGATGAAGAAGGGACAATGGAAGCAGAAATAGAGGCAGAAAGAGAGGAAATAGAGAGAGCAAGAGGTGAAATAGCCTCTGCTATCAAGGATTTTAGAGTAGGAGTGAGGAGTTCTAGAAGATGAGAGATGAGGGTTTGATCAATTTGAAGAAACTCAGTTGGAGTCTGAGTTGAGACAGAATTTTTTGAGGGAGGAGGAGTGAAATCGGTCATGATTTCATCCTGAATAGGGGAGTTTTTGGAGGAATGAATAGGGGAAATATGTTGTGAGGCTTTAGTGTTGATGGGTGAATCATGTTGGTGAGAAGGAGATGAGAGAGGTGAGAGGAGGTCAAAATTTGGAAAGGACAAGGTGTGGAGATTTTGAGGTTCAGCAGGGTGAATGAGAGATGATGGCTGAATAGGAGAAGAGATGGTTTGGACAACATTGGTGGGTAGAGAAGGAACACTGGGAATGATTGGAGGAGGAGGAGGAAGAGAAGGAACTTATGAGGAGTGGCTGTGACAGCCCTTGTGTCCTCAGATATAAGGGAGGAGGTTCAAGCCCTTAAGGGCATTTGAATCATCCTCTCCCACTTCCCGAACAGAGAGGAATCCAACCTCTTGCTTGCATTAATAGCTATGGTTGTAGAAACCAATAGCTCTGGAGCTGTTTTCTGAAGGAAGATTCCAAGAATCCTTCCTAAGAAGACTTCCTTCTTATTGTTCTTCCTCTTAATCAAATCAAAGAACAAGCTGGCCCAATCAATGGCCTTCTTATTTACCAGAGCAGACATGATGGCAAACTATTGCCTATTGATGTTGTCATGGGCCGAATGCTTGCCCAGCAAAACCTTTCCCACGATATCCGCAAGGAACTTAAAACCTACGGATAAATTTTTCTTTAATGACTTAGATGGGATGCCCTCGACATGACTCATCTCCAATAGAATCCTGCTATACTCTAAACTATCCTATTCCAGGTCATCTGATCCATTCTTTAACTCAAAAATCTTTGTAAGAGTTGCAGGGTTTAGATTCACTTGCTGTCCCGAAACGAAACCGATCATTGAAGAGTCATTTGTAGAGGAAGTGTATTCCCATTCTTTAATTTCAGCAACAGATAGTTTTATCCTTATATTCATTAACTTCTTCAATCTCTGATCATCGCACAACTGTAACATTTCCTGAAAAACCGGATCACAATGACTGATCGAGTCAAAGTCGACGTCGAATCCTTTGTCGAACTTCATCGCTGCGAGAACTGCTGCCGAAATTGCCATGGAAAACCTGTAGACTCAAGAGAGACAGAGAGATCAAGAGCAAAGAGAAAATGAAAGCTCGGGACAGAGATCGAAGAGAAACATACATATAGGTTTTCTTTTTGGAATATGAAGAGACAATCTCTGTCCGACAATAAACCAAAAAACATCGATCTTAGGTCAAAGATTTTATTTATAAGCAAATAATATCTTTGGTCTCTAATCTCGGTCAAAAAATCGATAGTCGAGCTTAGGTCGACGATTGATTTACTGAAGCAAAGTCGTCGATCTCCGGTCGACGATTTTTGTCTTCACACAGAGCTATCGTCAATCTCAGGTCGACGATTTGGCTCAAGATGAGTTCGAAGATCGTTGACCATATCTTCACAAAGACAAAAAGTCAATTTTAATCCATGTAATTTATCATTCCAAGCTAATTCAAAAAGAATAGATGTTTTTGCACATCCAGAGGCTTGGCAAAAATATATCCTCTTTGAAAATCAGTGGAGATAAACTTGAGGTTAATCTTGTTTTTGTTAACACAATCTCTAAGAAAATGATGCCTTATTTTTATATGCTTGGTCCTAGAATACAGGACTGGATTTTGTGCAATAGATATGGCACTGGTATTATCACAAAATATGGTGGAATTTTTGAGAGAATACCCATAATCCAGTAGCTGATTTTGAATCCACAAGATCTGTGAATAGCAACTCCCAGCTGCTATATATTCAGCTTCTGCAGTTGATGTAGACACAGATGATTGTTTCTTGCAAAACCAGGATACTAATCTATTACCCAGGAATTGACAAGTTCCTGAAGTGCTTTTTTTGTCAACTCTACATCCAGCATAGTCAGCATCAGAATATCCAGTTAATTCAAATTCTGACTCTGTGGGATACCAAAGTCCTAGATTAGGATAGCCCTTTAAATATCTTAAAATTCTCTTGAGGAGAATTAAATGAGATTCTTTAGGGTTGACTTGAAATCTAGCGCAAAGACATGTTGCAAACATTATATCAGGTCTACTTGCAGTAAGATATAGTAGGGACCCAACAATAACCCTAAACTTTTTTTTGATCAACAGGTTTACCCTTTTCATCAGAATCAATTACTGCATTAGAAGCCATGGGTGTCTTCATTGCTGAGGCATCAGCCATCCCAAACCTTTTTACTAATTCCTTAGCATATTTGGACTGGGATATGAAGATGCATCAGGAGCTTGCTTTACTTGAAGACCAAGAAAGTAATAAAGTTCACCCATGCTACTCATTTCAAACTTGGAGTGCATAAGGTCAGAAAACCTATTGCAATGTTTAGAATCAGTAGATCCAAATATAATATCTTCAACATATACTTGAACTAATAGAGTCCTATGATGATGATGTCTAACAAATAAAGTCCTATCTATAGTGCCTCTAGAAAATGTATGCTCTAAAAGAAAGCTTGCTAGGGTTTCATACCAAGCTCTTGGAGCTTGCTTTAGACCATAGAGAGCCTTATGCAATTTGAAAACATAAGAGGGGTGAGTTGAAGAGATAAAACCTGGTGGCTATTCCACATATACTTCTTCCTTAAGTTCCCCATTGAGAAAGGCACTTTTGACATCCATTTGATATACCTTGAATTTCTTGTGGGTAGCATAAGCCAAGAAAATTCTGATAGCTTCAAGCCTTGCAACAGGTGCAAAGGTCTGATCATAATCAATACCTTCTTCTTGCCTATAGCCTTGTGCCACTAGTCTTGCTTTGTTTCTGACAACTATACCTTGAGCATCCAATTTGTTTCTGAAGACCCATTTAGTTCCAATAACTAGCTATCCTTTGGGTCTGGGAACCAAGTTCCAAACTTTGCATCTTTCAAACTGGTTTAGCTCCTCTTGCATTGTAATAATCCAGTGTGGATCTTGCTCAGCATTTTTAATGGATAAGGGCTCACTTTGAGATAAGAAGCAGGCATGCAACACATCCTCATTGAGCTGGTGCCTTGTCTGCACACCCACCGACATGTCTCCTATCACTTGAGATATGGGATGATCTCTAAGTATAACATAGTCAGGAGGTGGAGTTTGTTCAACAACAGCAACATCATGAACTAATACCTCTTGTGGAATTAAATTTGCGGTTGGGGAAGCTTCAGCAATTTACAAAGATTCTTCTTAACTATCTTCATCAATCTGTGAAGAGAGATGAGATGTCACTTTTTGGGTGAGATTTAAGTCATCCAATTTCTCACAAAGATTAGGTACCTGCAAATAATTACTAGTAGAAGCTTCCTTCTCCTTATAAAACATATTAGCTTCATCAAAAGTAACATGAACAGATTCTTCAATTTTCAAGGATGATTTATTGAAAACCCTATATGCCTTGCTAACTTGGGAATATCCTAGAAAGATTCTCATTGTAGCTTTGGCTTCAAACTTTCTAAGATAATCTTTGTTGTTATTGTGAATAAAACAGATATAACCAAAAATTCTGAAGTAATCTATTTTAGGTTTCTTTCTTTTTAGTAATTTATAGGGAGTCTTGCCCTAAAGTTTGTGTATCAAACTTCTATTCAGGACATAATTTGCTGTGCTTATAGCTTCTGCCCAATAGGATAGAGGCATGTGAGCATTAACAAGCAATGTGCCTGCAGCTTCAATGAGTGTTCTATTTTTCCTTTCAACTATCCCATTTTGTTGAGGAGTTCTGGGAGCAGAGAAGCAGTGTCTGATACCTTCCTTCTCACAGAATTCTTGCATAGGAAGAGATTCAAACTCAGTGCCATGATCACTTCTGATCAATACAACTTGAGTAGAGTACTCAATCTTTATGCATTTTAGAAAGTCTGTAAGAACTTTGAAATTATCAGGCTTGTTTCTCAAGATGAAAACCCAAGAGAACCTAGAGAAGTCATTTACAATAACTAAAGTATAGAACTTCCCTCCCAGGCTTTGTACAACAATTGGTCCAAAAAGGTCCAAATGAAGCAGATACAAAATCCTAGGTGAATCACTCTTATTAACTGATTTAAAGCTATTTTTAGTTTGCTTGCCTTCTTGACAAGCCTTGCAAAGGCTTTCCTTCTTGTAGGGGAAAGTGGGCAATCCTCTAACAAGGTTGTCCCTAGATAACCTAACAATGTTTCTAAGACTTACATGTCCTAGCCTTTTATGCCACAATGTATTATTATTGCGAACTTGGTTAAACATACAAATTTCTGAACAAGCAGAATTAAAATCAACTAAATAGATATTTCCTAACCTAATACTTGATAACACAATGCTATTATTTAAAGAAATGTTGTATTTGGATTCAGTAAAACATACCTCAAAACCTGCATCACATAGCTCACCTATGGATATCAAGTTATTTTTCAGGCTACTTAAGTATGCCACTTTCCTGAATGTGACAGCTCAAAGAGTGAATTCTCCATAGCCTTCTGTCTGACCAAAGCTTGAGTCTCCAAATATAACCTTTGGACCTAGCTTTGCCTTGTAGTTATTTAGGCTGGCCTTGTTTCCTGTCATGTGCTTGGAGCACCCACTATCCAGATACCATTTATCCTCTATGGTAGGATAGGTCTTCATCTGCAAAATAACAGATTATATATTTTGGACCCAGGTAACCTTGGGTCCTGGCTTCTTTTCATACTTAAAACTTGAAATATAAGAGTATTCAGGTTGACTTTTATAACCTAAGGGATTATCCAATTAGTTAAGGGATGAAAAGTTTTAGAGTTAGTGTTCTTATTCAAGTTTCTGTTGAAATTATAATTTTGATGAAACAGATTTGGGTTCGACGATTTAGGTTGAGATCGTCGATTTGCGTTCGACGACCAGCATTGATATCGTCAATCTCGGTTCTCAGAATAATAGTAGCTATTATCTGGGTTCCACGATCGTCGATCTCTGTTCGACGATACATAATGATATCATCGATCCCTGTTTGCAGAGTGTTTAGGCTTAAACTCTGGGTTCTGAGATCGTCGATCGTCGTTTGACGCATAATACTGAGATCGCCGATCTTTGTTCGTTGATTTTTGTTGAGACTTAGTTTTTTGTTTTTCTTTATTTTTCTCAACTTATTTTAAAACTTTATTAACCTTTTTAATTTGTTCTGTATTTTTCTTACCTTTATCTTAAATAAACTTTATAGGTTGTGAGAGATGGTTTTTCTGAATAACTGGTGGTTCACTAGATGATGCACCTAATCCTAACTTACTTTTATTAAGTCTAGCATTAAGTGTGTTGGTAATTTCTACTAGTTGTTTGCTTCTCTCATTTAGTGATTCCTCTAGCTGTTTTGCCTTACTTAATTCCATTTTCAGAAAAATGATTTGTTCACTATACATGTCTATTTCATTTTTCAATTTGTTGTTTTCTAATACTAAACTGTCATAGTTAAACTGTCTATCTATGAGAAGTTTGATTTCCTTCTCAGATCTAATCAGATCACTACACATAGATTTAAAGTTTGATTTAAAATCTTCAGAGGTAAAGTCAAAGTCTTCCAATACCTGATCACAATCTGAACATTCTTCAGATTCTTCTTCTTCTAAGACATGTCCTGAAGCATTGATGGCCATTAAGCAAATTTCTTTGGCCTTTGCTTCTTCTTCATCCTCACTAGAACTGGAGGAAGATGATTCTTCAGTGTCACTCCATGTTTCTGCAACAAACCCTTTCTCCTTCATTTTGTGTTTGTAGGAGGACGGTTTGCTGGAGTGCTTCTTGGAGTCTTTCTCCTTTCTCCTTTCCTTGTGCTTGTTTTCTGGACATTCTGGAAGAATTTGTCCAGCTTTCCTGCAACCAAAATAGATAATCTCTTTAGAAGGGGTTTTATCATACCTTGGTTTATCATCACTCCTTGATGATTTCCTTCTGAATTCTTTCCTCCCCATCTTGAAGAATCTCTTTGCAAAGAGACTCATCAACTCTTCATTTGATGGAGAAGTTTATAATTCTTTTGAAGCTTTGAAAGCTATATTCTGTTGCTTCCTTGTTGGTGTAGCAGTCTTTTGTTGCTCAGCTTCTCTTATCTTTAGCAGCTGTTCATAGGATTTCAGCTTTCCTAAGACTGATTCAGTAGTCATCTCATGTGTGCCTTTGGTCTCTTTGATAGGCCAGATTCTAGAGTCCCATGAGCTGGGGAAGCACATGAGAATCTTGTCATTTATTTCTGTTACTGAGATGTCCTTGTCAAGGGTTTTCAGTTCATTAATAATGATACGGACTCTATTGTACATCTAAGAAACTTGCTCAGTTTCTTTCTTTTTAAAATTCTCATACTGGGAGATGAGATGAGCTCACCTGTCCTTCCTTTCATCTGCTGATCATGCAACCATCTGGTTTAAGGAATCCCAGATGGCCTTAGCTAATTCACATTCAGCTACTTTCTGAAATATGTCATCAGACATTGTTTGTGCCAGTATATTCATGGCTTTTGCATCAAAAATCTTTGCTTCCTTGTATGCATCATTGAAGTCTGGAGGAGGTACTGCTGTCATATTTGAGGAAGTACTTAGAGTGGCAGCTGGTGGTGGAGGAACTCCTGTTAAGATAGAAGCATAAATGTCTTCATCAATTGAATTCATATAAAGTCTGATTCTTGCCTTCCAGATTCCAAACTTTTACAAGTGTCAAACTGGAGGTCTGGTGCTTGCAAAGTTCTTATACTGTGCCATGGTATAACAAAAAGAAATAGAGAAAAAAAAAATATCTATCGGAGATCTTAGGTTCAGGTGTTAGCCTGTATAACCTTAAAAACACACCCTCTGATACCAATTGAAAGAGAGGGATAGATAGGTTTTACTCTAGATGGGGGGGGGGTGAATAAAGTATTTAAAAAATTGTTTAGATTCATTGCGGAATTAAAATATTGATAATTATAACTAGTGAAATAAGATAGGCTAGACTACCACAGCATAACACAGCACACAAAGAAATCACAAAGCAACCAGACGACACATGAAAATTTATAGTGGTTCCCCAAATCTGGGTACATCCACTCTTCTACCACCCAGGTGGGAATCCACTTAGGTTTTTGATCAGGTGCCCTATCACCACAAGATCTTCTACAGGTAGATCTAGAGACCCTTTGAGCTTTTGATCAGGAGCTCAAAATCCAATAGGTTTTTGATCAGGTGCCCTATCACCACAAGTGATCACTTTTGAAGGGAGAGATAACCCTGTACAGATGGAGGTAAAAGAAACAAGAATGTTTGGAAATCTTCTCTTTCTCAGGCAAATGAGAAGACTGTGTGGATTAAAGTTGAATGTCCAAGCTCCCCCTGAGATGTTGTATATATTCATGAAGAGGAAACTTGGCCCTGGGTGTAGGTCTTCAAAATATGTTGCATGCCTTTTTGAATCTGTGAACTATTATTGATTTTTTGGCTCTCTGTAAATCTTTGAAAACTGAAGAAAGAAGAAGACTAGAGAGAGTTGTTTTTGAAAAAGTTCTTCTTCTTCCTATTTTCAGCAAAACATGCAAGATCCCTTGAGAGCAATATTCTTCTCTGACTACTGATTGATTACTTTCTCTTTCTCTTTTTGTCTTTCTAAGATATATATTTTGTCAGAATGGAGAAAATGGCATCAATTTGAATTCCTAAGACAAAACATAATTCTCTGATAGAATTGAGGAGCCCAAACGGCTAGATTGGCTGGCAATCATAAATGCATTTCCATAACTGTCTTGATAAAATATTTTGTGAATACCATAATTAATGCTTCATGAATACGGCTATCAGCCATGAGAGTATCAGCATTAATTTTCAGAATATATTTGCCTTAAAATACTTTATCATAATCAAAATAAATAACTCTGACCGTTCTGAAGACCTGATAACTGAAAGCAGTACAAAATCGAAGAGCTCCGTTCAGATATTGTCGAACTGAGTTAAGAGATCGTCGACCAGAGAATGACTATCATAGAACTGAGATCACTGCTGAGAAAAACAAAATCATCGACCTGAGCTCGTAGATTGTCGAGCTCAGTTCAGAGTAGAAGACTCTGAGATTGAAAGAGAAGGGATAGATACTACTCTAGAGGGGGGGGGGGGGTGAATAGAGTAATCAAAAAATGCACTGGCAAAGTTGACTTTCTACTTAACTCCCTTGGAGTTAAATGCGGAATGAAGGTTATAGATATTTGAGATTTAAACCTTAAAGCCTAACACAAGTGTTGTGCACAAAAAGGCAGCCAACTGTAATTAAATTTAAGGCTTGGAAACCTAAACAACAACTAACAAACCTAGTTAAGATCTAATCACAGCCACAATACAAGTAATTCAACAAAGCAATCCAGACGACACAAGGAATTTATAGTGGTTCCCCAAACAACTTGGGTACGTCCACTCTTCTACCAATAAGGTAGGAATCCACTCAGGTTTTTGATCAGGTGCCCTGCCACCAACAAGATCTGCTTCAGGTAGATCAAGAAACCCTTTAGACTTTTGATCAGGTGTCTAAAAACCAACACAGGTTTTTGATCAGGTGCCCTGCCACCAAGGGATACTTTTGAAGGGAGTAATAACCCTGTACAGAGGGGGAAAGGAGGTTAAGGTGTCTTCTCTATTTTACAATAGATTAGAGAAGCACAATAACTTGCACTGAGCTAGAAAGCTCTAAAAGAATCAAGGCTCCCCCTGGCTAAAAGAATGTCCAGGTGAAGTCTTGCTTCAGTGCAGAAACACTTCAGAAATTTCTGAAGGAAAAAAGCTACAAGAAGATAAATAATATGAAATAAGATTTTCTTCTTCAGGCAGCTATCTTCTTCTTCTTCTTCAAAAGGCACTGAGTGAAGATCTTCCTGTAAGCAGGAGAACTCAGGTTGAAGAAGAGAGAAGAACTTGAACTTCTTCTCAGTTAGATGTGAATGTGCTGAGAGCAGTTTGGAGACTGTAAGTTCTTAAGCTTGAATGCTGCTGTTAGCTTTTGAATTCCTTTTTCCTGGATGAACTTGATTTTTGCTATGTGGACTAGTTCATTTCTTTCCTCAAGAAGGTCTTTATATAGCAGCAGCAGCAACGACTCTTACTTGAGTTTGAATCTTGTCTTCTTCTGAACTCTGCAAGCTGGGCTGCAAAAAGCATAAAGCAAAACAAAAATACTGCAGATAGATATCCTATAATAGGATAAAGCTTTCTAAGAAGCTGCAAATACTTCTGATGAAATAATATAAGAGAAAGTCACATCAGAAAAGACTCTTTACAGCCAAGGATGACTTTTTGAGTCTAATGGCTATAAAGGACAGCCTGGCAGAAATCATATCTCAGCTATAAGACAAACAACTTTGTCAGAAAAGATTAGCTCATGCATAAAGAATAGAATAGATATTGCATGGAAGTGTTATCACAATTTACTTAGATAATCTTTTATAAAATATGCCAAAATAATTATGAAAATAGTCACATCACAGAAGATGACAAAACTATTTAAAACATACAGCAAAATGTCGAATGACCTTCGGAGATCGTCGACCGACGCACGGAGATCGTGGACCTATCGGGCAGATAGTCGAATGATCCAGATAGTCGAACTATCAAAGAAAATAGTCGAACTACCTCAGCAGATAGTCGACCTATCAGAACAGATAGTCGAGCTATCAGATAGTCGATCTATCCGGACAGATAGTCGAACTACCAAACAAAATAGGTAGTCGACCTATCAAGCAGATAGTCGACCTATCATAGAAAACAGATAGTCGACCTATCAACAGATAGTCGACCAATCAAAGCAACACAGATAGTCGACCTATCAACAGATAGTCGAACTATCAGATAGTTGAACTATCCAAGTAGACAGTCGAACTATCAAAGCAACACAGATAGTCGACCTATCAACAGATAGTCGAACTATCAAAGCAACATAGATAGTCGACCTATCAACAGATAGTCGAGCTATTAAAGCGGACAGATAGTCGACCTATCAACAGATAGTCGAGCTATCAGATAGTTGAACTATCAGGACAGATAGTCGAACTATCAAAGACAACAGATAGTCGACCTATCAACAGATAGTCGAGCTATCAGATAGTTGAACTATCAGGACAGATAGTCGAACTATCAAAGCAAACAGATAGTCGACCTATCAACAGATAGTCGAGCTATCAACACAGACAGAATGTCGACCAACTGATAGACGATCGTCGATCAGCCGATAGACGATAGTCGAGCGACGTTCGACTATAGTCGAACGAAAAACTACTTAACCAAATATTCATCTGGAAAGGCAATTCTACACAACTAGAGAATCTAACCTATCAACTAACCTTTGACCATAGATAAAACTTGGGTCAAGAGACAGAAAGAGAGGACTGAACTCAAATCAAAATCTAGGGTTCCAACATTCTCCCCCTATTTGAGTTAAGTCTCTCAACAATTAAAACATAGAAAACTAATTACTGAAAGTAACATAAAATGCATAAAGAGAAACAACTAAGCAGATATCATCAATCAATCAGATAAGAAATTAACTGTCAATCAATAAAAAAAATAAGGAGCTTAAGAGTCAGGCTTAGGATTAGAAGAGCTAGAAACAAAAGTAATTTTTCTGGTGGGATCTAGAGCTTCTTTTTTCGATAACTTTAGGTCTTGTTCTCCAATAATTTTCAATTCTATTGTCCTTGGGACCACTGCCTCAGGATGCTTTTCCATATACTTTGAAGGGTCAAATATCTCAGGTCTAACCTGGAACTTGTCTAGCTCCTTCATTCTGAATTTAGACATTGTGGTCAATCCTGTAGTGTCCTTTCCTTCTGCTTTAGCTTTCTTAATTTGTGCTGCTCCATCTAGTTCAAGAAAACGAGCCATCCTAAAGTTAGGATCAAGCTCTGGGCTTTCATAAACATTCTCAGAAGATGAGTCAACTGGTTCTTTATCCTGATTAACTAGATAACAAGAGGGAGCAGACTTAGCAAAGTTCTTGCTAGAATTTTCAGATAAAAATAAATTGCTTACCTTTTGGAGCATCCTTCTCAGAGAGATCTGGCTTAGAGATTGAGCTTTTGATTTCATTAGACTGAGGAGGAGAGAAGGTTGGCCTTTGATACACTACCTCCTTAACTTGTTCTTTAACAGCATCAGGTCTTTGATGTCCAGTTTGACTTTTACCTTGGAATCCTTGCAAACTTCTCCTTTGAGCAGATTGAGATGGATTTGATCTTTCAGGTTGAGAAGCAGGTTTAGAAGATAAGTTTCCTGAGGCTCCTGCACTGGGAGGTGGAGGAGGAGGACCTCTAGGATTCCATCTGGGAACAGGAGAGTCATACCTCTTTGACCTTTTCCTTTGCTTTTGCTGGTTCTTAGAGAATAACATCCAATGCTGGAAGTCTTTTGACTTTGGATCAATCCCTTTCAATATATAATATGGTGTATCATTGTCTGGATTAGCAGGAGGAGGAGCTACAACTTTTCTTTTCTTTTTAGCAATCCTTTTTCTTTTAGTTTCAGCAGATTCATCAGAATCAATTTCATCTTCAGAATTAGAAGAGATAGGCATATCATATGGGTCAATAGCATCTTTCAAAGCTCTTTCTTTTTCCTTTCGAGCAGCTCTTTCTAGTTCTTCTTCCATGGCATCCTGTGCCAGGAGAGCATCTAAGTCCAAGCCCGGGGAATCATCCCATACAGTAGATTTTTCAATCTGGGCATCTGCAGCTGATTCTTGAATCTCAGAGACTGTCATAGTGACCAGTTCTGCTTGATCTTCTGGCTGAGCAACTTCAGAAACTTGAACTGCTGGTTTTGGTTGAACTTCTAGAGCAATTTGGATAATAAGTTCTTGAGCATCTAGAACTTCTTCCAATTTATCTGTAGTATTATGAATAAAATTGTTCTAAATGACATCTAATCATGCCTTCCAGATATTCCCAAACTAGCATATCAGTTAACAAGTCTAAAAAGTAAGTAAAGGGAATACCTTCAGAATTGACCACAGCATGTCCTAACTCCCACAATTCATCTAGAAAGGAGGTGATGATTCCTTCTAAGTACAGGACAACCAAGGGAGTAGAACACTCTTCTAAACAGGCTTTAACAATGAACTCAGATTTCAATACTGCATCAGAAATTTCCTTTTCAGATAAAGAAGGAGGAGCTGAATCTTCTATAGCTTTCTCTACTACTGCAAGATGAACTGCTAGAGGGGAGGCCAAGGGCTGCTCAGAGACTTCTTCATCAAGCATCTCCCCCTGCCTGATTTCAGTAGAAACTGAAACCAGGCCCCTAGAAGAAGAGGGCTCAGCAGACTTTGAGAGTTTTAGAATAGCAGCAGTCAGAGAGGAGATAGAGGAAGCAAGCGGAGCAATTGCCTCTTCAATCATAGTTTTGATTGAGGGGGTAATTAACTCCACAATGCTAGAAATAAAAGCTGGAGTTATTTCAAAAGAAGATGATGATGATGGAATTTCAAAAGATGGAAGAACAGCAGGGATGGTATATGCAAGATGAGCTGGAGAATGAGTTGGAGATGGAACTGGAGATGTATGAGTGGATGCAGGGTGATCAATGTGATCAGGAGAGGGAATTGGAGAGTGAACTGGGGTAGAAATTTCAGACACCAACAAATCAAAACTGGGATGAGAAATCCCAGCAAGATGAGTCGGGAGAGGAGATGCGGGAGGAGAAGCAGAATGTCGTACTTCAATTGAAGTTGAAGGAACTTCAACTGAAGTAGACGGCAAAACTGATGAAGAAGATGGAAGAGACAAGTTTGCTGAGACAGCTGCTAGAAGGGGGGGAGTGACTGTGATAGTCCTGGTGCTCTCAGAAGTAACTGGAGCAACCCCTGCGGGAGAGGGCTTCAGGAAGGTCCTTTTCCATTTGGCGAATAGCGATGGATCCATCTTCTTGCTTGCGTTGATGGAGGTGGTGGCTGACACAAGTAGGTGGGGGTATTTCTCCTTCAGAAAAATTCCAACTACCCTTCCTAGGGTAACTTCTTTCTTTCCATTCTTTTTTCCTTATTAAATCAAACATAATGCCTGCCCAATTGATCTGCTTCTTATTCACTATTGCACACATTAGTGCAAATTGCTGCCTTGTAATATTATCGTGGGCGGAGTGCTTTCCCAGTAGCACTTTTCCAATAATTTCCGCAAGAAACTTAATCTTAAATGGGAAATTTACTTTGAGCAGCTTAGAGGGAATGCCTTCGGCATGTCCCAGCTCAGTTAACATCCTTCCAAACTCAGGAGCATCTTGCTCATACTCTTCTTCACCATTAATCAATCCAAAAATTTCAGTCAGAATAGCGGGAGTCAATGTTACCTCTTCTCCGCTAATGGTTCCAGTCATCGAATCGTCAGTTGAAGACGAAGAGAAAGCCCACTCTTTGATTTCTTGAGTGTTTATCTTTATTCTGTAGGACATGAGTTTCTCTAATCCTTGATCTTTGCACAGATTCAGAGTCTCCACTATTCCTAGTTCGCAGCAGCTGAAGGCGTCGAAATCTACGCTGAAACCGGCATCAAACTTCACTACTGCAAGAAGCGCTGGAGCAATCGCCATCGAAAGAGCTGTAGAAGACGAGGGAGAGACGGTGAGGACGGAGCGCAAGACAAAGAGCAAGCGGGAAGACAGAATGCGAAAAGACGCTCTCCGTCGACGATAAGAGCAACTATCTCTTAACCTAGGTCGACCATCTACTTTATATTAAAACAGCGATCGTCGATCTACTTAAAAGATACTGGAAATGATGGTCGAACGGTCGTTCGATGATCGGTCCTGAAGCAGAGTAGTCGATCAATCGTTCGACTATTTCTGTCTTCACAAATAGCAAGCTGTCGTCAACCATAGATCGACGATAAGCTCGACCTATTCGACTATCTTCGAACGCCGGTCGACGATCTTCAAGCAGATAAGCTATCTTCAACCATAGGTCGACGATAGGCTTGATCCGCTCGACTATCGTCGAACTTCGTTCGACTATCTTCAAACAAGTTTCAACAAGGCAGACGTCACACTTAGTCTTTTCCATTAATCATGCCTAGTTGAACTAAAAAGAACAGATGCTTCTGTTCATCTAAGGGCTTGGTGAATATATCACCTCTCTGAAGGTCTGTGGATATGAACTCAAGACTGATCTTGTTCTTTTCCACACAATCTCTCAGGAAATGGTGTCTAATCTCAATGTGCTTCGTTCTAGAGTGGTGCACTGGATTTTGTGCAATGGAGATAGCACTTGTACTGTCACACATGATTTTAGTGTTCTTGTGTGAGTACCCATAATCCAAAAGTTGATTTTGTATCCACAGGATCTGTGAACAACAACTAGCAACTGCTATATATTCAGCTTCTGCAGTTGAAGTTGAGACAGAGGCCTGCTTCTTACAGAACCAAGAGACCAATCTCTCTCCCAGGAACTGACAAGTTTTTGAGGTACTTTTCCTGTCAACTCGACAACCAGCATAATCAGAATCAGAATATCCAATTAATTCAAATTCTGACTCAGCTGGGTACCAAAGTCCTAGATTTGGACATCCCTTCAGGTATCTCAAGATTCTCTTGAGAAGAATCAGATGAGATTCCTTGGGGTTGACCTGGAATCTAGCACAAAGGCATGTAGCAAACATTATGTCTGGCCTACTTGCAGTTAAATACAATAGGGAACTAACAATGGCCCTATAATTCTTTTGATCAACAGGTTTTCCCTGATCATCAGAATCAATAACTACATTAGTAGCCATAGGTGTATGCATTGCTGAAGCATCTGCCATCCCAAACTTCTTTACCAATTCCTTGGCATATTTGGATTGGGAGATGAAGATGCCATCAGCATCTTGCTTTACTTGGAGACCAAGAAAGTAAGACAGCTCACCCATACTACTCATCTCAAACTTGGAATGCATTAAGTTGGAGAACTTTTTGCATAGTTTGGCATCAGTGGAACCAAAAATAATGTCATCCACCTACACTTGAACTAACAGGATTGTGTCCTTGTGGTGCTTGACGAAGAGGGTTCTATCAACTACTCCCCTAACAAAGTTGTGCTTTAATAGGAAGCTAGCTAGAGTCTCATACCAGGCTCTTGGTGCTTGTTTTAGTCCATAAAGAGCTTTCTGCAACTTGAATACATGTGAGGGCTGAGTTGAAGAAACAAAACCGGGTGGCTGTTCAACAAACACCTCTTCCTTTAGCTCACCATTAAGAAAAGCACTTTTGACATCCATCTGAAAAACCTTAAACTTCATATAGGCTACATAGGCTAAGAAGATCCTTATTGCCTCGAGCCTTGCAACAGGAGCAAAGGTTTGGTCATAATCTATGCCTTCCTCCTGTCTGTAGCCCTGAGCTACAAGCCTAGCTTTATTCCTTACAATGATTCCATTTGCATCCAACTTGTTTCTATACACCCACTTGGTGCCTATGATCAGTTGGCCTTTAGGTCTTGGAACCAAAGTCCATACTTTACATCTCTCAAACTGATTGAGTTCCTCTTGCATAGCAATGATCCAATGGGGATCTAGCTCAGCATCTTTAATGGTGAGGGGCTCAATATGTGAAAGGAAACAAGCATGCATCACATCCTGTCTTAACTGATGTCTTGTTTGAACACCAGCTGATATGTCTCCTATTACTTGAGATGTAGGGTGATCTCTAAGTGTGACAACATCAGCAGGTGGGATGTGATCTTCAGCAATAGTTGGGATTAATTCCTCAGGAGGAATTTGATCTACTATTGGTGGTACATCAACAATATCTGCAATGTCTTCATCACGGTCTGATTCAGTGATATGAAGAGTTGAAAGATGGAGGATTTCTTGAGTGACATCTTTGGCAGATTCTTGTACCTATAATGACCTTGAGGAAGGGGAAGTTTCCTTCTCCTTGTAAAACATTTGGGATTCATCAAAGGATACTTGAACAGACTCTTCAATTTTAGAAGATGATTTATTAAAAACCCTATAAGCTTTGCTTACTTGGGAATATCCAAGAAAAATTCCCATTGAAGCCTTTGCTTCAAACTTTCTAAGATATTCTTTATTGTTATTATGAATATAAACAACACAGCCAAACACTCTAAAATAATTTATTTTAGATTTCTTTCCTTTAAGTAACTCATAAGGAGTTTTACACTTAAGTTTGTGTATCAGACTTCTATTCAAGACATAGTTGGCTGTACTAACAGCTTCTGCCCAATAGGAAAGAGGCATATTAACATCTGCCAACAATGTGCCAGCAGCTTCAATTAGTGTTCTGTTTTTCCTTTCAACTACCCCATTTTGTTGGGGAGTTCTAGGAGCTGAGAAGCTATGTTTGATACCTTCTCTCTCACAGAATTCTTGCATGAGAAGAGAGTCAAACTCAGTACCATGATCACTTCTGATCAAGGCCACATGAGTAGAGTACTCAGTCTGCATACATAATAGAAAATCTGTAAGGGCTTTGAAGTTATCAGCCTTAGTTCTCAAAAAGAACACCCAAGTGAACCTAGAGAAGTCATCTACAATGACTAGGGTGTAATACTTCCCTCCTAAACTCTGTATATTTATTGGGCCAAATAGGTCCAAATGTAATAAATACAGGATTCTAGGAGAATCACTTTTGTTTACTGATTTAAATGAGTTCTTGGTTTGCTTGCCTAGTTGACAAGCCTTGCATAGGCTCTCCTTCTTGTAGGGGCAAGAAGGTAAGCCTCTAACAAGGTTGTGTTTAGATAACCTAGATATATTCTTGAGGTTAACATGATTAAGCCTTTTATGCCATAGAGTATTGTTATTGGTTACTTCATTAAACAAGCAGATTTCAGAGTGAGTTGAATTAAAATCTACTAAATAAATGTTACCTTGTCTAATGGCTACTAATACAACACTATTATTTAAATTAATATTACAAAGAGAGTTAGAGAATGATACCTGGTATCCAGCATCACATATCTGACTTACTGAAATTAAATTATGCTTCAGTCCAGTCACATAAGCAACTCTCTTGAATGTAACAGCTCCAATTGTCAACCTGCCATAGCCTTCAGTTTGACCACAGCTTGAATCTCCAAAGATTATCTTTGGGCCAAGCTTTGCCTTGAACCTTGACAGATGTTCTTTATTTCCTGCCATGTGCTTGGAGCAACCACTATCCAAATACCACTTATTTTGAGTGATAGGATAGGTCTTCACCTGCAAGTAAATCAATTTAAACATTGTGGACCCAGATAACCTTGGGTCCCTTGTTTTTCACATAAGAAAAACTGGAAATAAATGAATAAGCAGGCTGAGGGTGATAACCTAACGGGTAAGATCTCCTAGGTGGGATTCTCCATGCTGATGATGGGTCAATGAACCTAGGGTTTCTATTCATATTCGGGTTTCTAACGTTCTGGTTTGAATTTTGAAATTCTTGTTGAAAGCGTCGATCGGTGTTCGACGATTGGTACCCAGATCGTCGATCTCCGTTCGACCATTGGGCCTGCGATCATCGAGTTACGTTCGACTCTCTTTGTAATTCCTTAAATTTCTGTTTTCTTTTCTCTCTTTTAGCTTTATTTAAAGCTCTATTTACTTGATTAACTTGCTCAGTGTTTTTTATTCCACTAGATGAAATAAAATTCACTGGAGTTGAAAGTTGGTTTTTAAGAATGATTGGGGGCTCACTAGAAGATGCTCCTAAGCCTAATTTGTTATTGCCTGACCTAGTGTTAGATATGCTGGTTATTTCAAGCAACTTAAGGCTTCTACCATTCAGAGACTCTTCTAACCTTTTGGACTTAGCTAATTCATTCTTAAGGAATTTTATTTCTTCACTAGAAGTAATGAGTTCTGTTGTTAACCTAATGTTTTCATTAACAATCAATTCAGATTCAGCTAGTTTAATTCTAAGTTCTTTTATTTCTTTTTCAGAACTAATTAAATCTAAACATAAAGATTTAAAATCAGATTTAAATTCAGCAGATATAAAGTCATAAGAAGATAATACCTCATCTTTTGTTGGCATCTCTTCATCTGAATCTGAATTCTCTGCAGCTGAGTGATTGCTGCAGGCATCAATTGCCATCAGGCAAACTTCCTTTGCCTTCTTTTCTTCTTCATCCTCACTGGAGCTTGAGGAAGAGGATTCCTCATCAGAATCGCTCCAAGTTTCAGCAACAAAGCCTCTCTCCTTCTTTTTGTTTTTGTAGGAGGATGGCTTGGAATGCTTCCTATGCTGATCCTTGTCTTTTCTTTTATCTTTGTTCTTTTCCTCTGGACAATCTGGAAGAATATGACCAGGCTTCCTGCAACCATAACAGATTATTTCTTTAGAGGGGGTACGATCATACCTTGGTTTATCTTCATACTTTGAAGATTTCTTTCTGAATTCCTTCCTTCCCATCTTGAGAAACCTTTTGGAAAATAATGCCATCAGTTCCTCATTGGACTGGCTGCCTTCAGAAATGTCAGCAGCTTTGAGAGCAAGGGTTTGCTCTTTTCTTGTAGGAGTTGGGGTCTTTGCTTCAGCTTCAGCTTCCCTGGACTTCAGCACTTGCTCAAAAGACTTGAGCTTGCCGAGAAGGGCTTCTGTTGAGATTTCATTTGTGCTTCTAGCCTTCTTGATAGGCCAGATCCTTAGATCCCATGTGCTAGGGAAGCACATAAGAATCTTATCATTGACCTCTGTCAATAAAATATCCTTATCAAGGGTCCTCAGCTCATTGATGATTGAGCTGAGCCTTGTGTACATAGCTTCAACTGATTCAGCATCAGTTTTCTTGAAATTCTCATACTGTGAGATTAGGTTGGACCTTCTGTCCTTCCTTTCATCAGCTGAACCAGCTACAATCTGGTTCAGTGTATCCCACATAGCTTTTGATGAGGAGCAGTCAGCAACCTTTTAGAATACTTCATCAGACATTGTCTGAGCCAGAATGTTCATTGCCTTGGCATCTGCTATCTTTGCCTTTTTGTACTCATCATTGTAGTTTGGAGGAGGCACTGCACTCATATCAGATGATGATGAGGCAGTAGCTGCAGCAGGTGCTCTTGGTGGTCCTGTCAAAATAGAAGCAAAAATACTTTCATCAATAGAGTTCATATATAATTTTATCCTTGCCTTCCAGATGCTGAACTTGGCTAAGTTGCATGCTGGAGGTCTGGTGCTAGAATAATCCTTGGACTGGGCCATGATAGTGAAAGTGAATATCTATAAACTTTGGTATCTATCAGGATCTTGTGACTTAGGTGTTAGCCTATTCAGTCAGTCAACCTCCCTCTGATACCAATTGAAAGAGAAGGGATAGATACTACTCTAGAGGGGGGGGTGAATAGAGTAATCAAAAAATGCACTGGCAAAGTTGACTTTCTACTCCACTCCCTTGGAGTTAAATGCGGAATGAAGGTTATAGATATTTGAGATTTAAACCTTAAAGCCTAACACAAGTGTTGTGCACAAAAAGGCAGCCAACTGTAATTACAGTTAAGGCTTGGAAACCTAAACAACAACTAGCAAACCTAGTTAAGATCTAATCACAGTCACAATGCAAGTAATTAAACAAAGCAATCCAGACGACACAAGGAATTTATAGTGGTTCCCCAAACAACTTGGGTACGTCCACTCTTCTACCAACAAGGTAGGAATCCACTCAGGTTTTTGATCAGGTGCCCTGCCACCAACAAGATTTGCTTCAGGTAGATCAAGAAACCCTTTAGACTTTTGATCAGGTGTCTAAAAACCAACACAGGTTTTTGCTCAGGTGCCCTGCCACCAAGGGATACTTTTGAAGGGAGTAATAACCATGTACAGAGGGGGAAAGGAGGTTAAGGTGTCTTCTCTATTTTACAATAGATTAGAGAAGCACAATAACTTGCACTGAGCTAGAAAGCTCTAAAAGAATCAAGGCTCCCCCTGGCTAAAAGAATGTCCAGGTGAAGTCTTGCTTCAGTGCAGAAACACTTCAGAAATTTCTGAAGGAAAAAGCTACAAGAAGATAAATAATATGAAATAAGATTTTCTTCTTCAGGCAGCTATCTTCTTCTTCTTCTTCTTCAAAAGGTACTGAGTGAAGATCTTCCTGTAAGCAGGAGAACTCAGGTTGAAGAAGAGAGAAGAACTTGAACTTCTTCTCAGTTAGATATGAATGTGCTGAGAGCAGTTTGGAGACTGTAAGTTCTTAAGCTTGAATGCTGCTGTTAGCTTTTGAATTCCTTTTTCCTGGATGAACTTGATTTTTGCTATGTGGACTAGTTCATTTCTTTCCTCAAGAAGGTCTTTATATAGCAGCAGCAGCAACGGCTCTTACTTGAGTTTGAATCTTGTCTTCTTCTGAACTCTGCAAGCTGGGCTGCAAAAAGCATAAAGCAAAACAAAAATACTGCAGACAGATATCCTATAATAGGATAAAGCTTTCTAAGAAGCTGCAAATACTTCTGATGAAATAATATAAGAGAAAGTCACATCAGAAAAGACTCTTTACAGCCAAGGAAGACTTTTTGAGTCTAACGGCTATAAAGGACAGCCTGGCAGAAATCATATCTCAGCTATAAGACAAACAACTTTGTCAGAAAAGATTAGCTCATGCATAAAGAATAGAATAGATATTGCATGGAAGTGTTATCACAATTTACTTAGATAATCTTTTATAAAATATGCCAAAATAATTATGAAATTAGTCACATCACAGAAGACGACAAAACTATTTAAAACATACAACAAAACGTCGAATGACCTTCGGAGATCATCGACCGACGCACGGAGATCGTCGACCTATCGGGCAGATAGTCGAACGATCCAGATAGTCGAACTATCAAAGAAAATAGTCGAACTACCTCAGCAGATAGTCGACCTATCAGAACAGATAGTCGAGCTATCAGATAGTCGATCTATCCGGATAGATAGTCGAACTACCAAATAAAACAGATAGTCGACCTATCAAGCAGATAATCGACCTATCACAGAAAACAGATAGTCGACCTATCAACAGATAATCGACCTATCAAAGCAACACAGATAGTCGACCTATCAACAGATAGTCGAACTATCAGATAGTTGAACTATCCAAGCAGATAGTCGAACTATCAAAGCAACGCAGATAGTCGACCTATCAACAGATAGTCGAACTATCAAAGCAACACAGATAGTCGACCTATAAACAGATAGTCGAGCTATCAAAGCGGACAGATAGTCGACCTATCAACAGATAGTCGAGCTATCAGATAGTTGAACTATCAGGACAGATAGTCGAACTATCAAAGACAACAGATAATCGACCTATCAACAGATAGTCGAGCTATCAGATAGTTGAACTATCAGGACAGATAGTCGAACTATCAAAGCAAACAGATAGTCGACCTATCAACAGATAGTCGAGCTATCAATGTAGACAGAACGTCGACCAACTGATAGACGATCGTCGATCAGCCGATAGACGATAGTCGAGCGACGTTCGACTATAGTCGAACGAAAAACTACTTAACCAAATATTCATCTGGAAAGGCAATTCTACACAACTAGAGAATCTAACCTATCAACTAACCTTTGACCATAGATAAAACTTGGGTCAAGAGACAGAAAGAGAGGACTGAACTCAAATCAAAACCTAGGGTTCCAACAGAGATCATCGATGGGAGATCGATGATCATCGAGCTGAGTTTGACTATAGTCGAACTGATATAGATAGTCCACAACATTTTTCTGAATCTAAGTCTGAGTCCACTGCAATGCTGGTCTGCACAAAACATGACCTAGAGGGGACCTAACTAAGACTTAGACAGAGACCCTGGCTATATATGGGGGTCAAGACATCCTAAGAGTGAACCTAGCACAAATCCAAACAAGGGTTCCAACAGATCTTCATCGACACCCCGAGCTCGGCTCGACCCCAGGTAGACCCGTTGCGCAGGCTCTAATCTAGCTGGCAGGTCCGAAGGCTCTCCTATGGGGGAGAGGTTTTGGTTATAAGTTCTTTATCGACACCCTGAGCTCGGCTCGGCCCTAGGTGGACCCACTGCGCAGGCTCTCATCTAGCTGGCAGGTCCGAAGGCTCGCCTGTGGGGGAGAGGTTTTGGTTATGAGATCTTCATCGACACCCCGAGCTTAGCTCGGCCCCAGGTAGACATGCTGCGCAAGCTCTCATCTAGCTGGCAGGTCCGAAGGCTCGCCTGTGGCGGAGAGGTTTTGGTTATGAGATCTTTATCGACACCCCGAGCTCAGCTCGGCCCCAGGTAGACCCGCTGCGCATGCTCTCATCTAGCTGGCAGGTACGAAGGCTTGCCTGTGGGGGAGAGGTTTTGGTTATGAGATCTTCATCGACACCCCGAGCTCGGCTCGGCCCCAGGTAGACCCGCTGCACAGGCTATCATCTAGCTGGCAGGTCCGAAGGCTCTCCTATGGGGGAGAGGCTTGGTTCTTGGTTCTTGATCCTTAGTTACTTTTGCGCTACTCTGAGCTCGGTTTGGCCCCAGGTACCCCCGCTGCGCAGGCTCTCATCTAGCTGGCAGATCCAAGGGCTCACCTGTGGGGGATAGGATTAGTTTTTAGAAATATTTCGACACGAATGTTCTAGGTTAGACCAAAGACTCACCCTGAAGGTAGACCCCAAAAGGGTCTAGGCCAGGAGAGGTCTCGGCCAGAAGAGGTCTAGTCTAGGAGAAGTCTCGGCTGGGAAAGATCTCGTCCTTGAGTTCTCAGCTGGGGAATCTCGCAAAATTAAGTTCCCGGCAGGTCTAGGCGAAGAGACCCGATCGATCGCGCAAGGTAAGGAGGGGCGGTCTTCCCTTAAAAGGCCTATGAACGATGCTCCCGACAAATGGTTCTCGGCAGAATGTGGGAATGACGTGCTTAATCCTTGAGCTCTCGGAAGGTTCCCACCTATTGACTACTAAGGGAGACTATCCTAGAGGGGGCCAAGGGCCTCGGCGAAAACTTGTTGAGCAACATTCACTACCAACAAAAAAAAAGAGAAAAAACAGTACAAATACTTACAGTTTATATATTCAAATGTGATTACAAAAATCAGAGCGTCTCGCTCATTGCAGAAACACAAAAAGAGAAGGAAACCCATCAGGGAGAAGCGTTGTATCCGCTCGAGCTCCCGCTTGAGCTTCCGTGGGAGCTCTCGCCTGAGCTCTCCTCGGATGTCTCGCCTGCAACCGTGGGGGATCTCGGGACATCCGAGGTCGGAGAGTCGGGTACGCCTGGGGGCTTCGGGATAGACTCGAAGAGCCAGGGAACAAGCTGGGGAGCGGTGACAATCTTGCCACTCTCGTTCAAGCATCCCACATCTCGCAACGTCTCAAGGGTCAGCCTGACCATTGCTTGAGCGTTGGTCTGTAGGAGCTTGTTGATGTCGTACTCCGAGAAGTGATGGATCCTCATCCTCTCGTCTAGCGATGGAGGAGGCGGAACTGTAGCCATTTCCGTGGGTCGGAGCTAGTCCTTTAGCAGGATATTCTCGTATCTTAGCTCGGTTAGCTCCGCGCGAAGGGCTATACTCTGAGCAGAATCCTACAGAAGTGAGAAACAAATCAACACCAAGACGACCCGTGGATTACAGAGGTGAGAGCGAGTGCTTGAAAGATCTCGCTTACCTCCTCCACTGGGCGCAAGGAAAGCCGTCCCATAGCATCCGCCAGCTGTGCCTTCAGAACCTCCTCCTGGGCCACCGCCTGGTCCCGCGTGAAAGTGTAAAGTTGTCAATCTAAATCACCTAGAGGGGGGTGAATAGGTGAATCGTGCGTCTATTTGCGGAATAAAAATTTTAACAATCTAGCAAAAGAAATCAAGCAATCACAAGAGAGATAAGAAGATTTATAGTGGTTCCCTAATCTTGGGTACGTCCACTTTACCTCACCGGTCTAGCAAATCACTAGACTCAGCTACTCCACTATCTCGGATTGAAAACAATCCTACGCCTCGGAACCAAGTTCCTAAAAACTCGATCCAAAGGATCTACACTCGGAAGATAAAACTTCCTACAAACACGGAGAGCAACGCTCCAACACTCGGAGAATAATCTCCTACAAGATTTACAAAGAGATTTGAAAATACAAACAAAAATTTCTCTCAGATCTGGAAATATTCAACCTTAGGTCTTCTTCTTGAAATTTGCGGCTCTTTCAGAAACGGTTGAAGAATACTTGACGATCTGACCTGAGAAAGCTTTGACCTACTTGATCAAGGAGAAGATGATGATCCCTTGAACAACAAGTCTTCTTAGATCGAAAGCAAAAAGATCGATCTACTCGTGAGCGGCGGCGGCGGCTTCAGAATGTGTTCTTTTTGGAAAGAGAAAGCCGATGCAGAAATTTAGAATGTACGGAAATCCGCCCCTTGTTATTGTTAGGGTTTTGTCTTAATGAAAAGACTTTATATAGGATTACCCTTAACGGCTAGAAAATACATTAATGACGATATGTGGACCAATCACGTCAAGTCATTTGAAAATCCGGCCGATCTAGACTTAAGATAATTTTCTAAAAAAATCGACTTACAGTTCTCGAGAAGTACCTTTAGTTCTCGAGAACTAGAAACTGAGTTCTCGAGAGCTATCATGACTTCTCGAGAACTATACTGCTTAGAAGAATTCTGGACTTCTCGAGAACAAAAGGTTGAGTTCTCGAGAACTAATTGACTTCTCGAGAACCAACACTTAAGAGAGATTTCTGAGGAAACTTTGACTTATTCGAGAAATAGGGCTGGCAGTTCTCGAGAACTTAAGCCAAGCTTCTCGAGAACAAGGACTTCTCGAGAACTAAGGGTCTGTTTGGGACAGCTCTGGCGGATTGAAAAGCTGCTGTCTGGATAGAGCTGTTTTAAAATAGATCTTTGAGGAGCAGTTTTGAAAAGCTGCAGACTATTTGGGTGTTCTGTGCAGAAGTGCGCTCGGAATCGCCGGAGGAAGGACGTCGGGGGCTTGGAATTGCCGGAGGAAAGCCATCCGGGGCTCGAAATCGCCGGAGGAAGGCTATCCGGCCTCTGAGCATGTTCCAACTGAAGAAACCATTAGATTTCCAAAACATGTGAGAGAGAAAGCTATTTTGCGGGAGCAGAAGCTGGGGAGGGAGAGATTTCTGAAAAGCTGCAAAACAGCTCCAGATTTTTGAAAAGCTCTTCACAGGGAGCTGTCCCAAACAGACTGAAAGCAGCTCTGGCGGTTGGAATAGAGATTTTCCAACCGCCAGAGCTGCCCCAAACAGACCCTAAGAAGACTTCTCGAGAACTCTGACTTAGAAAAATTCTTGAACCTGTCTGGACTTCTCGAGAACCAAAAGCTGGGACTTCTCAAGAACTCTAAGGACTTCTCGAGAACTAAGAGGCTAAGCTTCTTGAGAACTCTAAGGACTTCTCGAGAACTAAGAGGACTTCTTGAGAAGTGGACTTAGAGAATTTACTAAACTTTAGAAGAAATCTTTCTCTTCTCTTCATTCCATGATCTAAGGTTTGAATATGAAGTGTATCCCAATAGAGAGGCTACACATGAGTCGACACATTGGGTCACACAGTGAGGGATTACACTGTATGATCCTGTATTCATGACCCACTGTAGACTTATATTGGTCTATACTTAGCAATGGTAATCTGCAAGCACACAGCTAAAACAAGGATATCAAATACAACTTAATTCATCTTAGTTCAAGGGTGACTTCAAGCAAATCTGGGTTATTGTGGATGCAATACCCAACAATCTCCCCCTATTTGTAGAAGTCAGAACCCTCTACACTAAGGTGAATTATGACAATTAAGAAAGAACTGGAAATGAATAACTGAATCTAAATGCAATAACAGATTAACTAAAGACATAATTAGGCAAAACTAGAGATTGTATATATGTAATGTTTTAGATTTCTAATCAACAACCATTTCATCCAAATTATCAAAAAACAAATCAACAAGAGTTCATTCTTTGCTTTGATGTTGTCTGTCCTGCTTTTCTTACTGTCTCCTCTGATAGCTGAAGTGTTTAGGGTAGTACCTTGGAGGCTTAGGAGGAGCTTTGGGATTATTCCTGCCAAATTATCTATCATATATCCTTCTCTTGGTCATGGACTTCTCATATAATTCCCACTTAGATGAGCTGTAGTGGAGATTTCTGTTCTCATTGTAGTCCATTACCAATTTAAGAGTATCAAGAATTAAGCTTTTAGAGGTGGGGCTCCAAACTTCAGCAAACTCCTTTGCTTTCCTTTTCTCTGCATCTGGCTGGGGAACAGATTTGCTTGCAGATGGACCTTCTCCATACTTTCTCTTCTTAGAGGTGTGAATTTCTGGTAAATCCTTAGGAATAATGTCATCCCAAACCTGGTCATAGGAAGCAGGAGGTAGATCCTAATCTTCTGGCCTGGGATAGAAGGTAGGCATCTGAGGTTGAGGCAACTGGGTGGATTGACCTTCAGCAAGGGGGTTCAGGTGATGAGGAATAAGATTAGGATCAGCTTGAAAGTCAGGGAATATCTGATTGTGCATCCAGACTGCAGTATCATAAGTGTGGAATTTCACCGATTGAATTTGTTCTAAAACATTCTTATCTATCTCAAACAATTTCTCATTCCAGAGAGATTTTGCATCTGTAGTAAGCTTTTCCACTTGTTCTTTCACTAAACTCTCCCCTTTCTGATTTCTACACAAAGCTTTGCTATGGTGTCTTCTTTGAATGTTCCAACTTCCTCACAGATCTTCATTACATGTTCTTGAGCTTTGTTTTCCAACTAAATTTGATTATTTGCCAGTGTAACAGACTGGTCCATGACCTGACCAATACTGGTAATGGTGTGGTCAATGGCTTTGCCACCAATTCTGAACATCTCTTTAAGAGAATCTTTATTGTTGGATCTCTGCAAATCCTCCGCTCATTTCCTTTTCTAGAGCTGTGACCTGATCTTTGACTGACTTGAGAGATTCATCAAAACATTGTGTTGGAACACCCTATTACTAATTTGGGCAAGGATCACTATGTTTTTAGGAAATCAGTTTGACCTAGATGTATAGTTGAAAAGGTCAAGTTAGAATGAGTTTAGGGCTTAGAACTTAGGTTTGAAGCTGCCCCCAGGACCTTCTAAGGATTCAGACTTAGAGCTCAGACAAAGACAATTATCGTCGAGCTTAGGTCAACGAAACATCGAACTCCGTTCGACGCTCTCTGAGCTCAACTCTACTAAATCATCGAACTCCGGTCGACGATCTTCGAGCTCAGATCGACGATCTACCTTTAGCTTATTCTTCAGGTCGCTGAGCTCCGGTCGACGATCTTCGAGCTCAGGTCGACGTTTTCTATCTGATGTTCAATCCAATCTCTGAGCTCAGGTCGACGATCGTAGAGCTCAGATCGACGTTTTTCCTGAGAGATCGACGACTTTGAGGATTCAAATTCAGTCAGCTTTTGGAATGTTTTTTCAAACTCTCTCAACATTTATTTCAGGAGATCTGCTAGCTGTTTTCATTTATTCTGGAGCAAGTTTCAAGGGATTTATCAGAGAATGTTTATTGGACTTTCCTCCAGAAGACAAAACATTTATGGAAGACATTTATTGACTGCTAACGACTATCTTGGATAGAGGATCTTCAGAGAATAAAACATCTTACAATAGATCAAGACAAAGATCTATCACTCAATACAGACATACATTGATAGTCAGAAAAACTTAGAGAAAAATCAAGTGATCAATCCTGAAAAATTTTGATTGATTATTGGCATACTGAAAAGTGATCAAGGCTTCAACATCAAGGACTCCAGACAATTCATATTTCAGCCTCTGCTGAAACCATCTTCTGCTGGAGATGTGAAGTTTCTGAAGACCTATCACCCTAGCAAAGCTCTCATCTCTGAACCATCTACATCTCAGGGGGAGCTTTGACAACACAATCAATCCACTAAGTCTTCTCTCAGTGATTGAGACAGAGAAGACAACTTCACCTCTTCCTTTTTCCTCTCTTGCTGTAAAACGGTTATCAAGACTCCCTTCAAAAGTTTTGGTTCTGGTTCTGAGAGCCTTGTCAAAACTCAGTGGTGGCAAGACACTTGATCAAAAAATCCAATTTGGTTTTTGAGCACCTTATCAAAAGCTCATTTGTGCTTAGGACACCTGATCAACTCATCCTACAGTGGATTCCTACCAAGGGTGGTAGAAGAGTGGATGTACCCAGGTTTTTGGGGAACCACTATAGCTCCTTGTGTCTTCTGGTTTTCTTGTGCATATTCTTTGCTGTGTGCTGTGGTTTTTATTTTACTGCTTTAGTTTTATTTCTACATCAAAGCGCCTTACACCTATACATAAATTAAGCCTTTATTGCTGTGCAATTTTAATTTGTGAACTTACCTTAAAATACTGTATTCACCCCCCCCCCTCTAGAGTTAAGATAGATCTTATCCTCACTTTCAATTGGTATCAGAGGCAGGTTGGTTGTTCATACAGGCTAGCACCTGAACCAAAAGATCCCTGATAAGATCAATCCTTTAAGAGGGTTATTTTCATTATATTTAATTTTATATAAAGACATGGCACATAAAAAAGATTATGCAAGCACCAGACCTCCAGTGTGCAATCTATCTAAGTTTTCACTTTGGAAAGCAAGGATTAGACTTTATATGAACTCTATTGATGAAGACATATTTAATTCTGTTTTGACAGTATGCCCAAGTCCACCAGCAAGCTCAAGTACAAATGTTATTCCACCTCCTTCAGGAACAGATGCTGAAATAAAGAAGTGGAAGACTGCAGATGCCAAGGCCATGAATATCTTAACTCAGACAATGTCTGATGAGATATTTTAGAAGGTAGCTTAATACAACTCAGCCTAAGGAATTTGGGACAAACTTTTTGAGATTGTCTCAGGATCTGCTGATGAGAGAAAAGATAGAAGATCCCATCTCATATCCCAATATGAGAACTTCAAGAAAGGAGAAGCCGAATCAGTTGCAGACATGTACAACAGACTAAGTCTGATTGTCAATGAGTTAAAGACTCTGGATAAAGAAATCTCATTGACTGAGCTGAATGACAAAATCCTAATGTGCTTCCCCAGCACTTGGGATTCAAGAATCTGGCCAATCAAAGATGCCAGAAGTCTAAATGAGATTACAACTAAAGATCTCCTGAGAAAGCTCAAATCTTATGAGCTGCTCATTAAAAATAGAGAAGAAGAACAGAAGGCTGCCTCACTAGCCACAAGGAAGGAGAAGACCATAGCCTTCAAAGCTACAGAAGAGGAGCCTGAAGATAAAGCTACAGGAAATGATGAGCTCCTAAGTCTACTGGCCAAAAGATTCTACAAAATGGCCAGAAAAGACTTCAAAAAGAGATCATACAAGGGACATGATAAGCCAAGGTATGATAAATCAAATAACAACAAAGAAATTATATGCTTTGATTGCAGGAAACTAGGCCATATTGTGCCTGACTGTCCAGAAAACAAAAACAAGGACAAGAAAGATAGAAGAGAAAGAAGAAAGGAGAAAGACTTCAAGAAGAACACCTCAGACAAACCCTCCTACAGCAAGAACACACATACAAGGAAGGGATTTGTTGCTGAGACATGGAGTGAAACTGAAGATGATTCTGAAGCCTCCAGCTCCAGTGATGATGAGGATGATGCTGATGAAAAGGAGTTTTGCATGATGGCTATCAATGCCTCTCAAACAGATTCAGAAGCAGAAGAGTCAGAATCAGATTCAGAAGTTCAACTAGAAGAAGATCAGGTAATCAATTCATTTGATTTCAATTCTGAGGACTTTATACATGAGTTTAAAGTATTATGCCTAGATCTATTGGAGTCTGAGAAGGAAATCACTTCCCTCAGAAAACAACTGTCTGAGTATAGCACTTTAAAATCAGAGAACCTCAAACTCTCTGAAGAGTTAGAATGCTATAGGGAGGAGATAGCTTCACTGAAGAGTGAACTATCCAAGGCCAAACAGTTTGAAGAATCCCTTAATGGGAGAAGCATCAAACTGATGGATATCACAAGCACAGTGAACTCTATACTTAATAGTACACTGGGCTTGGGAGCTTCATCCAGCCAGCCTATAGTTCTGACAACTCCAATCAAATTTATCTCTGATAAAGAAAAGGAAGTTGTAGAGGTAGCTAGGAAGAATGCAGATTTGCCAAAGAAAGATATAGTTCAACAGAATGCGTCAAACAGAGCTCGACGATCGTCGAACGTCGCTCAACGATCCAAGAAACGATCGTCGAACTCAGCTTGACGACACCTGAACTCTGAACTCCAGGATAGTCGATCTTCGAACAGAGATCGACGATCTGACCCAAGATCGTCGACCTCAGCTCGACGATCGTAGAACAGAAATCAGGACTTTGAACAATCCTTCATGGGTACATCTAGATTCAATCCTAGAAGTCCTACATCCCAAGGTTTCAACCCCTATGCTGAATGGATAGTACCTCCTAGGAGATACCATCCTAAAGGTTATAAGAGTCAACCTGGGATGTCTTTCATTTCTGAATTTAAGGGATATCAACCTAGACCCAAGGTAAACTGGGTCAAAAACATATAAGCTGTTTATGTGCAGGTGAAGACCTATCCAACATCAAACCCGTCATGGTATCTTGATAGTGGGTGCTCAAAGCACATGATAGGGAACAAGGACAACTTCACATCCTTTAAAGCCAAGCTTGGACCCAAAGTAATCTTTAGTGATTCAAACTTTGGAACAACAAAAAGATATGGTGCAGTCCAAATTGGAACAGTCACCTTCAAGAAAGTAGCTTATGTTGAAGGACTCAAGCATAAATTGATAAGTATCAGTCAACTTTGTGATGAAGGATATCAAGTGACTTTCAACAACGCAATATGCAAGATCAAGTCAGAAGACAACACAACTGTGTTAATAGGTAACAGGAAAGGTAACATTTACTTAGTAGATTTTCATTCATCTAAGGTAGATATTTGCCTGTTCAATTCCATATCTAGACCTAATATATTATGGCATAAGAGACTAGGACACATTAACCTTAGAACCATTGCTAGGCTATCCAAGGACAACCTTGTTAGAGGACTACCTTCTGGCCCCTACAAGAAGGAAGGACTTTGCAAGGCTTGTCAATTAGGCAAGCAAACTAAAAATAGTTTTAAATCAATTAACAAGAGTGATTCACCTATGATTTTGTATCTGTTACACATAGATCTTTTTGGACCCATTACAATACAAAGCTTAGGAGGGAAATGTTACACTTTAGTGGTTGTAGATGACTTCTCAAGATTCACATGGGTGTTCTTTCTGAGGAAGAAGTCTGATAACTTCAAATGTTTGACAGAGTTTCTCAAATGCATACAGATTGAGTTCAACACTCACATTGCCCTGATCAGAAGTGATCATGGGACAGAGTTTGATTCTCTTCTTATGCAAGAGTTCTATCAGAGTGAAGGGATCAGGCATACATTCTCAGCTCCTAGAACTCCTCAACAGAATGGGGTAGCTGAAAGGAAAAATAGAACCCTAATTGAATCTGCAACTACATTATTGACAGATGCTCACCTTCCTCTATCCTTTTGGGCTGAGGCAGTGAACACCTCCAATTATGTGTTGAATAGAAGTCTAATACATAAACTGAAGGGCAAGACTCCCTATGAATTGCTCAAAGGGAAGAAACCTAAAGTAGACTATTTTAAAGTTTTTGGTTGCACTTGCTATATTCACAATAATGACAAGAGATATTTAGCAAAATTTCAAGCAAAAGCTGATGAAGGAGTGTTTCTGGGATACTCCATGATCAGTAAAGCTTATAGGGTTTATAATAAAACTACTCTAAAAATAGAAGAATCTGTTCATATTTCTTTTGATGAAACTAATATGTCTTTTAAGGAGAAGAATGCTTCTACCATAGAACAATTGCAGGTACATTCCCTAGCTGAAGACTTGGACAGATTGCAAGTTACTCAAAAGGATGAAAGCAGTGAAGATGAAGAAGCTGCTCCACATCTGGAAGAAAATCTTCTTGAAGAGCCAGTTGCTGTTCCACAAGAGGAAACAGCAATACAGGTTGGTGAACAATCAACACCCCCTGTTGATTTAGTAACATCAAGAGATCATCCAATCTCCCAAGTGATTGGAGACATCTCAGCTGGTGTGCAAACCAGAAATCAGGTCAACCAAAACCTGATGCATACTTGCTTTCTCTCTCAAATTGAACCTCAATCCATTCAAGATGTAGAGCAAGACCCACACTAGATCATTGCAATGCAAGAGGAGTTGCATCAATTTGAAAGAAATAAAGTCTAGGAACTAGTGCCTAAGCCAAATGATCATTCCATTATTGGAACAAAATGGGTGTTCAGAAACAAATTGGATGATCAAGGAATTATTGTAAGGAATAAGGCAAGGCTAGTTGCTCAAGGATATTCTCAAGAAGAGGGGATAGACTATGACCAGACCTTTACACCAGTTGCAAGGTTAGAGGCCATAAGAATCTTCCTGGCTTATGCTGCTCACAAGGGATTCAAAGTCTACCAAATGGATGTGAAAAGTGTTTTTCTCAATGGGGAGATCAAAGAAGAAGTCTATGTCAGATAACCCCCAGGTTTTGTCTCTCCAACTCATCCTGATTATGTTTTCAAACTGCATAAAGCATTATATGGTCTAAAGCAAGCTCCTAGAGCATGGTATGAGACCATAGCATGCTTTCTTCTGAAAAATGATTTTATTAGAGGGAGAGTAGACCAAACTCTTTTTATTAGAACCCATAAGGCCCATACCCTACTAGTACAAATTTATGTAGATGATATTATATTTGGTTCTACTGATTCAAACATGTGCAAAAAGTTTTCCAAGCTTATGCACTCTAAATTTGAAATGAGTAGCATGGGTGAGCTATCCTTCTTCTTAGAATTGCAAGTCAAACAACATGTTGAAGGCATATTTATTTCTCAAACCAAGTATGCAAAAGAACTGGCTAAGAAATTTTGTATGTCTGATGCATCATGTATGAAAACACCCATGCCTACCAATGCTGTATTGGATGCTGATGAACATGGGAAACCAGTTGATCAGACAACATATAGAGCAATGATTGGCTCTTTATTGTACCTTACAGCTAGTAGGCCTGATATAATGTTTGCTACATGTATATTTTCTAGATTCCAAGTTAGCCCTAGAGAGTCACACTTAACTTTAGTAAAGAGGATTCTTAGGTATGTTAAAAGCTGTCCAAATCTAGGACTCTGGTATCCAAAAGATTCAGCATTTGACTTAACTGGATTTTCAGATACTGATTATGCTGGATGCAGAATAGACAGGAAAAGCACCAGTGGAACTTGTCAGTTTCTTGGTGATAGACTTGTCTCATGGTTTTGTAAGAAACAAACATCTGTGTCAACTTCAACTGCTGAAGTTGAATACATGGCTGCAGGTAGTTGTTGTTCACAAATCTTGTGGATTCAAAATCAACTCCTAGACTATGGTTACAACTTAGAGAAGTCTAAAATATTTTGTGACAACACCAGTGCTATTTCCATTGTACAAAATCCAGTCCTCCATAGTAGGACAAAACACATAGAAATTAGGCATCATTTTCTAAGGGATAATGTTGAGAAAAATAAAATTGAACTTCAATATATCCCAACTGATTTGCAAAGGGGAGATATTTTCACCAAGCCTTTGGATGAAAAGAAACACAACTTCTTCCTCAATCAGTTAGGCATGTTAGATGGAGGAAGCCTAAAATAAATTACAAGATCTTGAAAAGCTAAAAACAGACCAAGATTAGGCTAAAAACTCTTTTTTTTGTGTCTGTAGGATAGCTTCTGTCTCTGAACTACGCTCGACGTTTTCCCCAGAAATCGTCGAACGACGATCGACGGTTTCCCGAAAAACGTCGAACGGAGATCGACGTTTTCCCAAAACGTCGACCGGAGTTCAGAGCTTGTCAGATAATTGTATACTATCTCTTTCAGGCCTTCTATCGTCGAACTGAGCTCGACGTTCTTTAGATCGTCGAACTGAGATCTACGATGTTGAAGACCTTTCCACTTCCCTTAGAAGTCCTTATCGTCAAACGGAGATCGACGATACTTCCTTTTTCGCGTCGAACCCTAATATAAAATAATTTTTCGGCCACTGCACGCCGTTTACGCTTTCATACTCTCTGCAAATTTTTCTCTTTCCCTCCAAACTCTCTACACTTGGTCGTGTTTGTTGAATCTTTGCAGGTACAGATGGCAATGTCGGTAGCCGCTCTCTCCAAAATGAAATTTGATACAGGATTTGACATAGATATGAACTCCTTCGATGGCAGCGATCAGCGGTTCAAAGATATTCTTAATCTCTTCCGCGAACAACAGTTGGTTAAGTTGATGACCACCAGAATAAAGATTGCAGCAGATGAAGTAAGAGAATGGGTTTTTACTGCCACCAATGAGAATGAAAACTCTATAGTCGACACAATCAATGGAACACAGGTACCAATGTCCCCCGCTCTTTTGACAAAAGTATTCGCCTTAAGTACTGGAAATGACTCAATCGATTTGTCTGGAGAGGAATATGATTCGCTGTTAGATCGAATGGGTCACTCTGCTGTGAACCCTAATAAACTACTGAAAAAGAATTTATCTATTGAATTTCAATTTTTGGCTTATGTTGTTGGGAAAGTGCTTCTGGCAAAGCACTCAGCTCATGATACAATCTCATGGTATCAGTTATGCTTAATGGGAGCTTTAGTTGATAAGAAACATCTGGATTGGGGATCAATCTTCTTTAATTTGATCAAGAAGAAAATTAGCAAAAGCTGTGTCAGCTTGGGGAGGATTATAGGGGTTTACCTACATCACAGGTGCCCTGATCTGCTGGTTTCAAGTGGGATGCACATCAATGCATCCAAAAGGCTCACCTGTGCCCTTTTCAGCAGGTGGGACAGGCAGATTATCAACCCCAACAGGGCTGGTGCATCAACATCTGCTTCAGGCACAAGGACTGCCTCAGTCACTCCTCCTCAGGTCTCTGCCCTAGCAGAAGATTTGCCTGCTTCTCCTTCTCCTCCAACTGTCTCTGCCTCAGTCTCCATATCAACCTCACCACTCATCTCAACCATAGCCATATCTTCCCCCATTACAATCTCATCACCTACTTCACCTTCTCCAGCAACTACCTCAGAACCATTCCACCCTCTGTATTTCTATCCACCTGTCACCTCTCCATCATTTCATCTTCTGGATGACTCCTTCATGGATGATTCTCCTCCTACTCCTCCTGATATTCCATCTACATCTTCCTACCAACAAATTCTTCAGGACATACTCTCTCAATCATCCTTCACCCCATCCCTTTCCTCTCCCTTATCATCCATCTCCACTTCAGTAACATCAATCTCAATAATTCCTACTACTGAGCCATCCATCCATATACCTCCTACCTCCACACCATCCATTCCATCAGTTCCAGCCAACATCCTTCCAACAGCATCAACTCCTACCTCTACTCAAGCCCCTCTTGAGCATGTAGATCTTTCAGCTTTGGCAGACAGGTTGTATGAGCTGCTAGCCCCCAGGCTAACCTCATTGCTGGAGACCACCTTGGCTCCACTCCTGAAAAATGTTCAGGAGCTGTCTACCAGGCTATCTCCCTTCCTTTCCTCTCAGGAAATCCCTTCCTCTGGGTATCTTGATCTAGTTTTCACTGAATCCAGGCAGGGGGAGATGCCTAATGAAGCTCTGGATTTACATGAGGCTGCTGAAGTTTCAGAACCTACTCCAGTATTTGCAGTGGATCTTCAGAGCCTGCTGTCAGTTTTTGATACTGTGTACTTCAATTCTCTGCCAGTTCAACAAGTTGAAGACCTTACTAAGGCCATTGTGCCTATTCTAGAATGTGATCCCAGCCTGATTGCATCATATATAAACTCTTTCAAGGCTGAGGATATTGTTGCTTCTATTTTTACTGCTGCTGCTGCTACTGCTGTTACATCTATTGGATCCTCTGATATTGAAATGCTGTCTGTTGTTGCTGATGCTGCTGCTGTTGACGAACTTGCTACTTATCTGGAAGAACCTGAACCTGCTGCTCCAATTACTTCTGCTCCTATTGCTGCTTCAATAAGTTGTGTTTTTGCTGCTGCTCCTGCTCTGACTCCTGAAAAACTGAAACAACAAGAGAAGTACATCAAAAGCATTGATGATTTGTATGATAGACCCCAGAGCTCAGAAAGTGATCAGTTTCACACTGACTCTGATGACTCTTCTGGTACCATTGCAAAGAAAAGGAAGGCAAGAAGCAAGGCCATGAAGAAGAAAAGAAAGTTTGATAAGTATGAGAAATGTTCATCCCAGTTTCAGCCTCCTCCTCCTCCTCCTCCAGATTCAGGATCAGGTGGAGGCTCAGCTTCTCAAATCTCAGCTCCAAAGCAAAGTTCCTCCCAATCCTCTCAAAGATATCATCCCAGGGGGCAATATCAAAGAGGTTATCAGTCCAAAAGGGGACAATATAGAGGAAATCAAAGAGAACACAGATTTCAAGCAAGGGAAGGATAAAGACACATGGACTCAACTCAAGGTCCCTTCCCTTATAAACTCAGAGAAATTGTTGATACAAGAACTCCTACTGCTTCAGAAACTGTCAACAGATATGAGCCTGCAGTTCCTTTTGAAGATCCAGAGAACAATCCATTATCATGGACTGCTAGGATGAAAGAACTAGCTGCCTTTGATTAGCTGAAGAAGGCCAAAGAGCAAGGGAAAGACACTTCCAACATTACAACCTTGTTAGATCAAAGAAAGGCAGAACTGGAAAGGTATGCATCAAGGAAATTCTTTGACCCAGTGGACTACATGAAGCTGCATCCTGAGGCTGTGGTTCCCAGGGCTAGATCTCAAACCTCCTTAGGTGCAGAGGATGATAGAAGGTCAAAGAAAGAAGCTCTAAATCCCAACAGAGAAATCTTATTCAAGAAGGGAAGTGAAAAGAAATGACATTTGTAAGCAGACAGTATACTCATTTTGAACATTTGCTGATATTCCATCTGATTGCTGCTATGTTACATGATCTGCTCTATTGTGTTAGTTTTTTTTTGTTTTTCTGTATGTTGATTTTGTATTTATTACTGAGTTCTGTAAATAGTAATCCTAACCAAAATAGGGGGAGATTGTTGGAACACCCTATTACTAATTTGGGCAAGGATCACTATGTTTTTAGGAAATCAGTTTGACCTAGATGTATAGTTGAAAAGGTCAAGTTAGAATGAGTCTAGGGCTTAGAACTTAGGTTTGAAGCTGCCCCCAGGACCTTCCAAGGATTCAGACTTAGAGCTGAGACAAAGACAATTATCGTCGAGCTTAGGTTGACGAAACGTCGAACTCCGTTCGACGCACTCTGAGCTCAACTCTGCTAAATCGTCGAACTCTGGTCGATAATCTTCGAGCTCAGATCGACGATCTAACTTCTGCTTATTCTTCTGGTCGTTGAGCTCCGGTCGACGATCTTCGATCTCAGGTCGACGTTTTCTGTCTGATGTTCAATCCAATCTCTGAGCTCAGGTCGACGATCGTAGAGCTCAGATCAACGTTTTTCCTGAGAGATCGACGACTTCGAGGATTCAAATTCAGTCAGCTTTTGGAATGTTTTTTCAAACTCTCTCAGCATTTATTTCAGGAGATCTGCTAGCCGTTTTCATTTATTCTGGAGCAAGTTTCAAGGGATTTATCAGAGAATGTTTATTGGACTTTCCTCTAGAAGACAAAACATTTATGGAAGACATTTATTGACTGCTAACGGCTATCTTGGATAGAGGATCTTCAGAGAATAAAATATCTTATAGCAGATCAAGACAAAGATCTATCACTCAATACAGACATACATAGATAGTCAGAAAAACTTAGAGAAAAATCAAGTGATCAATCCTGAAAAATTTTGATTGATTATTGGCATATTGAAAAGTGATCAAGGCTTCAACATCAAGGACTCAAGACAATTCATATTTCAGCCTCTGCTGAAACCATCTTCTGCTGGAGATCTAAAGTTTCTGAAGACCTATCACCCTAGCAAAGTTCTCATCTATGAACCATCTACATCTCACGGGGAGCTTTGACAACACAATCAATCCATTAAGTCTTCTCTCAGTGATTGAGACAAAGAAGACAACTTCACCTCTTCCTTTTTCTTCTCTTGCTGTAAAAGGGTTATCAAGACTCCCTTCAAAAGTTTTGGTTCTGGTTCTGAGAGGCTTGTCAAAACTCGGTGGTGGCAAGACACCTGATCAAAAAATCCAATTTGGTTTTTGAGCACCTTATCAAAAGCTCATTGGTGCTCAGGACACCTGATCAACTCATCCTGCAGTGGATTCCTACCAAGGGTGGTAGAAGAGTGGATGTACCCAGGTTTTTGGGGAACCACTATAGCTCCTTGTGTCTTTTGGTTTTCTTGTGCACACTCTTTGCTGTGTGCTGTGGTTTTTATTTTACTGCTTTAGTTTTATTTCTACATCAAAGCACCTTACACATATACATAAATTAAGCCTTTACTGTTGTGCAATTTTAATTTGTGAACTTCCCTTAAAATACTCTATTCACCCCCCCCCCCTCTAGAGTTAAGATAGATCTTATCCACACTTTCACATTGCCTTTGGGCAGCCAGCATACCTTCAATCTTAGATAGAATATCTAAAGTTACAGTTTCAGCAGTAGGAGCAGGAGTGGCAGTAGGAGTTGCACTAGGTTTAGCAATCTGAGGTGGAGGAGGTGCTTTCCATGGAGGAATTTCATCTATAACCACAGAGCTCTGGGCTCTTATAGTGCGAGATACTGTATCAACTTCCTCATCAACAAATCTTGGGAGGGAGAAGTCAAGGTTCCTGAGAGGGGCTTCCACCTCTTCAGGTTCTGGCTCATCCTCTGCAGAGAGAAGGATGGTATCTTGTGGAGAAGGGTGTTTAGCAGGGGTAGAATCTTTCCTTGGAGAGGGAGAAGGAGTTGGAGTAGCTTGAGTTGAGGGTGGAGGAGATGGTTCTTTTGATGGTTTTGCAATGGGTTCTTTGTGAAGGGGAGGAATTGGTTCACCTGAAAAGAGTTCTTCAATCATGTTGTCAATTGCTGCACTTGTATCCTTGAGGGTTTCCTGTCCTGGAACATCTGATAGGGAGGCATCTAGAGAATCTGCCACAAGGCTCCTGATTGGAGATCTCACTTGGCTTCTGAGAGGAGATCTGTTAGATGATCTGGCTGGAGAGGAAGGAGAAGGTCTGACAGCAGGAACAGAGGCTACAGAATCCCCCTCAGTTATTGCACCAGAAGGTTCAACAATATGATGAGAGGAGGGAGATGGGGTCCTGACCTCAGAGGCAGAAGCTGCAAGTTCCTTAGCTAACTGCTTAGAATTCTTCAGCTTAAGTTCCCATCTTTGGATGGAGGCCAATAAAATCTTCTTCAAGTGATGAACTGGAGTGCCTTTGGAAAATTTTAAGGTGACTGGATCAATCTCACTCAGCAACAAAGAGATTATCCTTGCAAACTTGGGATCCAAAATGCTATCCCTGATCATCTCAAATACCATCATGCCATATTGAAATTTCTTCATGCAGATTACAGCTATCATAACACCAAATAGGTCATTAGTTATGAAACTAATGGACCCTGTTCTGCACCATAAGATTTTTCCAATTAAATCTACCAGAAACTTTCCTATATCATTGAAGAGATTTCTCCTTAAAGAGTTGAATTCCTCAGAAACTCCACAGAAGGAGTAAGTTCTTTCATAATCTTCAAGTATTAGGTCATCCTCTTCATCCACAATGGGCATATTTAGAAGCTTTGAAACTTTGGTTTTATCCAACTTGATTTTGATCCCTTTGACTTTAGTTTTCAACACTGTACCATTTCGCCTCACCTTGGCATTCCGGAAGAATTCCTCTACATCTGGAAGAAAAATCTTGTAGGGTTCTGAGAGAACGAACATCAGTCCGACAGTTTCTAGGAGAAGGAACAAGTTCTGGAACTCATCGGAAATGTCTGTAATTCCAGCGATGACAAGTTCACTGTCGACTCCTATCTTTGAACTCTGTGCCATGGATGCTGACGGCGGCGACAAGGCTTTCTGTCGGCGGAAGACGAAGAGTTTTTGAGAAGAGGGAATTTGAAATGTCGGTTGATTATTGATTTCTGAAACTTTATATATAAATATATAATCCTAGTAATGTCAATTAAGTGTCTAATTAATCTAGGATTAGGACTGAAATCAAGCGGGTTTTCGAAATAGAAGAAATTAAACATAATTCGAAAAGAAGACGTGCATTTCTCGAGAAGTAGGTTTAGTTCTCAAGAGCTGTCAGTATACTTTTCGAGAAGTATGATATAGTTCTCGAGAGCTTAATAGACTTCTCGAGAGACTAATCAAAGTTTTCGAGAAGTAGTCTAAGTTCTCGAGAACTGTTACTTCACTTTTCGAGAGGTATACTTAGTTTTCGAGAGCTACCTTCCTCTTGAGAAATTTCTGACCTTTTTGAAGAGTCCTAGATTCTTGAGCCTTAAACTGTTCCACTTTGGTCTATTCTTCTTTGTTCAGCAACCCAAGTTCAGTTTTGAAGAAATTGAACTTGGTCTCGTCCAGCGGCTTTGTGAAAATATCTGCAACTTGTCGATCTGTTGGCACGTATTGCAGATCCACATCCCCTTGCTCCACATGCTCCCGGATGAAGTGATATCTGAGCTCGATGTGCTTTGTCTGGCTGTGCGAGACTGGGTTGTTTGCGATTGTGATCGCGCTGGATGATTCGCAGAATAATGGAATGTCTTTGACCTTCATATTGTAATCTTCTAGCTGATTCTTTAGCCACAGCAACTGTGCACAACAACTGCCGGCAGAAATGTATTCTGACTCGGCCGTTGAGATTGCGACATAATTTTGCTTTTTGCTGCTCCATGATATAAGCCTTCTTCCTAGGAACTGACATGTCTCGTACGTGCTTTTCCTATCATCTTTGCTACCTGCAAAGTCTGCATCTGAAAAACCAATTAGTTCGCTGTCATTACTTCTTGGGTACCATAAGCCAAGATTCAGTGTACCTTTAAGGCATCTCAAAATCCGCTTTGCAGCAGCATAGTGAGATTCCTTACATTTCACTTGGAATCTAGCATAGACACATGTAGAGAATATTATGTCTGGTCTACTGGCAGTAAGGTAGAGCAAGGATCCAATTATGCTTTTGTACTTGGTTTCATCAAAATGTTTCCCTTTCTCATCCTTGTCCAGAGACATAGCTGAGGCCATTAGATTCCTCATAGAGGTTGCACTCTCCATTCCGAATTTCTTAATCAACTCCTTGGTGAACTTAGTCTGAGAGATGAAAATTCCATCTTCAAATTGTTTCACCTGAAGTCCTAAGAAATACTTCAGCTCTCCCATATTACTCATTTCAAACTTCCCTTGTATAAGTTTAGAAAACTTTTTGCAGTGGTTGTCGTATGTAGAACCAAATATAATGTCATCGACATAGATTTGCACTAGCAAAATCTTGTCTTTAATTTCCCTAAGAAATAATGTCTTATCTATCTTTCCCCTTGTGAACTTGTTCTCGAGGAGAAAGGTAGATAACGTTTCATACCAAGCTCGAGGAGCATGTTTCAAACTGTACAACGCTTTTGATAATAAATAAACATACTCAGGAAAGTTAGGATCAATGAAACCTGGGGGCTGTTCCACGTACACCTCTTCCTTTATGTCACCATTCAGGAAGGCGGACTTCACGTCCATTTGGTAGACTGTGAAGCCCTTCAGTACAGCATAAGCTATGAACAGTCTGATGGCCTCCAGTCTTGCCACTGGAACGTATGTCTAGTCGAGTCGATCCCTTCTTATTAACGGTATCCTTTGGCGACGAGTCTGGCCTTATTCTTGATGATTATCGCATTCTCGTCCAACTTGTTCATGTAGACTCATTTCGTTCCGATGACCTTCTTATCTTTAGGTCTTGGAACAAGCGTCCAAACTTTGCAGCGCTTGAACTGATTCAATTCTTCTTCCATGGCTAAGATCCATGATGCGTCTAAGTTTGCTTCCTCAAACTTCTTTGGTTCAACCTGTGAGAGAAAACTTAAATATAAATTCTCGTTAGTTGTACCTCGACGAGTTCTGACACTATCCCTGGGATCTCCTATGATCTGGTCCATTGGGTGATCCTTCAGATGTCTGAGCTCTAGATTATCGCATCTGGAACTTCTTCATCCACTGGAGTGACTTCATGAACTTGGACAATATTTTCAACTTGATCCTCTACCTCTCCAATAGAGGTTGGAGAGGTGATCTTGACGAACTTTTCATTTTTACCTTCGGTCGATTCATCCAAGCTGATCTCTTTAAGCCTTGTACCTGTAGCTTCAGCAAGCACACTAGACGATTCACCTTACAGCAAGCTCGTCTCATCAAATACAACATGTATGGATTCCTCTACAACCAGAGTTTTTCTATTGAAAATCCTGTATGCCTTACTATGGCTACTATATCCAACAAAAATACCTTCAAAAATTTTCTCACTAAACTTGGTAGTGTGATACTTACCATTGTTAAGTACGAAGCATTTGCAGCCAAAAATTCAAAAATATGAGATTGTCGGTTTCCTGCCTTTTAGAAGTTCATAAGGTGTCTTATCATGATTCTTGTTTATGAGGGCTCGATTTTGCACGTAGCATGCAGTGTTGACGGATTCAGCCAAGAAGTACTCAGGTAGTGAAGCATCACTCAACATAGTCCTGCAGGCCTCTATGAGTGTTCTATTCCTTCTCTCAGCTACTCCATTTTGCTGTGGAGTACGGGGAGAGGAAAACTCATGAGAGATACCTAGGCTTTCACAAAATTCTGCCATGGCCCCAGATTTGAACTCCGTTCCATTGTCACTTCTGATTTTGACTATGGAACAGTTGTATTCATTCTGGACCTGCCTAACAAAATTTGTAAAGATATCGAAGGTATCTGACTTGTGTTTCAGAAAGAACACCCACGCAAAACGTGAGTAGTCATCAACAATAACCAATGTATAATCCTTACCTCCTAAGCTTCTAATTTGCAGTGGACCGAACAAGTCCATATGAAGTAGGTGTAAACACCTATTAGAGTTTTTGCCTATTATGCTTTTTAAGGTAGCCCTTGTTTGCTTGCATTTTACGCATGCATGACAAGGTCTCTCTTTGATGTGCTTGACATTTGGGGCATCACGTACTAAGTTCTGGGAGAATAATTTATTAATAGTTTTAAATTAATATGTGCTAGCCTCTTGTGTCATTGGTCACCATGAGACGCACTATCTTTTGCCAAAAGACACACTTGTGTAGAAGAATCTATACAAATGAAATTTAAGCAAAATATGTTCTGCTTCGAGTGCCTGATAGAATTGTTTCCATATTATCAACAGACTTTATCAAGCACTTGTCAGCGTGGAACTCAACTATGTATCCTTTGTCGCACAGTTGACTTATGCTTATGAGATTGTGTTCCAATCCCTCCACATAAGCTACATCCGAAAAGGATACACTACCATTAGTGATCATACCTTAGCCTTTAGTTATCCCTCAGTCTGAACCTCCAAAGATGACCTTTGGTCCGTTGCAGACTGGAGTGAAATTCTGGAGTAGGCTTCTTGTCCCGGTCATGTGCCGAGAGCATCCACTGTCAAAGTACCAGATTGGCATTTTGGTGGCCTTTGGAAATACCTGCATTCATGATCACTTTGCCTTAGGAACCCAAACATGTTTGGGTCTTTGGTCTCGGGTTAGAACACTCCCCCTACAAATATTAGCATCCTGAGTGGTCAATCTCATGTTGCCAACTTGAGGAGTAGCGACCTTCCTGGTATTAAGCCAACAATCGATGGCAAAATGACCAATTTTGCCATTGCACCAATAGTCAAACCGGTTGTATCTTTGCCTTATGTACTCCTTCTTGACCTTTTGAGATGGTGGTCTAGCAGGGGTAGCACTCTTGGAGGAGGAAGCTTCATGGTGATGGCAGTCACATGATTTCTTCTCCTTCGGAGGCCTTTCCCCAACGGGCTTTACTTTAGGTGCTTTCTTAAAGTTATGGCCATGATTATAAGGACCATAGCCCTGAATAATCACTTCTTCATAAGGTGCCTTAAAGAAACTCTCACCAAAGTTCCGAGGGCGAGTCCATCCTTGGTACCGAGACTTTGGCACTACATAAGTAGGCCTGGTCAAGTGACCATAGGACGAGTCCAGATCAAACTTGTTTGTTGGAAAGATGACTTTCTTAAATACGGTCTGATCTAGAGGGGCTTTCCCCTTTTCTTTGTCCAAGGCCTTCTTGGCGGCCTTATTCTTCCGTTGAGCTTTGTTTCTCCTAGAAGATTTACTAGGAGCGGCAACATGGCCTAGTCCAGCTCCTTGGGCCTTAGCTGAGAATTCAGGAACGAGTGGAAGAACTGTCTTAGGCTTAGAGAAACTTTCAACAAGTTTCTTCTTAGCCACGAGTTATTTTTCCGACTCTTTGATGATTTCCTCTTTAAGGTCGAGGTGCTTAAGAGCTTGATTGTATTCTTCAATAGCAAAATTGAAGTTCTCTTGAAGAGAGTCAGTCTTAGCGACTTCTTCTCTCAAGCTGCTCTCAATAGCCTTTAGAGACTTAATCTCTTTAGCCTGAGTTTTCACGACTCGACGACATTTGTCGTATGTCATGATCAACTCCTTGTACTGGGCCATAAGTTCCGACTCATCGTCAGAAGAGATGTCCTCATGATCATGCTCAAAAATTTCAGATTCAGGGAGAAGAGTATGAGTTTTTACCTCCCTAGTAAATTGGGACTCTTGTTCGTCATCTGATTGAGCCATGAGACCAAAGTAGGCTTCCTCTTCTTCACTCGACTCAGATGAGTTGGATTCGCTAAGAATCTTGCCCTTCTAGGTCAACAGACTCTTCTCTGTCCTCTTCTTATGGTATGAGGACTTCTTTTCCTCTCTTCTACAACCCTCCTTCTTCTGGTGGGGGCAGTCAGCTATGACGTGACCTGCTTTGTTACAGCAGTAGCAAACAATGTCAGTAGAAATCTGTTTGTTCTATTTAGAGTTATACCTGTCATGGCTACTCGAGCCTTTCTTTCGCTGATCACCGTCATGTCGTGATCTTCTGTATGGGGCATCCTTGCCTCTCCACTGCTTCTTCTTGTTCAAGAATTTATTGAACTACCGTAAGAGCAAAGAGAACTCTCCTTCACATAGTTCTGACCCCGAGGTGCTTGGCTCAAAGTTTTCTTCTTCACTCACTTCTTTAGCAGGTGCTGGTGAGGCAGCTTTGCCCTTCCTTGAACTGTTAGCCTTTAAAGCAACCAACTTCTCTTTTGAGGAGAAGCGACTTTTCTCTTCTTCTGCTTTTCTGGAATTGATCTGCAGTTCATAGGACATCATTTTGCCAAATAGATTCTGTGGGTCGGTCTCAGCTAGTCTGCCAAACTCCCGGATGGCACTGACTTTGTTGTCCCATTCCTTTGTGAGAGACCTCAAAAACTTATCATTCAGCTCCCCATTGGTGAAGACTCGGCCATACACTCTTAGGACATTTACTATCTTAAAGAAATTCTCAAAGGTATTTGCAATGGTCTCCTTTGACCCTTGCCTTAAGGCTTCATATTTCTGGTTCAGTAGGGACCTTTTATCATCCCTCACTTCTTCAGTACCTTCCATCAGAGTAACTAGAGACTGCCACATCTCCTTGGCAGATTGGCACTGAATTAGATTCTACAGCATCGAGTCATCGACAACACTTGCTATAATATTTTTAGCTTTCTTGTCCAAAGAGACAAGTGCAATCTCGTCCTTATCTAGATCCATCAATTTCTTTGGAACCATCTTGGTTGGATCTATAGTGGAGGTAGTCATGGGGATGTAAGGACCTTCTTCAACAATCATGAAGATCCGGGGGTCCACAGCTTCCATGAAAAATTTGATTCTCTCTTTCCACATGGGAAAGTTATTCTTTGTGCACAGGGGAAGCTTGGCAAAATCTTTGACCTTGTCCATTGCTTGAATAACCAAATGACAACTTTTGAGAGGAATTGGTCATGGTGTTAACCTTTTAACGACCAACCTCCCTCTAATACCAATTGAAAGTGTAAAGTTATCAACCTAAATCACCTATAGGGGAGTGAATAGGTGAATCGTGCGTCTATTTGCGGAATAAAAATTTTAGCGATCTAGCATAAGAAATCAAGCAATCACAGAAAGACAAGAAGATTTATAGTGGTTCCCCAATCTTGGGTACGTCCACTTTATCTCACCGATCTAGCAAATCACTAGACTCGGCTACTCCACTATCTTGGATTGAAAACAATCCTATGCCTCGGAACCATGCTCCTACAAACTCGATCCAAAAGGATCTACACTCATAAGATAAAACTTCCTACAAACTCGGAGAGCAATGCTCCTACACTCAGAGAATAATCTCCTACAAGATTTACAAAGAGGTTTGAAAATACAAACAAAAATTTCTCTCAGATCTGGAAATATTCAGCCCTAGGTCTTCTTCTTGAAATTTGCGGCTCTTTTAGAAACAGTTGAAGAAGACTTGACGATCCAACCTGAGAAAGCTTTGACCTACTCGATCAAGGAGAAGATGATGATCCCTTGAATAACAAGTCTTCTTGGATCGAAAGTAAAAAGATCGATCTACTCGTGAGCGGCGGCGGCGGCTTCAGAATGTGTTCTTTTTGGAAAGAGAAAGCCGATGCAGAAATTTAAAATGTACGGAAATCCGCTACTTGTTATTGTTAGGGTTTTGTCTTAATGAAAGGACTTTATATAGGATTACCCTTAACGGCTAGAAAAGACATTAATGATGACACGTGGACCAATCACGTCAAGTCATTTGAAAATCCGACCGATCTGGACATAAGATAATTTTCTGAAAAATTTGACTTACAGTTCTCGAGAAGTACCTTTAGTTCTCGAGAACTAGAAACTGAGTTCTCGAGAGTAATCAGGACTTCTCGAGAACTATAGTGCTTAGAAGAATTTCGGACTTCTCGAGAACAAAAGGCTGAGTTCTCGAGAACTAATTGACTTCTCGAGAACCAACACTTAAGAGAGATTTCTGAGGTAACTTTGACTTATTCAAGAAATAGGGCTGGCAGTTCTCGAGAACTTAAGCCAAGCTTCTCGAGAACAAGAAGGACTTCTCGAGAACTAAGAAGACTTCTCGAGAACTCTTACTTAGAAAAATTCTTGAACCTGTCTGGACTTCTCGAGAACCAAAAGCTGGGACTTCTCGAGAACTCTAAGGACTTCTCGAGAACTAAGAGGCTAAGCTTCTCGAGAACTCTAAGGACTTCTCGATAACTAAGAGGACTTCTCGAGAAGTGGACTTAGAGAATTTACTGAACTTTAGAAGAAATCTTTCTCTTCTCTTCAATAGTCCAATCTTCATTCCATGATCCAAGGTTTTAATATGAAGTGTATCCCAATAGAGAGGCTACACATGAGTCAACACCTTGGGTCACACAGTGAGGGATTACACTGTATAGTCCTGTGTTTAAGACCCACTGTAGACTGACATTGGTCTACACTTAGCAATGGTAATCTCCAAACACACAGCTAAAACAAGGATATCAAATACAACTTAATTTATCTTAGTTCAAGGGTGACTTCAAGCAAATCTGGGTTATTATGGATGCAATACCCAACACCGCGCCTTAAGCATCTTGCCAAAGTTACGGTTTATGGTGATGCTCCGGCGCACGCACATGTGCGCAAGCTGGAACCCACACATCAGATCCCGGACTGAGTCAAAGGCCAAGAGCCACGTGGACAGCTGATCGTAAAGACCGGCGTCCTCCCGGCTGTAAAGTCCATAGCCCAGTGCGAAGGCCTCGCCGGTGACCTGGTCTCCCTCTGCCCAGCTGGGGAGAAGGGTCGAGACAGAGACTTGGTTGGCCTCAGGGTCCCACCACAATAGGGGTTTCACTTTCGTGTCAAGCCACTTCACACCGAGACAAAAATTCATGTGCCCCTTTTGCACCTCCTTGGACGAGGATCGGGCGGAGGTCTCGGCGGCTGCCCCCTCGCCACCAGCCCTGCTTGAGGCTGGAAGGTTCTCGGCGGGAGCCTCGATGCTATCCCTGGCGGCAGCAATCATCTCGTTGACTTCCTGCATGATCTCTTTGAAGGACCGACCTGGTGCGAGAGGTTGGATGGGCGAAGTCGCCACGGACTTCCCTTTGTCGGCAGTGGTGGGCTTTGGTCTTTTCAGCACCCGGGATGAAAAGGCGCCGGGCTTTTGCTTCCCGGCACTGGTCGAAGGAGGCAGGGCCGGCTCATCCCGACAAGCCTGAGCCACGTATTTTGCGAGAGCAAGCGGATCTCTCGCAGCCTGGCCCTCGGTACCCTGAGTCTCGGCAAAGGGTTAGTGCAGAGGAACTTCTCGCTCTCCTGCAAGGGAGACAATGGAATGTTGAAGTTTAGAATAGGAATATAAGGTTAAAGACAAGACCGTACCTTCACCGAAGGGCACGGGAGGGAGAGAGTCGACGTCCCGTCGGAGGAATTGGACGTCAAATTCCTTCATCCCAAAGAACTCCAGAATGGCGCTCTTGCGCGATCCCAGGGTAGGCGGCTTGTAGGAGGTGTGCTCATATTGGACAGGCGCGAGAGGGACGCTGCCGAAGTCGCCAGAGACAAAGATAAACTTCTCGCCCCAATGATGATGCTTGTTGGCGAGACCGGTTTTCTTGAGCAGTTGCCTAGATAAGAAGACCACCCCTCCCATCGCGTGGAAGATGAACAGCTTTCGGAAAATCGGGAGGCTGAATTCGATCTTCTCCGATCGCATGTAGCAGATGAACGCTACAAGGATGGAGACTGATTTAGGGTTTAGCTGCGCGGGAGCCACTCCGTAGTAATAGAGGGCCTGGCGCATCTCCGGCCAGAGGGGAAGGCGAAAGCCCACCTTGAAGTGTTCGAGGGGGATGGCGAGCTCCCCCTCTCTCACACTGTTTACCCTGTCTTAGTTGTCGGGATTTCTCGTGGTGAAGCCGGAGGGAACGTACTGATAAGTGATTCGCTTGTACTCTTCAAGGGTTAGGCAACAAGTTGGGAATTGATGCTTTCGGAAGGCTTCCGCGCAATGTGAGCGTCCCTCGTTTTTGCCCGGTATTTTGTTGGGAGGATTGAAGACGAGATCTCAAAGGAATGGGCAAGAGCGAAAGTTAGGCGAGAACAAGAGAAGAAGGCGGAAGCAAGGGGGAGTTCTCGACAAGTCGCGAAAGCAACGAGGAGAGGAATGGGGGTTCCGGATCAGAGAAATAAATGTGTTTGGTGGACTCCTCTATTTATGGGAAACCGTGGTAATGATGACTTTTCTAAAAAAGAGAGAAATAAAAATAGCGGCGGCGGTACATGCGTCATGCCCCAAGTCAGCGATGCCTCGGGTTCCGGCTTGGGATGGCAGCGGCAGGCTGAAGGTTCGGACTCGCGCAAAGCATTTTGAAACGGCCACGTGAAACATAAAGGAAAACCAAAGCAGGGATCGCTCTCACCGGGCGAGAGCAAAAAAGTAAAAAATAATTAATAATTGAAAGGTTACAAATGAATAGTCCAAAATATAAAGAAACAGGGTACATTACGAGAAGGGAAGGCCGAGAGGTGAAAAGTGGCGAGACCTCTTCAAATCAATACGGTTCCCAGCGTCATCGTCCTCGCACTCGCCGTTTAGTCCTCGGGGGCGCCAACGAGTTGTAGTAGGAAGATAGGGTGGTGCACTCTAGGTTGATTCGACGAGCCTGGTCTCGAATATGCGCGATACATCTCTCGGGGGAAGACTCGGCGGTAGGACCACCCGGTCGCCCCGTCCCGCCAAAAAAAATAGTCGCGCTCAAGGGCCTGCAGCCTCTGCTCCACCATCTCGCGGAATTCTTTCGCCGCAGTGGCGCAGGCCCGCTCCCGCCGCACAAGCTTCGACAGGAGGGCAGCAATCTTCTTCCCTCATTTCTTCGCACTCCCGGCTTCATTCACATTGTCCTCCATCTCGCCAGACGAAGGAAGGAGGGATCTCTCGCCATCCTCTTCCTCACCGTCATCATCATTGTCTTCATCATCTTCATCAGCCCGCGTTTGCGAGTCTGGATCCTCTGAGAAAACAGTTTCATGGTTACGGCGAGGGCTGAGTAAGAGCTATGGTAATGCTTCGCTTACCTACAGCATGACGAGAGCCACTGGCTGGCGTCTGGCAAGAAGGCCCAGGCCCCCCTCAGTCCCATAGAGGAGGTGGAGTGGCTTTCCGCATCCCGGGCGAAAAGTCTCGCGCATAGTGATCTCGGCCTGGCCGGAAGTAGTGGGAAGTCGTTCTCTCTCGCAAGATGGATAACCTCCTTTCGAGCTATGAAGGGGTCGATAGACACCCCTCCTTCCAGTACGGCTGGATTAGCCGCTTTGCCGAGCAGGTTAGAAGCCATTTTTTCACTCTCCCAGGTGGCGAGACCCGGGTTGGCGGAAGCTGAGGATGCGAGAAGTCAGTTCGACAGTAGGGGAGGTTACGATTGAAACGGTCAGAAAGGAGTAACGAAAAAAAGTACACCCGCGATTCTCGGAGAGGCAGCCGGAGGAGTGACCTCCGTAACCCATGGTCGATCCTCGGGAGGGTGAGGCGACGGGTCTGGAGGCACCAGCAGTGACATAGTGTCGTCATCTCGAGCCGCTTCCTGCGAGAAGTATTGCACCAGTTACCAACCCTTTCGCATAATCAAGTCGTAATCGACTCGCAATCTTGGGGATCAGCAAATTAGAGAGACATACCTTCTGCGGAGGGAAAGCATCATCTGCACGATCGGGAGTCGGGGTAGGTGAGTTCCTTTTCTCGCGGGAAAGGTCCCGTTGGACCACCTTCGCCTTCTTTTTCTTCTTCTCTTTCTTCTTCCTTAGCGGGGAAGGATTAGCGGCTGGCGACTTTCTCGCCATCCAAGGGGCAACCACAACACTGTTCGCAAGGACTCGCGCCTGAGCCACGTTGATGCGGTCTTGGAGGTCTTGCGGGAGCGGCTTGTCAACACGTTTGGAACGCATGATGAGATCTCACGAGAGCTCAGGTAGAGAGCGTCGACTCAGGGACAGATTTACGGCTGTCTATCCGCACATATATAGCCATGGTATGGCCCACCAAAAGATTCTCCTTTTGAAATGACACGTGCCCAGTGAATATTGCTGGGTTGGACGTGTCTTTTGGAGCGCAGGGCTAGCTCAAAAAGATCGGGGATTATGTACAACCCCATATTCGCTAGGGGGGACCCAGAGTCATCAACGGTCGGGGTTGGACCAGCCTCGGGCTAGCTTGGGCCTGGAGACCGGAGGAGCTCCCGCCTAGGAGTGGGCGGGATCCCTCCCATGACCAGAGGCTGGCGAGAGGGCATTGAGTGAGATCCACTCACTCAACGCCACATCCAACAGCAAGGGTGTTGAGTGAGCTCCACTCACTCAACGCCGCGTCCAGTAGCAAGGGCATTGAGTGAGCTCCACTCACTCAACACAACGTCCAACAGCTAGGGCGTTGAGTGAGATCCACTCACTCAACACCGCATCCAGCAGCAAGGGCGTTGAGTGAGCTCCACTCACTCAACGCCGCGTCCAGCAGCAAGGGCATTGATTGAGCTCCACTCACTCAACGGCGCGTCCAGTAGCAAGGGCGTTGAGTGAGCTCCAATCCCTCAATGTTGCGTCCAACAGCGACAGCGTCAAGGCCACTGGAGGCGAGAAGGTTCTCGGCATAGAGAACATCGCGTCCAGCAGTAAGGGCGTTGAGTGAGCTCTACTCACTCAACCTCGTGTCCAACAGCGACAACATCAAGGCCACTAGAGGCAAGAAAGCTCTCGACATAGATTTCTCGCCGAGTGGGGCCCAGGGTAAAATTACTTAATTTCCCTCGGGTAAAATTACCCATACACCCCCAGGGGTTGCATTTAGTAATTTACAAACAGCGGGATTTTGCTATTGGCAGACCAGCCAGGGGTATTTCAGTAACTTCAGGTCAGCAAAAGACTATAAATAGACCCACAAGGTCTCCTTGGAAGGCAGACTCTCATTATTCTCCAAATTTCTAGTACTTTCTGAGGAGCACCTAGTCTAGCTTTTGTCTTTGGAGGGGAAGCTCTCAGAGATCTTCCGGGTGTGTGGTGGGACCTCCCTACTGAGGCTTTTGGTCAGTCATAGATACTGAGCAACCAGTCGAGGGTCGGGACTTGAGAGAAGTAGGTGTTGGCTGCACCCCTGTTTTGAACTCCCGTTGAGGTCAATTTTGGCTTCAACAGGAGCAAGAATTCATCATATGCGACAAATGGACATTAAGATGCTAGATCGATGGGAAAGAGTGCTCCATCCCCATGCCCAGACTGCTACCAAAATGAAAAAGAAGGAAGATCCAGCTCCAGAGCCAAGAAGCTCGAGCAATTCTGCTGAAGATGAGGGAGAACCTCAAGATTCAAGTCCAAAAGGGTCTAACGAAGAGATAAGGAAGGACAGAAGTGCTTAGGTATTAGCACAGTCTGAAGAAACTCTTGACCAGGATGATGACTTGCCTTCAGCCGAAGTTGCTGGGAAAATTGCTAAAACAATTATCACCAAGATTTCAGCTAGGATGGAAGGAGAGGATTTCAGGTCCAATGATGCAGGTGATCACCTGTCAAATCCTAATGATAATAATGTTCCCAGGCCTCAAGGTGAGGGTGAGATCAATTTGACTTCTGAAATGGAGATTGCAATGTATGAAGGTGAGCAACTCCTGGCTCAAGTCATGGATGTAGAATTTGCTGAGAAAAAGATTGCAATGACTGAGGGGGAGCAGCTTGAACAAGAGATAATGCAAGATGCATTAGTTGTGGGTGAGCAATTCCAAATCCCCTTAAAAGAAATTCAGCCTACAGATGATATTGTTGTTGTTGCGGTCCTGCATGCAAATGAAGGCATGACAGAGGTGGAGGGGGAGCCTAAATCTCTAATCCCTACTGCTGTTGTTGCGGTCCTGCATGTATTATAGCAGATTCGTGGATTTTGTCTTCCTTTTGAATGATTGGCCTTTTGTCATTTTGAACTCTTCTTGTGAGATTTATAATGCTATTATCTTTACGTAGGGAACTTTACGATATTCCTTTGAGGTTGATTGGTGGAGGACGAGACCCAGACAGTTCTGTGGCCTACTACGAGGGCAAAGGGAGAACACTTTTAATTGGGTAGTGAGAGGTCGGGTTTACCATACTAAGGAATGTCGCTGAGTGTGCTGGTGGAGGGAGGACCTTCAAACTTGGGCGAGCGCTAGGGGGAAGGCCCTCGAAAGTGAGGGATAGATCTAACTTTACTCTAGAGGGGGGTGAATAGAGTATTTTAAAACTTGATTTACTTTTATGGTGGGTTTAAAAATTAATGATATATAAATATATAAAGAAAATAATCACAGCACACAATAAAGAAAACAATCAATCACATAAGACACAAGGATTTATAGTAGTTCCCCAATAAATCTGGGTACGTCTACTCTTCTACCACTTTGGTAGGAATCTACTACAGGTTTTTGATCAGGTGCCCTGCCACCAGAAGATCTATTTTCTAAGTGAGATCTTGTAACCCTTTGAGCTTTTGATTAGGTGCCAAAAAACCAAGCTTAAGTCTTTTGATCAGGTGACTTATAAACCAAGAGATAACTTTTGAAGGGAGTTAAAAACCCTGTATACAATTTAGAAATAAACTATAAGAAAAGGATGCTATCTTCTCTGTCAAGAGTCTCTGAGAAGACTTAGTGGATGATGAAGCAAAAAAGCTCCCCCTGATTTGTATAGAAATTATGATTAGGAGAGGGAGTCTTTTCTTCAGGGTGTAGGTCTTCTTGTTTCTGATTGATTGGAGACTTTGCACTAGCAGAGACTGAAGCAGAAAATCTAATGAATATTTGTTGATTTGTAAGTCTCTAAGTCAGTAACAGAAATCAGTAAGTAAATCACTATGTATAAGTGTGTATCTCAGTAACCCATTTGAAGCAGTAATAATCTGAATATATAATCTCTTGAGAAGAATTAAAATATTTGAATTACAACCATTCTGAAACGTCTAAAGAATATCTGAGAATTATAACTGCCCTTGGGAATTAATTAGAATTAAACTCTGTGATAAAACCTTATTTAATGCTGCCTTAAACGGCTATATTCATTAAGAATATTTAGCTTTAAATATCAGAGTGTAACTGCCTAAGATTAAGCCTTGAAAAAATCTTTCTGCCTTCAGAATATAAAACTGCCTAAATAATGAACACTACAGGAAATTCATCGAATTGCGCCTGGAGATCGTCGAACTTGGCCTGGAGTTCGTCGAACTGAGCCTGGAGTTCGTCGAACTGAGCTGTTGAGTTGTGATCAATGTTCGTTGAACGGATCCCAGAGTTCATCGATCTAAACTCAGAGTTATAACTCCAGAGTTCGTCGATCTGAACTCAGCGTTCGTCAAACAGAGCTCAGCTTTCGTCGATTAGAATTCTGCGTTCGTCGAACAACACTTCTTTGGAATTCTTCTGAAGTGACAACCCTGAAAAAATAACTTATGACCCGGAACTATACAAATTGGGTCAAACTAATCATCCTAAATAAATAATAGTAATCCTAGCCCAAATCACTAATAAGGTTCTAACAATCTCCCATACTTGGGTGAGGATACTATCAAAAATAGAAAACACAAAGCAAAATTAATCTGATAGAATTATAAAATATTAAACAGATATAAAGAAAGTGCTTTGAGTATTCATAATCATCAACAAAGTTTAAAACTTATAATCAAAATTAAGAGTCTTTCTGAAGAGCTGTTGATGGAGAATCTGAAGATGATTTGGTGAAAATCAGCTTCCTGTTTGGATCTTCAGATTCCCTTTTACTCATTGTTAGGTCTTGAGAGCCAATAATCTTTAGAGAGGTAGTTCTTGGAACTACTACTACAGGATGTAGACTCATGTACCTATCAACATTGAACAAGAACTTCTTTGAATATCTTTCCAATTCATTTTGTCTGAAAGAGGACATAGTGGTGAATTGAGAGGTGTCCTTTCCTTCAGTCCTGGCTTTCTTAATCTGAGATAGAGCAACTTGCTCTTTGAACCTTGCCATTCTAAATATTGGATCCAACTCTGGATCATAAACTAGAGAAGGTGGCCTCTCTTGGCTTGATTGCTGTTAACAACTGCTTTTATTTGAATGTTGTTGCTAGCTACTGTGAGAATCAGACCTGGTAGATTTATCCTGCCTGCCCTAAGAAGGTGTAGAATGATGAGAAGAAGACCTCTGAGAAGAAGAAATACCTCCTACTAACCCTGCTGTTGGAGGAGGAGGTCCTCTCCAAGACTTTGGAGGGGAAGAATATCTCCTCATCTTCTTCCTATGTTTCTGCTCATTCTTGGAGTACCTCATCTAGTGTGGAAGATCTGGAGTTAGAGGTATCCCATGCAAAATATAGTATGGAATATCTGCAGTTGAAGAAGGTTGAGGAGCAACCTTAACTGGAGCCTTCTTCTTTAATTTTCTTTTTTATACCCAGAGTCTTCTAAATCATCTAACTCTGCATCATTATTAGATTCTTCTGCAGGCTGATCATATTCATCATCTATCTGTCTATATAAATTAGTATTATCAATAATCTAATCCTTTGGCTGTGTATGTACATCATCTGTATCAACTTGTATATATACTATCATCTTATTTTTCATATCTTCATTAAGAAGATCATAAATATCTTGAATTAGAGTTTCATCCCTTCAAAAGTAGGATGGGAAGAAGATTATTCTATAATATCCATTATATTATCAACTACTACTGCAATCTGAGAAACTAGAGAAGAACTAGTAGAAACAATTCTTAAACTAGATCTAATCTCTTCTAAGACTGAAGCATCAATGGGAGCAGTATAACATACTAATGCTTTAGAAACATTATTTTCAAAAACTGGAAAACTGGGAAGAGAACTGGGCAGAACTTTAAAATTAGATAATAAAGAAAGTAAGTCAACTATGGGATGAATAATAACATCACCAATAGTTAGAACTTCTGGAACTGCTGCTTCTATTGCTTCTTCAACTGAAATAACATCAAGCATTTCTAAATCCTAACTTTTATTAACCACTGCTGCTGCTGCTGCTGTAACAACTATGACTGGAACTGCAGTATGAGGAGCTTCTTCGTGAAACATCTCCCCCTGTCTAGATCCAGGGAGACCTGAATCTAGGCCCCCAGAAGAAGGTACAAAATTGGAGGAGGTTAGCTTAGAAGAAAGGTCTGAGATAGAAGCAATAAGAGGAGCCAAGGCTTACTCTATAAGAGTCCTGAGAGTAGGAGTAACAAAGTCCAAAAGATTTGAAGCAATGGATGAGAAATCCAAATACTTATACTAAGAAGGATTCTGAGTAGATGCAGAGGAAGGTGATAGTTTTACTTTCAAGACAACCTAAACACCTAGAGGGGGGGTGAATAGGTTCTAATTGCTTGTTTATACTTTTAGGCAGAATTCAATCACAAAAGTAAAACAATCAGCACAGCAATCACAAAAATTTAATCATCACAGATTGCACAATGTTTTATAGTGGTTCCCCAAGGTTTGGGTACATCCACTTTCCCCCTTCACCTATCTAGCAGTATGCTAGATTCGGCCAAACTTCCACTATTCTAAGATCCTCAGATCCTACAGCTCAGAACCTGGATAGGTTCCTACAACTCAGGCACAACAGCCCTACCTCAGCCTAGCCACAAGGCCTACAACTCAGAGAAGAACCTTCTCCTACACTCAGGCAAACAGCCCTACCACTCAGAGATCAACTCTCCTACACTCAGCCTTTATATCACAGGCTTACAACTCAGATCTGTGTAAAACAGATCCTACAGAAATTTAGAAAAGAAGTTTTAATGTCTTGCCTTTGTTGAGAGAGAAGAGGACAAGATAATTCTTGATCAGCTGATGAAATCAACTGAATCTGAGCTTTCTTCAAAGCTTCTTGAATCTGAACTTAGCTGAGTTGATTTCCAAACAGCTTCTTGAGAAACCACTGATGGCTTCCTTCTTCTTCTTCAAAATGGGTGGATCCCTCTCTATCCAACACCTTTGATGATACTTCTGAATTCTTGTTAGAACTCTTCTTAGATCGATCCTGAGATCGTCTTCTTAGATCTTCTGATGAAGATCTTCTTTAGTGTATTACTCCTTCTTGATTTGATTTCTCAATTTGATTGCCAAAGTTCAATCTGTCTTCTTCTCTCTGAATCTGTCTATTTATAGACCTTCCTAATGGTAACCGGCTGATCCGGTTTATAACTGTCTTCTGACAAGTCTGACAACATCAGTTAACTGGCTGCAACTCACAGCTGTCAAGTCTTCAAACAGATTCTGTGCCTTAGTCTTGGTCAGCAAAGTGTTGAGACAGACTGTCAGGAAGTGTCGAGACCAACTGTCTATATGTGTCGACACAAGTAACTTTGGTGTCAACACAGCCTTTGATGATGTCGACAAGTTTGCCTTTAAGTCGACACAGCTTCTTCAAAACTTTATTTTGAGAATGAGTCGACACAGAGAATTTATGTCGACTCAACACTTCATCCTTCTTCAGAAAATAACTTGGTCTTGACTTTGCAGTGTGTTGACACAAGTCCTGTGTGTAGACACAGTTGTTGTAGATTCAGAACTCAGTATGTGTCGACACTGCCTTCAGGTGTCGACACATCAATTTTTGACTCTGCCAAAATGTGTCGACTTAGTCTTCTGGTGTCGACACAAGTATTGTCAACTTCTGCCAAAATGTGTGTCGACTCTGTCTCATTGTGTCGACACAGCCTCCCAGTGTCGACACAAATGTGGTCGACTATCTTTCTCTGTGTCGACACAGCTTCCTTCAAGTGTCGACACAAATATTCTGAAGTGTCAACACTATTTCTTCAGGTGTCGACACATGGACTTAGAATATTTTTCTGCATTCTTTAACACTTCTTCACCTGCACATGTCAACTCAAAACAACATCAAATACACCTTGATGTATATCATTGAGCTAAGTTGGACTTCTTCAAATCAGGTACACATTTTCCAATGTACCCAACAATCCCCCCTATTTGGAGAAGTCATAACCCTTAGAGCCAATGATATACACCATTTATAAAAAAATATGATGATGTATGACATTACAGGAATACTTTATAAACAAAACATTAATAATTCAACACAGAGTGAACATGAATATGTGATTCCAAACAAAATTTTGTTTATAACTTGGTAATGTTTGATTACAGTTGTTTATATTGAAAGATTAAACACAACATTACAAAACACATTTGAAAGAACTTAAAACTAAGATTGATCAGGCTCTTTTATGACAATTCCTTTGCCAGATTGGATTTGAGCCTTCACAGGAGCTTCAGCAACTTCAGCTGGCTTCTTGCCTTTTAGCTCAACTTTCTTCTGTGCTTCTTCCTTGAGCCTTTGCCTTTCAAAGTAATGAAAGGGCTTTGGAAAGTACTTGCTTGGCTCCTGAGCATCTGGTGGCAGCCTTCCCATCTTGGCTTTTCTCCTGAACTGTACTATGGATTCCTGCCTAGCTTCAAATTTTTGCCATTCTATTTCATTATACCACTTTCCTCTTTCATGTTCTTTGTCCTTTACAGCCTTCCATGCAGTTAGTATAATATTTCTTGAAGTAGGGCTCCACTGCTCAAAATCTGGCTTAAGTTCAGCCTGCTCTCTAAATCTCTTCTTGGATAGTAGAGCATATTGCCGTTCTTTCAAATTGGCCTCAGGCTTATCCACTTTCTCAATAACAACCTTGTTAACCTCCTTTGGAGGGCTATACATATCTTGAACTTACTGATCAATCATATCAAAATCTTGAGGAGGGTAAATGACTTGGGCAACCTCAGGTTGATTGCCTTCAAGTAGACCTGTTTGTATTCCTGACTCAGCCACCATAGCATCATCACACAAAGGTGGATATCCCAATGTGGCTCGAATACTATTTGTCACCCATTTGGTGTGCTCTGAGCCAGCATGAACTAACAACCTCTCCCCCTTTATGGCTTCTCTGGTAATATGATCTCTTAGATCTTCCTTCTGAAATCTGATCTGGCCATCCAGATAATTCACACCCTCTTTAAAAAATGGTTTTAACTTTTGAAGTTTGTCAGATATGTCCTTTTGAGAGGTAGTGATAGCAGTTTTAACTGATTCAATAGCATCTTGAAGTTTCTTATCAAATTCTTCCATCTCCTTTGCTCTAGCTTCAGTCAGCCCTGGAGTAGTCTTTTTCAATTCATCAATAATTTCTTGATGAGATTCAGTTAAATTGTCATTCATCCTCCGCTGATTCTCCAAAACATAACTTTGCTTTAAAACAATATCATCCACTTTAGGGATGATGGACTGCTGTTGTTTAGCCAAATACACCACAGCATTACCTCCCTTATGGAAGCAATCTGTCATTTCCTTCTTATGCATATTGATTTCAAATCGAATTGACTTTATATCCTGAGCCAAGTCAAATTGAAGGGACTTATTGCTCTCATCAACATATTTTTCAACTGTCAATCTATGTTCATCTAGCTTAACTTGCAAATCAACCATAAACTTGTTATAATTAAATTCAGAATGGGATTGTTGAGTTGTAGTCTGTAGAGCCTGCTTATAACCTTTGCTCCTTCTCTTGAAGACAACAAGTTTTCTCTTCTTAGCCATTCTAGCTTCTTCAGTCTCAGATTCAGATGAACTATCAATTTGAACACTTTCTTGAGGAGGTGGATGAATATCTATCTCAGTGCCATGTTGTTCAGCCTCAACATGCACAAACTCCTCCTCAACCACTTGCTCCTTCTCAATTTCTATCTCCATGTCAAGGGCCTTCTCAATATCTTGCCCCTCTTCTACTCTATCAGTAGCAATATCAACATTAGGAAATAACTCATCTAGAGTATATTCTTTCTGAGCTTGAACATAAGATGTATCAATTGGATCTTCTATATTCAGATCTTTGGAGATATCAATTTGTACTGCCTCTTGCACTGGGTCTGACATCTTCTCCCCCTGTACTTGTTCAGTATTGGTAATGTCCTAGGCAGGTGAGTACACTTGCTCCCCCTACACCTGTGCAGAAATTGAAATATTAGAAATGTCTTTTATAAGAAAATACACTAGCTCCCCTGCAACTGTACCTTGTTAGGAGTAGATTCATTCTGGGCAGGAGAATGAGCTTGCTCCCCCTGCATCTGTGCAGGTATAGTGTCTTGCTGGGCTGGAGTAGACGCAGGGTGATCTTCATCCTGCTTCCTCTCTTGTTCTTCTTGAAGCTGCTCAGTATCTTGAGCATGAGAAGAGGATTTCACTGGGGTGTTCTGCCTGCTCTCATCAGGCACATCCTTAGACAGCACCCTATCCCACCTAGAAAACAATCTCATGTCCATCTTTCTCATGTGATTGATCTTTGTTCCTAGCAGGTGTTGCATTACCTCAGGGATCACTCCATTCAGATATAAACTCATAATTCTAGCCAGATTTGGCTTTTTTATTCCTTCCTTGATCTTTTCAAAGATTACAGCTGACCAATCAGTTGGAATTGTAAACACAATTCTGGTCATTAGGCAGAACATATAGGCTGAAATCCTATCATGTCCCCCTGGTTTGCATAGAATCACCTTGCCAACTACTTCAGACAAAAAATTCCCTTGCTGATTCATCCCTTTCCTGTTGAACGCAGCTCCAATTTTTAGGGTGGGATTCAATCCACACCATTGGATAGCCTCCCTTGACTTAGAAGCAGGGACTTCTTCTTCATTCTCAATTATTGGTAAATGTAGAATCTTCCTTAGTCTTCTTGGGGTAATCTTCACTAGCGACCCATGAACAGTGGACTTGATCTTGAGAATATCTGAACCTATTGACGCAGAGTTAAAGAATTCATGCACCTCCTTCTTCCATATCTTAGAAGGTTCAGATACTAAAAACTCTAATCAGGATTCGGAAATAAGAGTGATAACTCGTTGAACATCTGTCGGGGCTTCGGCAAAGGCATTCCTTACCAACTCATAACCTTCATTGACGTTGTCTTCAATCTTCGGCGCCATTGTTCAGGTGAGAAAGCTTTAGAGAAGAGAGAAAGAGAGAGAAAGTTGACACAGGGTTTCAGTCTCGAAAACCTTGTAAGCGTGTCGACTGAATAAGTTCTTGACCTATTTATACCTTCTATTGAAAGAAGATCAAAAGGCGGGCAAAAACAGTCTATATGTGTCGACACAGATGGAATATGTCGACACAAACTTCTATTGTCTCGACAACAAATCTGTCTACTATGTGTCGACACCAATTGTGGATATGTCGACACCTGAGAGATATAGTAGAGTATCAGAAAATCTGTGTCGACTCTTAGGATAAGTGTCGACACAAAATTTGTAAGTGTCGACATCACTATTCTGGTGAAGTCGACACTACATTCCTGGATAAGTAGACAATTTAATTCTTAAGTGTCGACACATATTCTCTGTGTCGACACAATATTTCTGACTTGTCGACCTTACTTCACTGAGTCGACACATTATCACTGAATGTGTCGACACTATTTTACTTAGCCAATTTCTGTTTCTGTCAACACCACTTGAGACCATTTGACAATCTAATATGTTACTTGTAAGTTTGTTGATAATCTAATCAATGGTCAGCATGCCTAATTCAATTTTAAATTTATTGAATTTTGTTTCATCCAGAGGCTTAGTGAATACATCTACTATTTGATAATCTGTTTTAACAAATTCCAATGTGATGTCTTCTCTTTCTACATGATCTCTAAGAAAATGGTATTTAATTTCTATATGCTTAGTTCTACTATGAGAAACAGGATTATTAGCAATAGAAATTGCACTCTTAGAATCACACAAAAGAGGTGTTCTACTTACTTGAATACCATAATCTTTAAGCTGATGCTGTATCCACCGTAGTTGTGCACAGCAGCTGCCAGCAGCAACATATTCTGACTCAGTTGTAGATATAGCCACACTGGTCTGCTTCTTACTACTCCAAGATATCAATCTTCCTCCCAAGAATTGACAAGTACCTGTTGTACTCTTCCTATCCTCTCTACAGCCTGCAAAGTCTGCATCTGAATAACCTGTTAGTAGAAAATCTCTATTCCTAGGGTACCAAAGGCCTATATTAGGTGTGCCCTTAAGATATCTCAGAATCCTTTTGACTGCAGTATAATGAGACTCTTTAGGACAGGCTTGGTACCTAGCACAGACACATGTAGCATACATAATATCTGGTCTACTAGCTGTGAGATATAGTAGAGAACCAACTATTCCTCTATACAAAGTCTCATCAACAGGTTTACCTGCATCATCTTTGCATATAGGCATACTTGTTCCCATAGGAGTTCTCATAATGGAGGATGACTCCATACCATACTTCTTAATTAATTCTTTGGTAAACTTTGACTGGGATATGGACAAGCCATCATCAGTTTGTCTTACTTGGAGTCCCAAGAAGAACTTCAGTTCCCCTATACTGCTTATCTCAAACTTTCCTTGCATAAGTTTGGCAAACTTTTTACAAAGGTTGTTTTCAGTAGACCCAAAGATTATGTCATCAACATAGATCTGAACTAAGATGATCTTGCCTTTAGATTCCCTAAGGAATAGAGTTTTGTCTATTTTTCCTTTTGAGAATTTATTCTCAATAAGGAAAGTAGACAGGGTTTCATACCAAGCCCTTGGGGCTTGCTTTAACCCATACAAAGCTTTTCTAAGCTTATAAACATAATCAGGTTTAAGAGGATCTACAAAACCTGATGGCTGCTCTACATATACTTCTTCTTTAAGATCACCATTCAGAAATGCTGACTTCACATCCATCTGGTATACCTTGAAGTCTTGATAGGCTGCATAGGCAAGAAACATTCTTATTGCCTCCAGCCTTGCTACTGGGGCAAAGGTTTGATCAAAGTCAATCCCTTCTTCCTGCCTGTATCCTTTAGCAACCAATCTTGCTTTATTTTTCACTATTACTCCACTCTCATCCAACTTGTTCCTATAGATCCATTTTGTCCCAATTATATTGTGGCCTCTTAGTTTAGGAACAAGCTCCCAGACATTACACCTTCTGAATTGATTCAGCTCCTCTTGCATAGCATCAGTCCAGTACTGGTCTTGGATGGCTTCTTCAAACTTCTTAGGCTCCATTTGTGATATGAAACTTGAATGCAGAACTGTGCTTTGACTTCTGCTTCTAGTCTGCACTCCCTGTCTTAGATCACCTATTATCTGATCTGCTGGATGGTCTCTTAAATGTCTTGTAGCTGGAGGAAGATTCCCTTCTGGTTGAACATCTCCAGCTCCTTCATTATGCTGAACCTCTTGGTTTTCTTCATCTTCTATAGAATCTTGTACTCCCCCTAGACAATAGCCTTCATTTTCCAATACTCCATCTTCCCTTGAAGCTTCAGCAATGGAGAGATTGTCCATTCTTTTGCTTATACTTGTTGAGTCATTTGATCTACAAGACAACTCACAGTTGATTAATCTTGTTTCATCAAACACAACATGCACAGATTCTTCAACAACTTGAGTAGTCATGTTGAAGATTCTATAGGCCTTACTATTTGTGTTGTACCCAACAAATATCCCATCCTGGGATTTGGCAGCAAACTTAGTCAAATATGACTTACCATTGTTAAGTATATAGCATTTGCAACCAAAGATTCTGAAGTAGGATAGATTTGGTTTTCTACCTTTCATAATCTCATAGGAGTCTTTTTGTGGCTCTTGGTGATAGAAGCCCTATTAATCACATGACAAGCAGTGTTTACTGCCTCAGCCCAGAAATATTCTGGTAGAGAGGTGTCACTCAATAAAGTTCTACCAGCTTCAATTAATGTTCTATTCTTTCTTTCAGCAATTCCATTTTGCTGAGGTGTTCTTGGTGAGGAGAACTCTTGGAAAATCCCAAAGTCTTCACATAACTTTGTCATGCTTTCAGATTGAAACTCAGTACCATGGTCACTTCTGATTTTGACCACTGTACTATTCAGTTCATTCTAAATTTGCTTTACAAAATTAAGTAAGACACTTGGGGTTTCAGATTTCTGTCTCAGAAAGAACACCCATGTAAATCTAGAATAGTCATCTATAACCACAAAAGTGTAGACCTTCCTACCTAGACTATGAACTGGCATAGGACCAAAAAGATCCATATGCAAGAGGTATAAGCACCTCACAGAATCCTTGTTTTCAAGGCTTTGAAAGGGGGATTTTGTCTGCTTGCCCTTTTGACAAGCTGAACATATCCCTTCCTTCATACACTTAACTTGAGGACCATTCCTCACTAACTCTTTGATAAAGAGTTGGCCAATTGTCTTGTAGTTAAGATGAGCCAATCTCTTGTGCCACTTAACACAATGAGAAGCATTGTCATCAGCTACAAGACAGATGGGAGAAGCCTTATTCTCACATACAAAATTAAGACAATATACATTTCTCTTCCTATACCTAGTCAAAATGATCTCTTGATCACTTGACCTTTTGATATGACATCCATCCTTAATAAATGAAATGTCATATCCTAAATCACTCAGCTGGCTTATGCTTATTAGATTATGTTTCAAACCTTTTATATAAGCCACTTGGGTGATAGTAATTAGGTTAGAAGAAATGTTACCAAACCCTTTGATGACTCCTTTTTCAGATCCACCAAAGATCACTTTAGGTCCATCTTTGACAGATGAATACTCCTTCAACAGCCCCTTTGTTCCAGTCATGTGCCTGGAACAACCACTATCCAAGTACCATATAGGGGCATGGCTACTTGGATACACCTGCAACACAGATTTACTTTCCCTTAGAACCCAAGCAAGTCTTGGGTCCTTGGTTCAAGTTAGCATAAACAAAGCTACCATTATCTCTTCTAACAGGTAGACTATTGTTCTTTCTAATACTTGTGTTATACCAGCAGTCTAGTGCAAAATGGCCTCTCTTGCCACAGCACCAACATTCAAACCTATTGTATCTAGTTCTAGATACATCCTTGACAAAAGAATTTTTGTCCATTGCTGGTGCTGCAGCAGCTTCACCCACTGTTTTTTTATAACCATTGGGTTTATGAACATGGGTAGGCCTGTTGGCATTTACACCTTTGTTTTTCAGAACATTAGTCTTAATATGACCATGAATATTTTCATGATCATATTGATTAGAAGGCACTTGCACCTTTCTAAACTTAATAGGGACTGAAAAGTTCAGTGGCTTGACAGGAGCTTTGTCTTTCCTCTTGAATTGGCCAGCCCTGGAGTTACCTTTGAATCCTAATCCTGCCTTACCCTTTTGATTCACAAATTCATCTATCAAGGGTAAGACAGACTTTGGCTTAGAGTAACTAGCCACTAAATCTTTTTCAATTCTTAGTCTGGCCTCCAGACTCTTCACTTGATCATTGGTATAATTAATTGTGCCCATCTGAATAATAGTTATATTCTTTAGCTTGGCAATTTCATTTAACTTCTGATCAATTACTTTCTCTAACTCAGTTGCAGCTACCCTTAGTTTAGCAATTTCATGAGCCTGAAGTTTAACCAGGTTATTGCTTTTCTTAAGGGACTGCAACAAGTCCCCATACTTATTTATCAATTGATAGACATCTCCTTCAGATTCAGATGCATCTACATCACTTGATGCAGATATAGCTGATTCTGTACTTGTACTACAAACAGATTTCATAGAAGGACATTGTACCTTATTAGGACCAGACTGATTCTGGCATATGTCCTCTTCTGATCCTGCCATCAGTCCCATGCACTGATGATCCTCTTGTTCATTGATGGAGTCTAGCAACTGCAGAAACTCCTCTTCTTCAGATACAACATATAGTCCAATATATGCTTCTGCTTCAGATTCAGACTCTGAAGTTGACTGATCTGTTAGGCTCTTATCCTTCTTTGCAACAAAGGATTTCTCCTTCTTGCCCTTTTTATGAGTCTTATTCTTGTCTGAAGACTCCTTTCTCTTATCAGGACAGTCAGCCACTACATGTCCAGGTCTATTGCAACAATAGCAGACAATCTTTGAAGTAGTAGCCTTGCTGGGCTTTGATCTGCTCTTTTCTTTCCTTGATGACCTTTTCTTCTGATAATAGTCATCAACTTGCTGTGAAGTGGAGGGCTTAGACTTCCACTGCTTCTTCTTCAAGAACCTCTGGAATTGCCTTGTGAATGCAGCAAAGTCTGCATCTGAATCACAGCTTTCTGAACCCTGATTATCTGAATTTTCTGAACTGACTTCTGCAATTTCCTTAGGAGGGGATGGTGATATCCTCCTATTCTTTCTGATGGATTCTGCATTGAATGCCACAGTCTTTTCTCTATGCTCTCCTCTTGAATTCTTTTCCTCCTCCTTCCTCACCATAAGTTGCATTTCATAGGATAGCAGCTTTCCAAACAAGGTGGGAGGAGAGATCTCTGCCAATTTAGCCACTTCTCTTATGGCACAGATCTTTGTGTCCCAATCCTTGGTCAAAGATCTTAAGAATTTGTCATTCAGTTCATAGGTACTGAAGACTCTTCCATAGGACATTAACTCATTCACAATTCTATAGAATTTCTTATAGCATTCAGTTATGTTATCAGTTTTTCCTTGTCTAAAACTTTCATATTCCTGGTTGAGCATAGACTTCCTATCCTGTCTTACTTCTTCAGATCCCTCCATGTAGACAATCAAGGTGTCCCACATTTCTTTGGAGGTCTTGTAGTGAATCAGATTCTGAAATGTAGAATCATCTATGGCACTCACAATAATATTCTGAGCTCTCTTGTCCATGGTTGCCAAAATGACTTCATCCTTGGTCATTTCAGAATAACTCTTTGGAGTTTGAATATTAGCATCAAGAACTGATACCTTCATTGGAATGAAGGGTCCTTCCTGAACTGTGATGTATATTCTTTGGTCAGATGCTTCCATGAATAATCTGACTCTTTCTTTCCAAATTCCAAAGATTTCCTTCCTGCAGATGGGTAATTTCATTGACCCTAACTCCTTGTGATTTTCTCCAGAACCCATCTTCTTGAATCTTGATTCTGCCTTTCAGATCTACCTCAGACTGTTAAGTCCTTTTTGAGTAACCTCCCTCTGATACCACTTGATAGTTTTACTTTCAAGACAACCTAAACACCTAGAGGGGGGGGGTGATAGGTTCTAATTGCTTGTTTATACTTTTAGGCAGAATTCAATCACAAAATTAAAACAACTAGCACAGCAATCACAAAAATTTAATCATCACAAATTGCAAAATGTTTTATAGTGGTTCCCCAAGGTTTTGGTACATCCACTTTCCCCCTTCACCTATCTAGAAGTATGCTAGATTCGGCCAAACTTCCACTATTCTCAAATCCTCAGATCCTACAGCTCAGAACCTGGATAGGTTCCTACAACTCAGGCACAACAGCCCTACCTCAGCCTAGCCACAAGGCCTACAACTCAGAGAAGAACCTTCTTCTACACTCAGGCAAACAGCCCTACCACTCAGAGATCAACTCTCCTACACTCAGCCTTTATATCACAGGCTTACAACTCAGATCTGTGTAAAACAGATCCTACAGAAATTTAGAAAAGAAGTTTTAATGTCTTGCCTTTATTGAGTGAGAAGAGGACAAGTCAATTCTTGATCAGCTGATGAAATCAACTGAATCTGAGCTTTCTTCAAAGCTTCTTGAATCTGAACTTAGCTGAGTTGATTTCCAAACAGCTTCTTGAGAAACCACTGATGGCTTCCTTCTTCTTCTTCAAAATGGGTGGATCCCTCTCTATCCAACACCTTTGATGATACTTCTGAATTGTTGTTAGAACTCTTCTTAGATCGATCCTGAGATCGTCTTCTTAGATCTTCTGATGAAGATCTTCTTTAGTGTATTACTCCTTCTTGATTTGATTTCTCAATTTGATTGCCAAATTTCAATCTGTCTTCTTCTCTCTGAATCTGTCTATTTATAGACCTTCCTAATGGTAACCGGCTGATCCGGTTTATAACTGTCTTCTGACAAGTCTGACAACATCAGTTAACTGGCTGCAACCTACAGCTGTCAAGTCTTCAAACAGATCTTGTGCCTTAGTCTTGGTCAGCAAAGTGTTGAGACAGACTGTTAGGAAGTGTCGAGACCAACTGTCTATATGTGTTGACACAAGTAACTTTGGTGTCGACACAGCCTTTGATGATGTCGACAAGTTTGTCTTTAAGTCGACACAGCTTCTTCAGAACTTTATTTTGAGAATGAGTCGACACAGAGAATTTATGTCGACTCAACACTTCATCCTTCTTCAGAAAATAACTTGGTCTTGACTTTGCAGTGTGTCGACACAAGTCCTGTGTGTAGACACAGTTGTTGTAGATTTAGAACTCAGTATGTGTCGACACTGCCTTCAGGTGTCGACACATCAATTTTTGACTCTGCCAAAATATGTCGACTTAGTCTTCTGGTGTCGACACAAGTATTGTCAACTTCTGCCAAAATGTGTGTCGACTCTGTCTCATTGTGTCGACACAGCCTCCCAGTGTCGACACAAATGTGATCGACTATCTTTCTCTGTGTCGACACAGCTTCCTTCAAGTGTCGACACAAATATTCTGAAGTGTCAACACTGTTTCTTCAGGTGTCGACACATAGACTTAGAATATTTTTCTGCATTCTTTAACACTTCTTCACCTGCACATGTCAACTCAAAATAACATCAAATACACCTTGATGTATATCATTGAGCTAAGTTGGACTTCTTCAAATCAGGTACACATTTTCTAATGTACCCAACAGATGGATTAAAAGTAGATGGAATGGAAGTAGAAGGAAAAGAGCTGTTAGAACAGTTTATACATAAAGAAGATGGCTGTAGTATAGAAGTAAGATTGATGATAGGGGGAATGACATCAGGAATGTTCTCCTGGATAGATGAGTGAGGTGGAGATAATTGATGTGGAGATAATTGTTGTGGAGATGAATGAGATGGAGATGAATCAAGCAGAAAGAAGTGAAGAGGAGATGAAAGAAGTGGAGATGAAGGTGGTGAATGATGAATTGGGGAATGAGTATGGAAAGATGTGGATGGAACATCTTGTTGAGTAGGTGGAGATGTCTACCTAGGTGAATGGTGTGGAGATGGTAGAGGAGAAGAAGTAGGAGGAGAAGAAACCTCTTATGGGGTTGAGAGAGTGGCTGTATTAGCCCTTGTGCTTTCAAAAGTAACCCTAAAGGTTGAGCCCTTGGAGGCTTAGGGATTACCCTCTCCCATTTGCCAAACAAGGCAGAGGTTAGCCTCTTGGAGGCATTGATATGAATGGTCTGAGAGACCAAAAGTTTTGGACACTTTGTCTGGAGGAAGATTCCCAGAATCTTGCCATAGCCTCCAGATTTACTGGTGATCTTCTTCTTAAAAGAATCAAAAATAATTGTTCCCCAGTTAACAGATTTCTGATCAACCAAGGCACACATCAAAATGAATTGATGTCTGGTTACATAGTCATGGGATGAATGCTTGCCCAGTAAAACCTTACCAACAATATCAGCTAAGAATTTGTATTCTATTGAAAAGTACTTTTTGAAGAGGTGATTAGGGTTTCCCTGGGAGTGACCCAATCTATCTAACATAATCTCAAATTCAGTACTAGATAGTCTGATATCATCATTTCCATTAAAAAAATTGATAACTTCAGAAAGAATTTTAGGTGTTAGAGGAACCTGATTGCCAGAGATAGTACCAGTAATAATTGGGGAATCTTGAAACTTGGCTGTATGGATCCACTCTTTGATTTCTGCCACTAATAGTTTGATCCTGGTTAGCATAAACTATCGCAAATTCTGAGTCTCAAAGAGTTTCAGAATGTCCTGGAAAACTTGATCTGAATGGCTGAATGATTCCATGTCAATATCAAATCCAGCATCAAATTTCTTTGCTGAGAGAATTGCCTGAGAAATCGCAATTATCCTGCAAAATAGAGAGATCAAGTGCAAGAGAAATGGAAATGCACGGGATAGAGTTCAATGAAAACCTAATTAAAAGTTTTCAAAAGTCGAAAAGGCAAACTATGTCTGATGAAAAGCGAATCATCGAACTCTATTCGATGAAAAAATTCTCAAAAGAAATATATTTCGTCGATCTTCGTTCGACGAAAAGTACTATACACAAATCTGTCGATCTCCATTCGACGAAAGTTTCTCTAAAGAAGGTTCATCGATCTCCGTTCAACGAGAGGTTTTAGGAAAAGAATACAATTTGTCGAGCTCCGTTCGGTGAAATATACTATAAACTAATTCATCGACTCTGTTCGACGAAAGTTTCTCTAAAGAAGATTTGTCAATCTCTATTCGACGAACATTTCACGAAAAGTTCACAGTTCGTTGATCTTCGTTCGACGAAAGGTGTCCAATTCATTGATCTCAGAACAAAAATCAAATTAAAGATTCTCCATTAATCATTCGTAACTGATTCAAGAAGAATATATGTTTCTTTTCATCTAAAGGTTTAGTGAAAATATCAGCTCTTTGAAAATCAGTAGAAATAAAAACAAGATTAATTTTATTTTTGTCTATATTATCTCTTAGAAAATGATGTCTAATTTCTATATGCTTGGTCCTACTATGAAGAACTAGATTTTGTGCGATTGATATTGCACTAGTATTATCACAGAAAATAGTTGAATTATTTAAGTTATAACTATAGTCTTGTAATTGATTTTAAATCCATAAAATCTATGAACAACTACCAGCTGCAATGTATTCAGCTTCAATAGTTAAAGTAGACACAAAGGTTTGTTTCTTACAAAACTATGACACAAGCCTATCACCAAGAAACTGACAAGTTCCTGATGTTCTTTTTCTGTCAACTCTGCATCCAGCATAATCAGCATCTGTGAATCTAGTTAATTCAAATATTGACTCAATAGGATACCAAAGTCCTAGATTTGGACAACCTTTATATATCTTAAAATTCTTTTTACTAAAATTAGATGAGATTCTTTAGGATTTACTTGGAACCTAGCACAAATACAGGTGGACAACATAATGTCTGGTCTACTGGCTGTTAAATATAATAAGGACCCAATGATTGTCCTATAAATTTTCTGATCAACAGGTTTACCCTGTTCATCATTATCAACTACACTATTAGAGGGCATGAGTGTTTTCATAGTTGAGGCATCTGACATCCCAAATCATTTAATTAGCTCTTTAATATATATAGATTGAGATATAAATATGCCATCAGGTGTTTTGCTTCACTTGTAAACCAAGGAAGTAAGATAATTTCCCCATGCAACTCATTTAAAACTTTGAATGCATTAGGTTAGAAAACCTATTGCAAAGTTTGGAATCAGTAGAGCCAAAAAGTATGTCATCTACATATATTTGAACTAGTAAAATTTTTGATTTATGATGTCTAAAAAATAATATTTTATCTACCATGCCTCTACTAAATTTATTTGCTAAAATAAAACTAGCAGGGGTCTCATACCAAGCTCTTGGAGCTTGTTTAAGACCATAAAGGGCTTTGTTAAGTTTAAAAACATAAGAAGAGTGAGTTGGAGAGATAAAACCTGGTGGTTGTTCTACATAAACTTCCTCTTTGAGCTCTCTATTTAGAAAAGCACTCTTCACATCCATCTGATTTACCTTGAACTTTTTGAATGCTGTAAATGCAAGAAATTTCCTGATAGCCTCTAATCTTACAATAGGAGCAAAAGTCTGATCATATTCTATGCCTCCTCTTGTGAGTATTCTTGAGCTACCAATCTAGCTTTATTTCTTACAATAACTCCTTAAGCGTCCAACTTATTCCTAAAGACCCATTTGGTTCCATTGGCTGGATAGTCTTTGGGACTTGGAACTAAGTCCCGAACTCTATATCTCTCATAATGATTGAGTTTCTCTTACATTGTAATGATCCAGTGGGGATCTTGTTCTGCATCTTTGATGGATTAAGGTTAAATCTAAGAAATAAAATAAGCATGCATCTGATCTTGATTCAATTGATGCCTTGTTTGAACACCAGCTGATATGTCTCCAATCACTTGAGATCTAGGGTGATCTCTAAGTGTGACAAAGTTAATAAATGGAGTTAGTTCTTCAACTATTTGTGGTGCTAATTCCTCTGGTGGAATTTCATTAGCCACAATAATTTCAACATAGATTTCTGAATTTTTTTCATCATTAACATCATCAGCAATTTGTTGAGAAGGATGTAATGTATCCTCTTGTGTTAGGATTAATTCAACGAGTTTATCACACAGATTTGGTTCCTAAAAAGAATCTATGATAGAGGTATCTCTCTCCTTATAAAACATGTGTGTTTCATCAAAAGATACATGTATTGATTCTTCTATCTTAAGGGTAGATTTTTTTAATGACCCTATAAGCCTTGTCGACATGAGAATATCCAAGAAATATTCCTTCTGTAGCATTGGCTTCAAATTTTCTTAAGTATTTCTTGTCATTATTAAGTATGTAACATATAAATCCAAAAACTTTAAAATAGTTTACTTTAGATTTCTTATTTTTAAGTAATTTATAAGGAGTCTTACTCTTTAGTTTATGAATCAACTTCTGTTAAGAACATAATTTGCTTTGCTTACTGCCTCTACCCAAAAGGATAGGAGCAAGTGAGCATTTGTAAGTAATGTTCCAGCAGATTCAATTAGGGTTCTATTTTTTCTTTCAACTACCCCAATCTATTGAGGAGTTCTAGAAATAGAAAAGCAATGTCTGATACCTTCTTTCTCACAGAATTCTTTCATTAGAAGAGATTCAAATTCAGTGCCATGATAACTTTTTATCAATGCAATCTGAGTAGAGTACTCAATCTTGATGTTCCTAAGAAAGTCTGTAAGAACTTTAAAGTTATCTGACTTGTTTGTAAGAAAGAACACCCAAGTGAATCTTGAGAAATCATCAACAATAACTAAGGTATATGACTTTCCTCCAAAACTTTGTACTGTAATAGGTCCAAAACGGTCCATATGTAGCAAATACAAAATCCTGGGTAAATCACTTTTAGAAATGGATTTAAAACTATTTTTAGTTTGCTTTCCTAATTGACAATCCCTACAAAGTCCTTCCTTCTTGGAAGAACCAGAAGGTAGTCCTCTGACAAGGTTTTCCTTAGATAATTTAGCAATAGTCCTAAGGTTTATATGACCTAATATTTTATGCCAAAGATCATTAATTTTACTTATCTGATTAAATAAAGAAATTTCTAATTTTGCAGAGTTAAAATTAACTAAGTAAATGTTTCCCTGTCTAACCCTAGTTAAAACTATTTTGTTTTTAACAGATGTGATAAAACATAATGACTTATTAAAAGATACCTGATAACCTTCATCACATAATTGACTAATGGAGATAAGGTTATGCTTGAGATCTTTCACATAAGCTACCTTCTAGAAGGTAACTGCTTCAATCTTGACATTATCATAGCCTTTTGTCTGTCCACAGTTGGAGTCTCCAAAAATGACTTTAGGTCCAAGATTTACTTTAAAATCCTTTAGATTTGACTTTCTTCCTGTCATATGTTTTGAACATCCACTATCAAAATACCACTGTTCCTCTATGGTAGGATAGTTCTTTTCCTGTAAAAGAACAAATTAGGTTTTCTTGACCCAGATTACCTTGGGTCCTTGTTTTCTTTCAAAATAATTAGAAATGTAAGAACATTCAGGTTGCTCTTTATAACCAAGTGGATGATATCTCCATGGAGGGATGATCCACTGAGTAAAGGATTTATAATTTTTTGTGTTTAATTATACTTTTGAAAAGAATTAAAATTTCTGTTTAAAAAATTTGGGTTCGATGAATTATATTGAGTTCGTTGAGCTGAGTTCGACGAATGGAAGTGAGTTCGTCGAGCACCATTCACAGAATAATAATGTTCATTTTCTGTGTTCCACGTTCGTCGATCATTGTTCGACGAATCATATTGATTTCATCGAGCACAATTTCCTGAATTGTTATACTCAAATCCTGTGTTCATAATTCACCGAGCTCTGTTCGACAAATAATAATTATTTCATTGAGTTCGGTTCGAGGAATTATTTTGAACATAATTTTTCAGAAAATTTTTATTTTGATTTGGCTTATTCTTTTGTAAAACTTTTGGAATTTTATCTAAATCAACTAATTTTTCTTTACCTTTAGCAGAGGTGAATTTTATAGGTGTAGATAAAATATTTTTCTATAAAAGATGAGGATGACTAGATGAAGCCCCCAAGCCTAGTTTGCCATTTAGCCTGGCATTGACTGTGCTTGTGATATTCATCAGTTTGATGCTTCTCCTAATGAAAGATTCTTCAAACTTCTTTGCCCCTAATAAAGTGTTTTCTAAAGATATTATCTATTCAAAAGAAGTTTTCAAATCATCTTTAAGTTTTATGTTTTCAGAAGATAGATTATTTAACTCAGTTAATTTCTCTCTAAGAAGTTTTATTTCTTTCTCAGATTGTATCAAATATTTACATTGTAATTTAAAATCTGTTTTAAACTGATCTGAAGTAAAATCAAATGTAGAGATTACTTGGTCTTCTTTAGACTCAGATTCATTATCTGAATTGCTGCATGATGCATTTATTGCCATCAGACAGATTTCTTTAGCGCTTGACTCTTCTTCATCTTCAATTGAACTGGATGAAGATTCGGAGTCTGATTCACTCCAAGTTTCAGCAACAAAACCTCTCTCCTTCTTTTTGTGTTTACTGGAAAAGGATTTGTAAAAGTGCTTCTTAGAGTCTTTCTCCTTTTTCTTATCCTTCTTTTGATTTTCAGGAAATTCTTGAAGAATGTGTCCTGGTTTCCTGCAACCATAACAAACAATTTCTTTAGTTAGAGTTTTGTCATACCTTGGTTTATCTTGGTTCCTGGATGATCTTCTCCTGAAGTCTTTTCTGGCTATCTTGTATAATCTTTTAGCCAGGAGACCCATAAGATCTTCATTCTGTGGAACTTGTTCTTCTTCAGTTGCTTGGAAAGCAATGCTCTTTTCCATCTTCACTAAAGGTGAAGTACTTTGTTCAGCTTCCCTTGTTTTGATGAGCTTCTCATAAGATTTGAGCTTGCCCAACAAAGTCTCAGTTGTAATTTCATTCACACTTCTGGCTTCTCTAATTGGCCAGATCCTTGAATCCCCTGTGCTAGGGAAACACATGAGAATTTTATCATTGACCTTTGTTAATATAATGTCTTTTTCCAAAGATTTCAGCACATTAATTTTGAGACTGAGTCTTGTGTACATATCTGTAACTGATTCACTTTCACCCTTTTTGAAATTCTCATATTGAGAAATCAAGTGAGATCTTCTGTCCTTTCTTTCATCAGTTGATCTAGCTACCATTGTATTGAGGGAGTCCCAAATAGCTTTTGCTGAGGGGCATTCAACAACCTTTTGAAAAATGTCATCAGACATTGTTTGGGCTAAAATATTCATAGCCTTTGCATCATCAATCTTCGGCTTTTTCCGAGCTTTTGTCCATTCAAGTGGTGGTACAACACTGGTGCTTGTTGTTGCCAATGTTAGAGGTGGACCTGTAAAAATAGAATTATAGATATCTTCATCAATAGAGTTCATGTATAACCTAATCCTTGCCTTCCATAATGCAAATTTGTTAAGATTGCACACAGGAGGTCTAGTGCTTGAATACTTTTTATTTTGTGCCATGATAAGAAAAACAAACTTGTGAAAATAAGATCTATCAGATCTGGTGGTTCTTGTGTTAGCCTGTAAAACCAAATAACCAACCTCTAATACCAATTGAAAGTGAGGGATAAATCTAACTTTACTCTAGAGGGGGGTGAATCGAGTATTTTAAAACTTGATTTATTTTTATAGCAGATTTAAAAATTAATGATATAAAAATATATAAAGAAAATAATCACAACAAAAAATAAAGAAAACAATCAATCACAGACAACACAAGGATTTATAGTAGTTCTCCAATAAATCTGGGTACGTCTACTCTTCTACCACCCTGGTAGGAATCCACTATAGGTTTTTGATCAGGTGCCCTGCCTCTAGAAGATCTATTTTCTAAGGGAGATCTTGTAACCCTTTGAGCTTTTGATCAAGTGCCCAAAACCAAGCTTAAGTCTTTTGATCAGGTGACTTATGAACCAAGAGATAACTTTTGAAAGGAGTTAAAAACTCTGTACACAGTTTAGAAATAAACTATAAGAAAAAGATGGTGTCTTCTCTGTCAAGAGTCTCTGAGAAGACTTAGTGGATGATGAAGCGAAAAAAAGCTCCCCCTGATTTGTATAAAAATTGTGATTAGGAGAGGGAGTCTTTTCTTCAGGGTGTAGGTGCTGGATCCCTAGTTTGGATTTGGGCTAGGTTCACTAATCTAGGCTAAGTCAGACCCACATTGTATAGCCAGGGTCTAGTCTAGTGTCTTAGGTGCTAATCAGGTCAACAACTCAGTGAGATAAGACCAAGACATCAGAGACTTAGAAGACAGCAGAGAGTAAACAAGGCAGAAATTTCTCCTAGTAAAAAGTTGTTCGACGATCTTTGAAGAGAGCTCGATGATCTTCGTTCTGCACTCGACGATCTCAGAGTTAAGTCTCTAAATACTGAGATCGACGATTGCTGAACTCAGGTCGACAATCTCTGATCTACTTTCAGGATTGAGATCGACGTTCAACCATCTCAGTTCGACGATCGTGAAGCCCAGTTTGGAAAGCAGATTTTCAAGTCAACGATCACAGGGCTTAGCTCGACGATAGAGGATTTTTGAGCTCGACGAACTCAGGACTAGATCGACGATTTCTGCTAGATCATCATTTTATTCCCTGCAGTTATTGTTTTCCTTATTGACTGTTTATTCTTTTGCTTATATGACTCAGAGTGATTAATGCATATATTCACTGAATATAGCCTTTCGTTGGCAAGCATTAATTGCAGGTTTTCATAGAGTTATTATACAGCCTTTCTCGGGACAGTTAAGGAAATGAGTTAATTCCCTTATAGTCATTGCACAAGTTCCCATGTTTCCGGCAGTCAATCAAGGTGGACGATTTCAAATTCAGTTTGAAATTATTCAAAGGGACTCATAGAATAAACGATAGATAAAAATATTATTCATGACTTCTTCTTTATGTAGTTAACAGATTTCTAAAAGAGATAACAAGGCTGCAAGAAAAAGAAGAATATCTCTCAGTTATAACAACAAGATCTCATTCAGGAAGCCTGTGGAGACAATCATCCTCAATCAGTCTCAGCTTTCTGGATTTCAAGTCCTACACCTTGTACAAGGCTCTGATTTCCTGATCAATTCAAATCACAGGACAAGCCTTGACTCCATCAGGATCACTCTCAAGTCTTCTCTCATTTGCTTGAGAAAAGAGAAGACAACTCAACTTTTCCTTCCCCCCTCTGTGTAAAGGGTTTTTACTCCCTTCAAAAGTAATTCCTGGTTGTGAGGTCACCTGATTAAAAGACTTCCAAGTTGGTTTTCCAGCACCTGATCAAAAGCCAGAAGGGTTGTAATATCTCCCTTGAAATAGATATTATTTGGTTGAAGTCACCTGATCAAAAACCTGAGAGTGATTCCTACTAAGGTGGTAGAAGAGTGGATGTACCCAGATTTGGGGAACCACTATAATTTCTTGTGTCGTCTGGTTGCACCTTCTCTTATTGATCTTGCTAGTTTCTTTGATATTTGGAATAGTTCTCTAGTTTTCCTTCTGCTTATATATTTATTGGTATCACTTTTCAGCACTCTGATAGAATAGGTCTAAATCACCCAAAAGTTTTTAAACACTCTATTCACCCCCCCCCCCTCTAGAGTAGATCTGAATAACTCAATCCTTTTAATTGGTATTAGAGGTTTGTGGTTCCTTGGTTGTACAAGCTAACACTTGAATCAAGATCCCTGCTTATTCAGATTTTTTTTCCTTAGCTATTCATTTATCACATGGCACAGAATAAGGATTATGCAAGCACCAGACCTCCAGTCTGTAACTTAAATAAATTCAGTATCTGGAATGCAAGAATAAGATTTTACGAGACCTCAATTGATGAAGATATTTTTAACTTAATTTTGACAGGTCCCCCTCAACCAACTGAAGCTGCTTCTACATCTATTGACACTCATGTAGTACCACCACCAACTTGGACTGATGCTCAAAAGAAAGCAAAAATGGCAGATGCCAAGTCCATGAACATACTGGCCCAGACTATGTCAGATGACATTTTCCAAAAGGTTGCTGACTGCACATTAGCAAAGGCCATCTGGGATTATTTGAACCAAATGGTGGCAGGTTCAGTGGAAGAAAGAAAAGATAGAAGATCCCTTCTTATCTCTAAGTATGGGAACTTCAGGAAGGAAGATGCCTAATCAGTTGAAGAGATGTATGGCAGACTGAGTGCCATCATCAGTGAACTAAGAACATTAGACATGTACATTTCACTGACAGAGATCAATATCAAAATATTGATGTGTTTTCCCAGCTCTTGGGACACAAGAATCTGGCCTATCAAAGATGTCAAAAGTATTTCAGAAATTTCCGCAGAAACACTTCTAGAAAAGCTTAAATCCTTTGAGCACTTGACAAAGACTAGGGAGGCAGATAAGAAGGTCTCTACTCCAGTCAAGAAAGAGCAGAACATTGCCTTTAAGGCTACAGAAGAAACATCAGCTCCTGCTGTTAATGAAGAGTTCTTGAGTCTCTTAGCAAAGAGATTCTACAAGATGGGAAAAAGAGACTTCAGGAAGAATTCATCCAGACATGAAGATAAACCCAGGTATGACAAAACACCAACTAAAGAGGTTGTTTGTTTTGGTTGCAGGAAACCTGGACACTACATCTCTGAGTGTCCAGAGAATCAAAAGAAGGAGAAAAGAAAGGACAAGGACTCCAGAAGACAGAAATACAGTAAGCCTTCCTCGAGAAAGTATAAAAGGAAAGAGAAAGGCTTTGTAGCAGAAACCTGGAGTGATACTGAAGAGGATTCCTCATCCTCTAGCTCCAGTGATGAAGATAAGGAGGAAGCAAAGGCAAAGGAAGTTTGCTTAATGGCAATTGATGCTTCCAGCACTCATTCAGGAGAAGATTCATTAGATGATGAACAACCACTTTCAGAAGTGGATCAGGTACTCTCTTCTTTTGACTTTAATTCAGAAGATTTTTTACATGAATTCAAAACAATGTGCATAGACCTAATTTGTTCAGAAAAAGAGATTAAACAACTTAGAGAGCAATTAAATGATCAAAGTAGTTTAGTTGCAGAAAACCATAAATTAAAAGATGAAATTACTCTTTCAAATGAACAGATAATTAAACTTAAAACTGAGCTAGCTGAGGATGGGCAACTTGAAGAATCCCTTAATGGGAGAAGCCTCAAGCTGATGGACATTACAAGTACTGTTAATGCTAGACTCACTGGCAAACTGGGCTTGGGTGCTTCATCAAGCCAACCCCCATTGGTCCAGAAAAATGCACTAAGGACCCCAGTAAAATTCATCTCTAAAAAAGGTAAAGAACTAATCTATGAGAAATCCTCTATTGTAAATATGAACAAACCTAACAAACAGAAAATAGAAATAGACAAAAAAAATGTTCAGCAGCTTTCGTCAAACTCAGATCAATGAAATGTGAACAAATCGTCGAACCCAGGTCGACGATCTTTGAACGAAAATGTCTACTATAATTAATCGTCTTACTGTGATCGATGACTTCTGTATGGATCATTGAGCAGAGATCAACAAACGTGGGGCACAGAGAATGAATATTATCCTTCTCTGAGTAGAGATCGACGATCTTAACCCATGTCGTCGAACTCAGATCAACGATCTCACTTCCAATCGTCGAACCCAGTGAGAATTAATAAAACCTTTCACTATATCAGAAACCCTAATCAGAATAGACAAACAATTAATCCTTTCACCCTTTGGGAAATTCCACCTAGGAGATACCATCCACTAGGCTATAAATCTAAGCCAACCATGTCTGTTATCTCAAGTTTTTCTTATCAAGAAAACAAAGGACCCAAGGTAACCTGGGTCAAGAACAATTAATCTTTTGATTATTGCAGGTGAAGAACTGTACACCGTACAACCAGCAATGGTATCTGGACAGTGGGTTCTCAAAGCACATGACAGGATGGAAGGACTACATATTCAATTATAAGTCAAGCTAGGACCTAAGGTTATTTTTTGTGACTCCAACCTTGGCCAGACTGAAGGCTATGGAGAAATAAGAATAGGTGCTGTCACATTCAGGAAGGTTGCATATGTAAGTGGATTAAAGCATAACTTTATCTCCAATAGTCAACTTTGTGATGAAGGATTTCAGGTAACTTTTAATCAGTCCTCTTGCATTATTTCTTCAGCTGACAGCATAGTAGTTTTATTTGGTTCTAGAGTAGGTAACATTTATATTATTAACTTCAATTCAGCCATAACTGAAATTTGTTTTTTTAACCAATCTTGCAATCAAAATGAATTATGGCATAGGAGACTAGGACTTGTAAATCTAAAATACATTGTTAGGTTATCTAAGGACAACCTTATAAGAGGATTACCTTCTTACCCCTATAAGAAGGAAAGTCTGTGCAGGGCTTGTCAACTAGGCAAGCAAACTAAAAATAGTTTCAAATCCATTAATAAGAGAGACTCACCTAGGATTTTGAATTTGCTACACATGGATCTTTTTGGACACATTGCTATACAAAGCCTAGGAGGGAAGTCTTACACATTAGTTATTGTAGATGACTTCTCCAGGTTCACTTGGGTGTTCTTCTTGAAAAATAAGTCAAATAACTTCAAGGTTCTTACAGATTTTCTCAAGTGCATACAGAGTGAGTTCTCTACTCAAGTTGTATTGATCAGAACTGATCATGGTACTAAGTTTGAGTCTCTTCTTATGCAAGAGTTCTGTGAGAAGGAAGGTATCAGGCAATGTTTTTTTGCTCCTAGAACTCCTCAACAAAATAGGGTAGCTGAAAGGAAAAAACAAAACCCTGATTGTAGCTGCAGGTACATTGCTTGCTGATGCATACTTGCCCTTTTCCTTTTGGGCAGAGGCAGTGAGCACAGCTAACCATGTTCTGAATAGAAGTTTAATACATAAGCTAAAGGCTAAGACCACCTATGAGCTACTCAAAGGGAAGAAACCTAAAGTAGACTATTTTAGAGTATTTGGTTGTGTTTGTTACATTCATATTAACAACAGAAAATACACTAGAAAGTTTGAAGCCAAGTCTGAAATAAGAATTTTTCTAGGATATTCCCAAGTAAGCAAGGCTTATAGGGTCTATAATAAATCTACCTTTAAAATAGAAGAGTCTGTATATGTATCCTTTGATGAAACAAACATGTTTTATAAGGAGAAGAATACTTCTACTAGTCAGAACTTGCAGGTATCTACTTTGTGTGAGAATTTGGATGCTGTGACACTCTCTCTTGAGGTTGTTACACCATCAACTCCACAAATAGCTTAAGACAGTGATGAAGATATCAGTGAGCCAACTGATAGTGTCCCAGCAGGTGAAATAATTCCACAAGAGGAATTAGCTCCACCAGCTATTGAGCAACCAACTCCTCCTACTAATTTAGTCACACTTAGAGATCATCCTGTATCTCAAGTGATTGGAGACATATCAGCAAGTGTACAGACTAGACATCCGCTCCACCAGGATTTGATGCATGCCTGCTTCATTTATCAAGTTGAACCTTAATCCATTCAAGATGTAGAGCAAGATCCTCACTGGATCCTTGCAATGCAAGAGGAGCTCAACCAATTTGAGAGGTGTAGAGTTTTGGAACTGGTCCCAAGACCAGAGAACTATCCAGTAATTGGAACAAAATGGGTGTTCAAAAACAAGATGAATGCACAAGGAGCAATCATAAGGAACAAGGATAGGATTGTTGCTCAAGGGTATAGGCAGGAAGAAGGCATTGATTATGATCAAACCTTTGCTCTAGTAGCAAGGTTAGAGGCAATCAGGATCTTCTTGGCCTATGCTGCTTCTCAAAAATTTAAAGTCTATCAAATAGATGTTAAAAGTGATTTTCCTAATGGAGAACTGAAAGAAGAAGTCTATGTTGATCAACCACCAGGTTTTCTCTCTCCAACTCAACCTTCATTTGTTTATAGGTTGCATAAAGCTCTTTATGGTCTTAAGCAAGCTCCAAGAGCTTGGTATGAGACCCTAGCTAGCTTCTTCTTAGAACATAGAATCTCTAGAGGCAAAGAAGATAGGACTTTATTTGTTAAACATCATCATGATAAAATATTGTTAGTACAAATATATGTAGATGACATAATATTTGTCGCTACAGATCCCAAACTATGCAAGAGTTTTTCCAACCTTATGCATTCAAAGTTTGAGATGAGTAGTATGGGTGAGCTCTCCTACTTCCTTGGTCTCCAAGTCAAGCAGACACCTAATGGCATTTTCCTATCCCAATCCAAGTATGCTAATGAGCTAATCAAAAGGTTTGGGATGGCTAGTGCCTCAGTTAAAAAGACACCCATGGTTTCCAATATTGTGATTGATTCTGATGAGCATGGAAAACCAGTTGATCAGAAATTATATAGGGCCATTATTGGGTCCCTGTTATATCTCACAGCAAGTAGGCCAGATATAATGTTTGCCACATGTCTTTGTGTTAGGTTCTAGGTGGACCCTAAAGAATCTCACCTTATTTTTTTAAAAAGGATTTTGAGATATATAAAGAGTTGCTCAAATCTAGGACTCTGGTATCCTGCTAAGTCAGAATTTAAGTTGACTGGATACTCAGATGCTGACTTTGCTGGATGTAGAGTAGACAGGAAAAGTACCTCTGGAATATGCCAGTTCCTGGGTGCTAGGCTTGTCTCTTGGTTTTGTAAAAAGCAAACATCTATGTCTACATCAACTATAGAAGTTGAGTACATAGTAGTTGGCAGTTGCTGTTCTCAGATGCTATGGATACAAAATCAGCTACTAGACTATGGATACAACTTAAATAATTCAACTATATTTTGTGATAGTACTAGTGCAATTTCTATAGAACAGAATCCAGTCCATCATTCTAGGACTAAGCATATAGATGTAAGGCATCATTTCATTAGGGAGTGTGTAAACAAAAATAAAATCAATCTCACCTTCATCCCTACTGATTTGCAAAGGGCATATATTTTCACCAAACCCTTGGATGAAAAGAAACATCTATTCTTCATGAATCAGCTAGGTATGATTAATGGAGATGAGATTATTTGACTTTCTTTCTGAGCTCGACGATATGTTGACATATCGTCGAACTAAGATCGATGATTTGCTAACGTCTCGTGAAGTTGAACGTCGAACGGAGATCGACGATCACTTCTTAGTGAAACAATTATTGTCGAACAGAGATCGATGATTTTTGGTTCAGAGAATTTATCGTCAACCTGAGATCGACGATTTATTCTTTCTCTTTGATCTGAGGTTACCGAACTCATTTTATATTAAAATACTTTGCCAACCTTTGTTTTGAAGTCGTTTTTAGTAGTTAATATGCTTGGCTAACTCCGTCTCTTCATTTTCTTAAACTTTATAAACTAGGGTTTAGACGAAAATAGTCCCGCGCTTTCCATTTCCCTTCTGCACTTGATCTTCATTTTCTATGTAGGAACTCTCTAATGGCAATTCCAGCGGCGACTGTGTCCAACATGAAGTTTGATTCAGGTTTTGATATTGATCTGGACTCATTCAAGTATAGTGATCAGATGTTTCAGGATGTGTTGAAGCTATTTGATGCACCGAAGCTACAGAAGTTTCTGACGACCAGTATGAAGTTAACAGTATTAGAAATTAAAGAATGGGCTTATACCTCTTCTTTAGACGGACAGACGATGACAGGAACTATTTCTGGACAGGAGGTACATCTAACCCCTGTCGTTCTTACAGAAATTTTCGGTTTCATTAATGGAGAAGACAATATTGATTTGGATAAAGAGGAATTTACTACCCTGCTTGCCAAAATGGGTCATGCTGAGGAAAACCTTTGCAAGCTTCTAAAAAAGAACTTGTCTCCTCAATACCAGTTCTTGAAAGATATTGTGGGAAAAGTGGTGCTTGGGAAGCACACTGCCCATGATAATATATCCAACACCAGTTTCTTTTGATGAGTGCTTTGGTTAATCAGAAATCAATAAATTGGGCTGAAGTTTTGTTTGAGTTGATCAGGAAGAAAGGAAATAAGAGAGAGGTTTCTCTTGGAAGAATTTTAGGAATTTTTCTCACTGAAAAATGTCCTGAGTTGTTGACTTCCCCAACAACATTCATCAATGCTTCCAAGAGGTTGACCCCAGCTCTCTTTGGAAAGTGGGAGAGGACTATCTTAAAGCCCTCCAGGGCTCCCTCCACCCACAGGATTTCTGAGGACACAAGGACTGCTCTTTTCACTCCTCACCCTAGAGAAGATGAGCTAGAGATCCCTCCTTCCCCAGCTATACCTACTTCCCCTTTGTCACATCAACCAACTCCACCTTAGAGCCCTCCTCCAGGAACTACTACTCCTTTGTCCCCTCTACCACATTATATAGAAGAGATCCCCTCCTCCAACATCTCAATCCAAACCTCACCCATATTTGATCTTCATTTCACTTCACCAACTCCTTCACAAACTCATGAACCCTCACCTCATGTTTCCCCCCATCCAGAACAAGTGTCTATCCCTGTATCCACCACTCAATCTACCATCTCCAACATCTGCACAGCTTGTGGTCATTCCACTTCCTCTCTTCCATCTACATAATCTACTCTATCTGCTCTCATTGTCCTCCTCGCCCCTACCATCAAATCCATTGTAGAGGATGTCATTGCACCTCTACTAGTTTCTTTTAATTCCTTTGTTGCCTCTTTCTCTAGCCCTTCTTCATCTAGGGGCCTGGCAGCGAAAATTACTGCTACCAGGCAGGGGGAGATGCCTAGTGAAGAAGTCCCTCCTCCTCCAGCAGTTGCAATAGTAGAGGCAGACACAGTTTTGGCAGAGGCAGACACAGGTTTGGCAGCTATGGATACAGAGATGATTGTAGATACAGTTTTGGCAGTTACAGAGAATGCAGATATTGATATTCCTGATATAGAAGTTATTGCATTTTTGGAAGATGACTTTGAAATCCCTGAACAATCCTTTGACATCCTTCATGGAGATTGCTTCATCTCTCTAGCTTTTGAACTAACTTCAGTTCTAAGCTCCTTTGATCTTTTGTATAGAGATTGTCTTCCCCCTGATGCTTGTCTATTTTGTTCAGATATAGTATGTTATACTGCTCCTATGAGTAAAGATCTTTTACTTCAGCTTCTTCAGAGTATTGCTGCTCCAGTGCCTGAGCTCTTGGCAGCTCCTGAACCTGAACCTTCTTGCAGCTCCTACTGCAGTTCCAGTGCCTGAGCTGATCAGTATGCCAGAGATTTAGAGTCTTGAGCCCAAGGCCTTCTCTTCTCCAACCTATGCTTGTTCTACTTCTCCAATCCCAAGTTTGGATGAAATTATTGCTGCTGATGCTGCTGAAGAACTTTCAGTTATCAAAGAGATTGATGATATGTATAATTATCCACCGGGCTCATCTGATAGTAACTCAGATTCAGATATCAGCAAGAAGAAGAAATTGTCCAAGAAAAGAAAAGCCCAGTGAAGGAAGTGCCTAAGTCTAATTCTCAAGATGACATTCTTTACTTCATCAGGCACAATATTACTCTCACATCAACTTCTCCTCACTGGATGAGGTTTTCCAAGAATGAGATGAAGGCTCAAAAGAAAAGGAGAAAGACTGGCTCCTCTCCTATCAAAGTTTTCAGGAAGGATCCACTTCCTCCTCCTACTTCAGCAGGTGTTAGTGGAAATATTGCTTCTAAGACTTCTACCTCCTCCCATCTGCAGACTTCTTATGCTCCTCACTCTCACAGCAGACCATCCAGGTCTTTTTCAAGGGGCTATTCTAGAAGGAGAGGTAGACAGTATGATCAGGATGATAGAGAAGATATTTCAGATTCTAGCAGAAGATTCAGAATTCCTGGAAAATTCAGTCAAGTCATGCCTCCTCCAAACCTTCATGACAGTCATTATCAACATATAGCAACAGAAACAAAATTCCAAGAACAATCAATCAAGCACAGAAAGTTTCAGAAGACCTCTCATAACTCTATAGAAGAATCATCTCGGTATGAACCTGAGCTTGATCCTAACTTCAGGATGGCTAGGTTTCATGAATTGATTAGTCTCTCCCAAATAAACAAAGCTAGAAAAGAAGGAGATGATCCTTCTCAATTCTAAACTATGTCAAAATATAGGGAGAAAGAGCTGGAACAATTTAATATTGATAAGAATATCTTTGATGCTAATGCCTATATACAGGTACATCCTGAGGCAGTTGTTCCCCGAGCAGCTACAATTAAAGTTCTTGGTGAAGCAGATTTGAAAATGACAAGACAGCAAGCAGTAGATCCAAAAAGAAGAATTTAATTTGCTAAGCCAGCTTCAGACAAGTCTTAGTAACTATTTTTTTGTGTCTGTAATTATCTTTGTATCTGTTGAACTTTTCATATATTTCATGACAGATATAGTTGTTTAGTTTTCCCGTTGTTTTCCTTTTTTGTTTTTTAGTGACCTCATGCAAATAGGGGGAGATTATTGGATCCCTAGTTTGGATTTGGGCTACGTTCACTAATCTAGGCTAAGTTAGACCCACATTGTATAGCCAGGGTCTAGTCTAGTATCTTAGGTGTCAGTCAGGTCAACAACTCATTGAGACAAGACCAAGACATCAGAGACTTAGAAGACAGTAGAGAATAAACAAGGTAGAAATTTCTCTAAGTAAAAAGTCGTTTGACGATCTCTTAAGAGAGCTCGACGATCTTCGTTCTGCGCTCGACGATCTCAGAGTTAAGTCTCTAAATACTAAGATCGACGGTTGCTGAACTCAGGTCGACGATCTCTGATCTACTTTCAGGATTGAGATCGACGTTCAACCATCTCAGTTCAATGATCGTGAAGCCTAGTTTGGAAAGCAGATTTTCAGGTAAATGATCACAGGGCTCAGTTCGACGATAAGGGATGTTTGAGCTCGACGAACTCAGGACCAGATCGACGATTTCTGCCAGATCTTCATTTTATTCCCTGCAGTTATTGTTTTCCTTATTGACTGTTTATTCTTTTGCTTATATGACTCTGAGTGATTAATGCATATATTCACTGAATATATTCGTTCCTTGGCAAGCATTAATTGTTGGTTTTCACAGAGTTATTATACAGCCTTTCTCGGGACAGTAAAGGAAACGAGTTAATTCCCTTATAGCCGTTGCACAAGTTCCCATGTTTTTGTAAGTCAATCAAGGTGGACGATTTCAAATTCAGTTTAAAATTATTCAAAGGGACTCAGAGAATAAAAGATAGAGAAAAATATTATTCTTGACTTCTTCTTGATGCAGTTAACAGATTTCTGAAAGAGATAACAAGGCTGCAAGAAAAAGAAAAACAATAGCTCTCAGTTCTAACAACAAGAATTCATTCAGGAAGCTTGTGGAGACAATCATCCTCAATCAGTCTCAGCTTTCTGGATTTCAAGTCCTACACCATGTACAAGGCTCTGATTTCCTGAACAATTCAAATCACAGGACAAGCCTTGACTCCATCAGGATCACTCTCAAGTCTTTTCTCATTTGCTTGAGAAAAGAGAAGACAACTCAACTTTTCCTTTCCCCCTCCATTAAAGGGTTTTTATTCCCTTCAAAAGTAATTCCTGGTTGTGAGGTCACCTGATCAAAAGACTTCCAAGTTAGTTCTCCGATGCCTGATCAAAAGCCAGAAGGGTTGCAATATCTCCCTTGAAATAGATATTATTTGGTGGAAGTCACCTGATCAAAAACCAGAGAGTGATTCCTACCAGGGTGGTAGAAGAGTGGATGTACCCAGATTTGGTGAACCACTATAATTTTTTGTGTCGTCTGGTTACACCTTCTCTTATTGCTCCTGTTAGTTTCTGTGATATTTGGAATAGTTCTCTAGTTTTCCTTCTGCTTATATATTTATTTGTATCAATTTTCAGCAGTCTGATAGAATAGGTTTAAATCAGCCAAAAGTTTTTAAACACTATATTCACCACCCCCCCCCCCTCTAGAGTATGAAAGTGAGGGATAAGATCAATCCTAACTCTAGAGGGGGGGAATAGAGTGATTTAAAATAGTTTTGCAAATTAAAAATTTTATGGAGAGAAGGCTTAGATTTACTTAGTGTATGGTGCTATAGCAATTAATCAAAGTAAGAAGAGAATCACAGCACAAAGCAAAACACAAAGAAACAAGCAACCAGAATACACAAGGAGCTATAGTGGTTCCCCAAAATCTTGGGTAGTCCACTCTTCTATCACCCTTGATAGGAATCCACTTCAAGATGAGTTGATCAGGTGTCTTGAGCACCAGAGAGTTTTTGACCAGGTTCTCACAAACCAAAGGGCTGATTTTTGACCAGGTTTCAGCAAAACCAAAGGTAACTTTTGAAGGGAGTTAAAACCCTGTACAGAAAGAAAAAGAAAAAGCTGATGTTGTCTTCTCTATCAATAAGTAGAGAGAAGCAAAGTGGATCTGTTGATGTTGTCAAAGCTCCCCCTGAGATAAAGAAGTAGTTCAGGAAGGAGAGCTTTGCACAAGGGTGTCAGGTCTTCAATGATCTGATCTGCTCCAGCAAAAGATGATCCAAACAAGTTGGATGGTTGTGTCTGAAGCAATCAGAATTCCTGTGTGTAAGCTTTAATGAATATCACAGAGAGCAAAAAGAAGAAGTCCTTGTGGTTCTCTGTTAACTGATAGAATAATATCTCTGTATTCTTCTTCTGAGTCTTTGATAGCCGTTGGCAGCAAGCATTAAATGCTTTCCTTAAATGTCCATGTCTCAAAGGAAGTGCCAGGCAAACATTCCTTAGAAAATTCCTTGAGCCATGCACCAGATTTGCTGTAACGGCCAATAAATCTTCAGCATTAATTGTTCTGACAGAAGGAATTTGAATTCCTATTCAAAACTGACGGGAGCCTGAAAAACGTCGAGCTCACAATAAAACGTCGATCTGAGCACGACACACGTCGGCCAGAGAGTGGTTTTAGAAAGCAGAACTGGGCTTGATGGAACGTCGAGCTGAGGTCGACTCCACGTCGAGCTGAGGTCGACTCAGCGTCGAGCTGAGGTCGACTCTAACTAACCTATGTGACCTTTATAACAACAAGGAGGTCACAACACAAAATCCCTATAGAAATATAGTCATCCTGACCCAAATAGTAATAGGGTGTTCCAACAATCTCCCCCTATTTGGATTAGGATTACTATTTACATGAATTTAGGGATTCAAAAAGAAGTAAAGCAAGACAAAGCTGAATAAAATACAACCAGACATATGACAGAATAAAGCAGCATATATATAACACTATATAGCAGTAATAATGTTTAATGTCCTGTATCCAGCAGAGAAAAAGAAATAAAACACCTTACATTACTTTTCCTTTGGAGCTTTGTCTTGATCACTTCCCTTGAAAATAATTTCCCTGTTAGGATTTGTAGCATCCTTCTTGGATCTGTAATCTTCAGCTGCACCTAAGGATTTCTGACCTTTTCCACTAGCTGGTACAGCTGCAGGATGAAGCTGCATATACTTATCAGAATCAAAAAATTTCTTTGAGTTGTATTTCTCCAATTCTTCTCTCCTTTGATCTGACATGGTGCTGATGTGAGAGGTGTCCAGACCTCTTGCTCTAGCTCTGTCAATCTCATTCAGAGCAGCCATCTCAGTCATCCTGGCCTTCTAGTAAGCTGGAGTTTTAGTAGGATCTTCAAAAGGAATAGCTGGTTCATATCTGTTGGCAGAGTGTTCTTGATGAGTTCTTGGAGTGAAGTCAACTCTGGGTCTGTAAGGATAGGGACCAGAGGTTGGATCAATGGGTCCTCCCCTTTGGTAAGGTTGAGATCCTGATCTTCCTCTGGACTGCCTGCCTCTATTGTATCCTCTTTGCTGGTTATACCCTTGGGATCTTCTTGACTAATAGGTCTTGCCATGCAGAGATGATGGGGCAGGATTGGAAGAGAGGCTTGCACTTGCACCTGCATCTGAAGGAGGTGGAGGTGGAGGCTGATGGACAGGCTTGGAGGGGCCTTCATTGAACTTTATTTTCTTCTTCATTGCCTTTCTTTGGTTTAGAGAATATTGCATCCAGGGCTCTGTGATTTCACAGTTGTACTTGATGTGGTAAGGGATGTCATGATCTATGGCTCTAGCCAATGGAACTCTTTTCATTGCTTTGGATCTTGCTTTCCTCTTCCTTGCAATGGTTGCAGAGGAGTCATCAGAATCAGTTGCAAATTCATCCTCTGAGCTTTGAGATTCATCATAAGGATCTATGTAAGTTCTCTTTGAGATAGGAAAATTGATGGGGGCTGGAGCAGCTGAAGAAGTAACTGGAGGAAGGTCTACTGACAGTGTAGAAGAGGAGGTGGCTAGTTCCTGAAGAACTCGGGAGACAATGGTCTCAACTTCATCTGGTGTCTCAATCAATTCACCTGAAGTTTCTGAGGGAATAGTCTTAGCAGCTACTACTGCTTCAACAACAACATCATCACAAGCAGGAGCCACAACTACCACTGCTTCATCAAGGATCATGGCATCAACAGCCAAGGAGGATGGAATGATCTTCTGAAAAGGGACAATGGCCCTAGACAGGTCTTCTTGAGGAGGCAGGAGGCTGTAGTTTCTGAAGTGAAGATGTGCTGGAAGGTAGAAGCTCTGGACAGAAGATGCCAAGGACTGAAAGTATAAGGCACTGCTGATCATCTGAACTGAACCTTGAGGAGGAGCCTCAGAGGTCATCTGAACTTCTACTACTGAAACTGTCTCTGAACAACCCTGTACTACCTGTACTACTGAAGGCTGCAGCTCTTCTTCTGTTGACATCTCCCCCTACCTAGAATCAGTGGCAGCTGACTCTAGGCCCCCAAAAGAAGGGCATGCCAGATAGGATGAGAGGGATGAGACTGAGGCAGAGAGAGAGCTCAGGGAAAGGACTAGAGGAGCCAGCTTGGCATCCAATAGAGAGGAGAGCCTAGGGGCCAAAATATCAAAAAGCTTATTGGCCAAAGGCAAAAGATCTACTTGCTCAAGGGGGACTTGAGTAGAGGTAGAGGGAGCAGCAGAGAAGGTGAAGGTAGAAGATGTTGTTGGTGGTGCAAACATGGGAGGGATAGCTGGTTCATGGATGGAGGATAGGAGAAGTTCCGAAAATGTTGATGAAGGGTGGAAGTCATGAGGAGAGGAGGGAGAGGCATCCATGAAGGATTCATCATGAATGTCAAGGGAAAGGATGTCCTCATGAGATGAAGAGTCCAAGCTCATGGGAGGAAAATAGTGGAGGGGATGGAAAGTGATGAGTGGTGGAATGGAGGATGCAATAGTAGAAATGGATGAAGGGATGGGTTGAGTGGATGAGATGATTGTTGTTGTTGGAATGAAAGAGGATGGGAGGATGATGGAGGAAGATGGCAAAACCCCTGCTTCTGGGCCAGTAGACTGAGGAAGAGTGACCTCTACAGTCCTGGTGTCTGCAGAAGTCCTCATTGCTGCAGCTGCCCTGGAGTTCACAATCTTCCTGTCCCACTTGCCAATCAGTGCACAAGTGAGCCTCTTAGAAGCATTGATGTGCTTCTTTGAGGACACAAGCAACTGAGGGCAACAGTGGTTCAGAATCAAACCAAGAACCCTTCCAAAGTGGACAAAGTTCTTATCCATTTTCTTCTTAATCATATCAAAAACAATCAAACCCCAATTGGGATGCTTCTTATCCAAAATTGCAGCCATAATGCAAAACTGATGCCTAGTAATGGCATCATGTGCAATCCTCTTTGCACAAATTACTTTGCCTGTGATATCTGCTAACAGCCTAAACTCAATAGCTAGGTTAACTTTTAAAAGTTTAGAAGGGTTACCAGAATTATGCCCCATTCTGTCTAGCATCACAGCAAACTCTTCCACAGAGAGTTCTATCTCATCATCTCCAACAGCAAAACCGAAAACCTCTGAAATGATTTGAGGAGAAATGGCTACCTCATTCCCTGAAATTGTTCCAGTCATCGTACTGTTATCTGAATTCACTGCAGTAAAAATCCACTCTTTGATTTCAGATTCTGGAAGAGGAATCCTGGTTGTCATGAAGTTAACCAGGTGCTGCTCTTTGAATAGCTCCAGAATATCCAGAAAATTATGCGATGATCCATCAAAGGAGTCGATGTTGATGTCAAAACCTGAATCAAACTTCATTGCCGCCAATGCACCTGCAACAATTGCCATTATCCTGCAAATAGATACCTTCCAAGATCAAGAGTAAAAGATTTGGAGGGAGAAAGCTTGAGTAGAAAATATGAGAGCGCAACTGCGAACGACGGAGAAGAATGATTTTATACTAGGGTTCGACGCAGAAATGGAAAGAACGTCGAGCTCAGGTCGACGCTCTAAGGCTCTAGGAGAACTGAAACGGCTCAACAGCGTGCAGCTTAGGTCGACGTTTGATGCTTGGGCTGATGCTATACGTCGAGCTCAGGTTGACGTTGAACGAAGGCGTCGACCGAAGGAAAAAAAACTCAAGAAGCCAGGGAGCTGTGAACTTAGTTCAACGCTAGAAGTTGAGGTCGACGTTCGACGCTTTTGAGGGCGACGGACCATCGATCTTAGTTCGACGCAGCGTCGAGCTTAGTTCAGAGCTCAAAGAAACCATTCAGACAGAGGAATATTAAAATGAAATTTTTCCTATTCCTGTTAATTATGGGTTTCAAAATCTTGGAGTTTTAATTTATACTGTCTCCATCTAGCATTCCCAACTGATTGAGGAAGAAGTGCTTCTTTTCATCCAAGGGCTTGGTGAAAATATCTCCTCTTTGTAGTTCAGTGGAAATGTATTCTAGTGCAATTTTCTTCTTTTCTACATTATCCCTTAAGAAGTGATGTCTGATCTCTATGTGCTTAGTCCTACTATGGAGAACTGGATTTTGTGCAATGCAAATTGCACTAGTATTATCACAAAAAATTTTAGACATCTCTAAGTTGTAGCCATAGTCTAGGAGCTGGTTTTGAATCCACAAAATCTGTGAGCAACAACTTCCTGCAGCCATGTATTCAGCTTCAGCAGTTGATGTGGACACAGAAGTTTGTTTCTTACAAAACCAAGAGACAAGTCTATCACCAAGGAATTGATAAGTTCCACTGGTGCTTTTCCTGTCTACTCTACATCCAGCATAATCAGAATCTGAAAATCCAGTTAGATCAAATCCTGAGTCATGTGGATACCAGAGACCTAGATTAGGACAACTTTTTACATACCTAAGAATCCTCTTAACTAATGTGAGGTGGGACTCTCTAGGGCATACTTGGAATCTAGCACAAATGCATGTAGCAAACATTATGTCTGGTCTACTAGTTGTTAGATAAAGTAATGAGCCAATGATTGCTCTATAGTTTGTCTGATCAACTGGTTTTCCAGATTCATCAGCATCTAAAACAACATTTGTAGGCATAGGTGTTTTCATAGAAGATGCTTCAGACATTCCAAATTTCTTAACCAGTTCTCTTGCATACTTGGTTTGAGAAATAAAAATGCCATCCACATGTTGTTTAACTTGCAATCCTAGAAAGAAAGCAAGCTCACCCATGCTACTCATTTCAAACTTTGAATGCATAAGTTGTGAGAACTTTTTGCATAAGTTTGAATCAGTAGACCCAAATATGATATCATCTACATAAATTTGTACTAGTAGGATATGGGACCTATGGGTTCTAATAAAGAGAGTTTGGTCTACTCTACCCCTTTTAAAATCATTTTCCAATAAAAAACAAGCTAAGGTCTCATACCATGCTCTAGGAGCTTGCTTGAGACCATATAAAGCTTTATGCAGTTTAAAAACATGATCAGGAGAGGTTGGAGAGATAAAACCTGGAGGTTGCTTTACATAAACCTCTTCCTTGATGTCTCCATTGAGAAATGCACTCTTGACATCCATCTGATATACCTTGAATCTCTTGTGAGCTGCATATGCAAGAAAGATTCTTATGGCCTCCAACCTTGCAACTGGTGCAAAGGTTTGGTCATAATCAATCCATTCTTCTTGGCAATATCCTTGTGCAACAAGTCTTGCCTTGTTTCTCGCAATTATTCCTTGATCATCCAACTTGTTCCTGAATACCCATTTGGTTCCAACAATTTGCTGGTTCCTTGGTCTTGGTACTAATTCCCAAACTTTATTCCTTTCAAATTGATTCAACTCCTCTTGCATTGCAATGATCCAGTTTGGATCTTGCTCTGTATCTTGTATTATTTGAGGCTCAATTTGAGAAAGAAAGCAAGTGTGCATAATATTGTGATTAACTTGATTCCTTGTTTGCACACCTACTGAGATATCTCCAATTACTTGTGAAATTGGGTGATCTCTTGTTGTTACTAAATCAACAAGGGGTGTTGATGGTGCACCAACCTGTGTTGTTGTTTCCTCTTGTGGAACAACAACTGGTTCTTCAATTTGTTGACCATTTGAGCTTTCCAAAACCTGAGATTCCTCTTCATTGTCACTAAGTTCAGCGTCTTGTTGAATTGTTGAAGGTAATGAATCTTTGTCTGTGATGGTAAGCTGCTTCAGATTTTCTGAAATTGAATGTTCCTGCAAATTGCTTATGGTAGAAGTCTCCTTCTCCTTATAAGACATATTAGTTTCATCAAATGTAACATGCATGGATTCTTCAATTTTATTAGAGCACTTGTTAAAAACCCTATAAGCCTTGCTAATCATGGAGTATCCCAGAAACACTCCTTCATCAGCTTTGGCTTCAAATTTAGCTAGGTATTTCTTGTCATTATTGTGAATGAAGCAAATGCAACCAAAATTTTTGAAATAATTTACTTTAGGTTTCTTCCCTTTGAGTAACTCATAGGGAGTCTTACCCTTCAGTTTATGTATCAGGCTTCTATTCAAAACATAGTTGGAGGTGTTCACAGCCTCTGCCCAAAAGGTTAGAGGAAGGTGAGCATCTGTCAACAATGTTGTGGCAGATTCAATAAGGGTTCTATTTTTCCTTTCAACTACCCCATTTTGTTGAGGAGTTCTCGGAGCTGAGAAAGTGTGCCTGATACCTTCCTTCTGACAGAACTCTAGCATAAGAAGAGAATCAAACTCTGTCCCATGATCACTTCTGATCAGGGCAATGTGAGTGTTGAACTCAATCTGTATGCCTTTGAGAAAATCTGTCAAAATCTTGAAGTTATCAGACTTCTTTCTCAGAAAGATCACCCAAGTGAATCTTGAGAAGTCATCTATAACTACTAAAGCAAAAGATTTCCCTCCTAGGCTTTGTACATTAATTGGTCCAAAAAGGTCCATGTGCAATAAGTACAAAATTCTAGGTGAATCACTCTTATTAAGTGACTTGAAACTATTTTTAGTTTGCTTGCCTAATTGACAAGCCTTGCAAAGTCCTTCCTTCTTGTAGGGACCAGAAGGTAGTCCTCTAACAAGGTTGTCTTTGGATAACTTAGCAATGGTTCTAAGGTTCACATGTCCTAATCTTTTATGCCATAGTTCATTAGGTTTTCTAAGGGAGTTAAATAAACAAATATCTACTTTAGATGAATTGAAATCAACTAGATATATGTTATCTTGTCTATTACCAATTAAAACAATGTTGTTATTTAATGCAATATTACATGCTGAGTTGGTAAACCAAACCTGATAACCAGCATCACATAGCTGGCTGATGCTGATTAAGTTGTGCTTTAGTCCTTCCACATAGGCCACTTTCTTGAATGTAATTGACCCTATCTTGACTTGGCCATAGCCTTTTGTTTGTCCAAAGTTTGAATCTCCAAAGATTACTTTGGGTCCATGTTTGGCTTTGAAGGACACAAGGTTCTCCTTGTTGCCAGTCATGTGCTTTGAGCACCCACTGTCCAAGTACCACTGCTGGTTCTCAATTGGATAGGTCTTTACCTGCACATACAACAAATCAATTGTTTTTGACCCAGTTTACCTTGGGCCTTTCTTGATATCCTTTAAACTCTGAAATAAAAGACATATCAGGTTGACTCTTATAGCCTACAGGATGATATCTCCTAGGAGGTATTATCCATTCAGCATAAGGGTTAAAGTGATGAGATGTGGAGCTGGAATTAAATCTTGAATTAACCCCTGAGAACTGACTTTTGCTCTGAACTTGGCTCGACGCACGTCGAGCTTCGGTCGACGGACTCTGGTGAGTGCGTCGAGCTCCATTCGACGGCGAAGTCTTGCTTTGTTCAGAAGGTAGAAGGGGTCGACCTGAGTTCGACGTTTTCTTGCGATTACGTCGAGCTCTGTTCGACCTCCGTCGAGCTTCGTTCGACGCTTTTTGTCCAGTTTCCTGGGTTAAGTCAGCATTCTTCCTAGCCACTATCAAGACTCCTTTACCCTTGTCACTGGTAAATTTGATTGGAGTTGTCAGCACTATGGGTTGGCTGGATGAAGCACCCAAGCCCAGTGAACCATTCAATCTTGAGTTCACTGTACTTGTGATGTCCATTAATTTGATACTTCTCCCATTAAGGGTTTCTTCAAATTGTTTGGCCTTAGATAGTTCACCTTTCAGTGAGGCTATCTCCTCCCCACACTGCTTCAACTCTTCTAAGAGTCTAAGATTATCTGAGTTAATGGATTTGCATTCAATCAATTGTTCTCTAAGAGTTATAATTAACTTTTGAGATTCAATCAAGTCAATGCACATAGATTTGAACTCAGATTTAAATTCATCAGAATTAAAATCAAATGAATCTATTACCTGATCCTCAGTAAGTTCCTGATCAGATAGGTGGTCAGCATCAAGCTCTGAATCAGTATTCTTTTGAGATGCATTGATGGCCATCATGCAGAATCCTTTTTTCTTCTGCATCATCCTCATCATCACTAGAGCTGGATGATGAATCAGACTCATCAGAGTCATGCCAGGATTCAGCCACGAATCCTTTTCTGGTGTGCTTGTTGTTGCTGGAGGAAGGCTTGTCATGGTACTTCCTTGACTCCTTATCCTTCCTTTTATCTTTTCTTTCCTTCTTGTCCCTTCTGTCCTTATCTTGATTTTCTGGACAGTTGGGGACAATGTGTCCTGGTTTCCTGCAGCCAAAACAGATAATATCTTTATTAGTAGATCTGTCATACCTTGGCTTGTCTTTGTCTTTGGATGACCATCTTCTGAAGTTCTTTTTATTCAGCTTATTGAACCTTTTGACAAGTAGGCTCATAAGCTCTTCATTTCCCAACACCTTTTCTTTAGGTTGTTCTTCCTGTGCCTTGAAGGCAATGGTTTTCTCAACCTTTTCAGTTGGAGTGGATATCTTCTGCTCTTCTTCTCTCTTCTTAATGAATTGCTCATAACTCTTGAGCTTTCCTAGAAGAGCTTCTGTGGATAACTCACAGACATTCCTTCCATCTTTAATTGACCAGATTCTTGAGTCCCAAGAGCTAGGGAAACAAGTCAGTATCTTGTCATTTATCTCAGTGAGAGATATGTCCTTATCTAGTGATCTAAGCTCACTGATGATTAGACTCAGTCTGTTGTACATGTCAGCAACTGACTCAGACTCTGCCTTTTTGAAGTTCTCATACTGGGTGATGAGGTAGGATCTCCTATCCTTTCTTTCATCTGCAGAACCTGATACAATTTCTGAAAGTTTTTCCCAGATCTCTTTGGCAGTATTGCATTCAGCTACTTTCTGGAAAATGTCATCTGACATGGTTTGAGCCAAGATGTTCATGGCTTTAGCATCTGCTGCCTTCCACTTTCTTATGTCAGCATCAGTTCCTGAAGGAGGAGGAACAGCTGATGTACTTGTTCCTGTGGGAGGCCTTGGACAATCTGTCAACACAGAATTAAAGATGTCCTCATCAAATGAATTCATGTAAAGTCTAATCCTTGCCTTCCATAGTGCAAACTTAGAGAGATTGCACATAGGAGGTCTGGTGCTAGCAAAGTCCTTATTTTGTGCCATGAGTTTTAAAGATAAGTAAAACTAAAAGAAATAACCCTTTTGAGAGAAATGATCTTATCAGAGATCTTTTGATCCAGGTGTTAGCCTGTATGAATGATCAACCTCCCTCTGATACCAATTGAAAGTGAGGGATAAGATCAATCCTAACTCTAGAGGGGGGGAATAGAGTGATTTAAAATAGTTTTGCAAATTAAAACTTGTATGGAGAGAAGGCTTAGATTTACTTAGTGTATGGTGCTATAGCAATTAATCAAAGTAAGAAGAGAATCACAGCACAAAGCAAAACACAAAGAAACAAGCAACTAGAATACACAAGGAGCTATAGTGGTTCCCCAAAATTTTGGGTAGTCCACTCTTCTATCACCCTTAATAGGAATCCACTTCAAGATGAGTTGATCAGGTGTCTTGAGCACCAGAGAGTTTTTGACCAGGTTCTCACAAACCAAAGGGCTGATTTTTGACCAGGTTTCAGCAAAACCAAAGGTAACTTTTGAAGGGAGTTAAAACCCTGTACAAAAAGAAAAAGAAAAAGCTGATGTTGTCTTCTCTATCAATAAGTAGAGAGAAGCAAAGTGGATCTGTTGATGTTGTCAAAGCTCCCCCTGAGATCAAGAAGTAGTTCAGGAAGGAGAGCTTTGCACAAGGGTGACAGGTCTTCAATGATCTGATCTGCTCCAGCAAAAGATGATCCAAACAAGTTGGATGGTTGTGTCTGAAGCAATCAGAATTCCTGTGTGTAAGCTTGAATGAATATCACAGAGAGCAAAAAGAAGTCCTTGTGGTTCTCTGTTAACTGATAGAATAATATCTCTGTATTCTTCTTCTGAGTCTTTGATAGCCGTTGGCAGCAATCATTAAATGCTTTCCTTAAATGTCCATGTCTCAAAGGAAGTGCCAGGCAAACATTCCTTAGAAAATTCCTTGAGCCATGCACCAGATTTGCTGTAACGGCCAATAAATCTTCAGCATTAATTGTTCTGACAGAAGGAATTTGAATTCCTATTCAAAACTGACGGGAGCCTGGAAAACGTCGAGCTCACAATAAAACGTCGATCTGAGCACGACACACGTCGGCCAGAGAGTGGTTTCAGAAAGCAGAACTGGGCTTGACGGAACGTCGAGCTGAGGTCGACTCCACGTCGAGCTGAGGTCGACTCAGCGTCGAGCTGAGGTCGACTCTAACTAACCTATGTGACCTTTATAACAACAAGGAGGTCACAACACAAAATCCCTATAGAAATATAGTCATCCTGACCCAAATAGTAATAGGGTGTTCCAATAGAGTAGATCTGAATAACTCCCTCCTTTCAGTAGGCCTTCTTGTTTTTGATTGATTGGAGACTTTGCACTAGCAGGGACGGAAGTAGAAAATCTAATGAATATTTGTGTATCTGTATGTCTCTAAGTCAGTAACAGAAATCAGTAAGTAAATCAGTATATATAAGTGTGTATCTCAGTAACCCCTTTGAAGCAGTAATAATTTGAATATATAATCTCTTGAAAAGAATTCAAACTTTTGAATTAAAAACATTCTGAAACGTCTGAATAATCTCTGAGAATTGTAACTGCCCTTGAGAATTAATTAGAATTAAACTCTGCGATAAAACCTTATTTAATGTTGCCTTAAACGGTTATATTTATTAAGAATATTTAGCTTTAAATATGAGAGTGTAACTTCCTGAGATTAAGCCTTGAAAAAATCTTTCTGCCTTCATAATATAAAACTGCCTGTACAATGAACACGACAAGAAATTTGTCGAACTGAGCCTAGAGATTGTCGAACTGATCCTGGAGTTCGTCGAACTAAGCCTAGAGTTCGTCGAACTGAGCTGCTGAGTTGTGATCAGCATTCGTCGAACAGAGCCTAGAGTTTGTCGAGCTAAACTCAAAGTTAGAACTCTAAGTTCGTCAATCTGAGTTAGGCATTCGTCGAACAGAGCTCAACTTTCGTCGATCAGAATTTTGCGTTCGTCGATCAACACTTCTCTGGAATTCTTCTGAAGTAACTACCCCGGAAAAATAAATTATGACCCGGAACTATACAAATTAGTGTTGGAGTTACCATGGTGATCTAGAAGTGGTCAAACATGTAATCTCACTGCCAATACGATATGAGCCTGCAGGGTCGCACATAAGAGCATGTGGAGAAGTTGGAAGGTTGACTGTGTTGGTAAGGGTTACCAATCACCACACAGAACAGGTCGGGCAAACGTTGCCAAAGGAAAAATCGTCGAGAATCAAAGGGTGTCGTCGAGTATGTCTCGCCGTCTAAGGCAAAATCGTCGAGAATCAAAGGGAGTCATCGAGCATGTCTCGCCGACTAAGGTAAATTCGTCGAGAATCAATTTGCTAATTCATCGAGAATCGAGGACAGTGTCGTCGAGACTGTCGGCTGATTCTCGCCGAATCTGGCTACTGATTCTCGCCGAATCTAGCTGTTGATCTCGCCGACTGATTCTCGCTGAACCTGTAAGTGATTCTCGCCGAATTTTCCAGAAGCCTTGTCCTGTGTGGTCTGCGGATAGCGATACTTTTATGCCTTTGGTATAAATGGGGACTTAGGGTTTTGGGAATCAAGGGGATCTCGATAGATCGGTTTTTTCCTCCTGCGGCTGATTCGAACCCGACGGAAACGTTCCGTCGATGCTCGCTCCGCCGAATCTCGAGCCCCGCTGGACGGAAGAGTTCCGCTTCCGCCGCCTCGTCGCTCCGCCGACCTAATCCTCTCCGGCAACTGTCGCCGGTGTTGCTTTTCCTTGAGCGGACCTAGCAGTCTGTGGAAGTGCAAAGGTGCGGTTGGTCTCCTTCCCGACCCTTCGTGCGACGAAGCTCGGTGTTCTCCTGCTCGTGTGGATTTCTGCAGAGACGTAGATGTTATTCTACGTAGAACTCGCCACCGACAAGGACTTAAAGCTTGGAGCATCACCGTTGAGTTGTGACTCAATGCCACTAAGGTAATTTTTGCCTAGTAATTTTGTTTACTTCTTGATTCAACATTCGTAGCCCGATCCCAATCTCTTTAGGTTGCTTTTGATTTTTATCTCTTCCGCTGCGTGCACAAGTGTTGTGCCATCCTTATAGAGAAACCCAACAGTGGTATCAGAGCTAGGTTTTGGCCATGATTGTTGTTTTGGAAGTTTGGTTATTCCAGTACGTGTAAACTTATGGATTTAGAAGTGTTCTAAATGTCTAGATTTACTCCTGGTACATCAATTGTTGATGGTTTTTCAAGGGAAATCGGTGGGCTCATAACCCACAGGTTAGGGGCTCTGCCCCTTGAGACCCGGCCAGGAACGTAAGGGATTTCGTGGTAATTTCTAATTGTTAGAAATTGTTGTCTCCTTAGCAGTAACCGTCCCTCGAATGGTTAGTGAACTAGTATATTGTTTTGGAATTTGCATTCAACAATGAGAGACGAGCTTGTCTACTGCTTTAAGTTGAGTTGTCTTTGTTTTTGTCCAATGCACATAAGGGATGCATGTTAATTGTTTTTCTGTGGATGTGCCACAGATCTGATCCTGCAATCATTGCCGGACAGTTATGAGCAGTTTGTCTTGAACTACAACATGAATGAGATAGACAAGACACTGCCCGAGCTCCTAGGCATGTTAAGAACTGCCGAGATCAACATGAAGAAGGCCAAGCCTGCCAGCCCCATACTGATGGTGCATAAGGGAAATGGCATGGCCAAGGGCTCTAAGAAGACGAAGGTGGGACCTAAGTCACATCTCGAGCCCAAGTCTTCTGCACTGATGAAAAAGAAGACCACAGTGAAGGAAGGGAAATACCACCACTGTGGTAAGGCTGGTCATTGGAGGAGGAACTGTCCTTCATACATTGAGGGTCTGTAGAAAATGAAGGGAGGTATGACTTCCGCTTCAAATATTTACGTTATAGAGATAAACCTTTCTGCTCCTTCATCTTGGGTATTGGATATCGGATGTGGTTCTCACATTTGTACAAATGTGCAGGAACTGGAAAGGAGAAGATTGCTGAGTAAAGGAGAGGTGGACCTGCGCGTCGGCAATGGAGCAAGAGTTGCTGCTGTAGCCGTAGGGGTTTACCGTCTTTCTTTTTCCAGTGGGCTGGTAATAGAACTAGATAACTGTTATTTTGTTCCGGCCAAAACTAGAAACATTATATCCATTTCATGCTTGGACATGATTGGATTTTCTTTTATAATTAAGAACAACTGTTGTTCTATATTTAAGAATGATGTTTGTTATGCTGTAGCCCAATTGTTTAATGGTCTTTATGTTTTGAACTTGGACCATCAGATCTATAATGTATAAAATAATAAAATACTAAGAATGAATGACTCAAACCCTACATATCTCTGGCACTGTCGTTTGGGCCATATAAACGAGAAGCGCATATCCAAGCTCCATAAAGATGGACTTTTGGACTCATTTGATTATGAATCATTTGAGTGATGCGAATCTTATTTGTTAGGCAAAATGACTAAAGCCCCTTTCACTGGTTATACTGAGAGGGCTAAGGACCTCTTGGGTGTTGTACATAGTGATGTATGCGGACCCATGAGTTCCATGGCTAGAGGTGGGTATTTCTACTTCGTTACATTTACTGATGATTTCAGTAGATACGGATATGTGTATCTTATGAAGTGCAAATCCGAGACCTTTGAAAAGTTCAAAGAGTTCAAGAATGAAGTAGAAAATTAGTTGGGTAAAAGGGTTAAAGCACTCCGATCTGATCGAGGTGGCGAATACCTGAGTCATGAGTTCCGTGATCATTTAAAAGAGTGTGGTATTATATCACAGCTCACTCCACCTAGAATACCACAACATAATGGTGTGTCTGAGAGGAGAAATCGTACTCTGTTAGACATGGTACGTTCGATGATGAGTCATGTAGACTTGTCTGTTTCCTTTGGGGGTTTTGCTTTAGAGACTGCTGCTATGACACTGAATTGCGCTCCAACGAAAACGGTTCTGAAGACACCATATGAGATATGGACTGGGAAGCGTCCTAGTATGTCGTTCATTAAAATTTGGGGCTGTTAGGCATACGTGCGACGTCAAATGCCTGACAAGCTGGAACTCAAATCGGATAAATGTTATCTGGTGGGATATCCTAAGGAAACGAAAGGGTATTACTTTTACCTATCGTCCGAGGGCAAAGTGTTTGTCGCAAGGACTGGCGTCTTCCTGGAGAAAGAGTTCTTATCAAGAAAGACTGAAAAGGTAAAACTTGAAGAAGTTCAAGAACCACAAGTAGTGAATGAATCGGAATTGGATTCTTAGACAGGACTACAAGGTGTTGTAGCTAGAGAACCTGCTCAAGAAACACAAGTCCTACGTAGATCTGGTAGACCAAGATTTGAGCCTGAGAGATATGGATTTCTCATGTCTCAAATAGGTAATGTGTTGCTTATGGATCATGATGATTAACCAGCAACCTACCAAGAGGCTATGAATGGACCGGACTCCGACAAATGGCTTGAGGCTATGAAATCCGAAATGGACTCCATGTATGCAAACCAAGTTGGGAACTTGGTAGAACCACCTGAAGGGGTATGACCCATAGGGTGCAAGTGGGTCTTCAAGAAGAAGACCGACATGGATGGGAATGTACAGACATTCAAAGGGCGACTGGTGGCTAAGGTTTCAAGCAAATTCATGGTATTGACTATGATGAGACTTTTTCCCCTGTTGCCATGGTAAAGTCCATAAGGATATTACTTACTATTACTGTGTATTATGACTACGAGATCTGGCAGATGGATGTCAAAATGGCTTTCCTTAATGGAAACCTCTTTGAGGAAGTGTACATGACACAACCCGAGGGTTTTGTATCCCCAAATGAAGCCACTAAAATATGCAAGCTGAATAGGTCCATCTATGGACTAAAGCAGGCCTCTCGAAGTTGGAATCTTCGTTTTGATGAGAAAATCAAAGAGTTTGGTTTCATCAAGAATGAAGATGAGCCTTGTGTTTACAAGCGAATCAGTGGGAGCAATTTTGTCTTCTCGATATTGTATGTAGATGACATACTTTTGATTGGGAATGACATTCCTATCCTGAAAGTTGTTAAGAACAACCTAGGGACTGCTTTTCTATGAAGGATTTGGGTGAAGCGACTTATATACTCGGTATTAAGATCTATAGAGATAGATCGAAGAAGTTGTTGGGTTTGACCCAGGTACATACATTGAGAAGGTGTTGAAGCGGTTTAACATGCTTGAGTCCAAGAAAGGATTTTTACCCATGTCTCATGGTGTGAATCTCTCTAAGGACCAGTGTCCAAAATCTTGTGAAGATAAGGACCGCATGAAGTTGATTCCATATGCTACGGAAATTGGATCATTCATGTATGCAATGTTATGTACTCGACCCGATGTCTCCTTTGCTTTGAGAATGAATAGCAGATATCAGTCAGACCCCGGTAAGTGTCACTGGATTGCAGTCAAGAATATCCTGAAGTACTTGAGAAGGACAAAGGATGTGTTCTTGGTGTATGGTGGAGAGGAAGAGCTCGTTGTAAGTGGTTACACGGATGCTATCTTCCAAACTGATAGGGACGACTCAAAGTCTCAGTCAGGGTTTATGTTTTGCCTTAATGGAGGAGCTGTGAGCTGGAAGAGTTCCAAGCAAAAGACAGTTGCTGATTCTACAACAGAGGCTGAGTATATCGCTGCAGCTAACGCAGCGAAGGAGGCTGTATGGATTAGGAACTTCATCGGCGAGCTTGATGTAGTTTCTAGCATTATTGGTCTCGTAGTTCTCTACTGTGATAACAATGGTGCAATTGCACAATCTAAAGAACCTAGATCCCATCAGCGCTCCAAGCACATACTTCGGCGGTTCCATCTTATTCGTGAGATTGTCGAACGAGGAGATGTGAACATTTGCAGAGTGCCGACTGAGGAGAATATTGCGGATCCATTGACAAAGCCTCTCACGCAGAGTAAGCATGATGGTCATACTAGATCGATGGGTATACGATACCTAAATGATCAACTCTAGTGAGAGTCTTGTGGGTTACATGTAAACATATATTCTGTTGGCTGTTTATTATTTATTCATATGATGAATTATATACCTAGATTTTTCTTTTTACAATTAATGGCATGTTCTTTTATTATGGTTTCTCTATGCGATAGTTAAATGTTAACATAATAAATACCCTTAGAATGTTCTCTTCCATGGGATATCAAGTATGTGACTTGAATGTGAGAGCCTGTGATTTATTTGAAGCTTCATTCTTAAAAGTTCCCTGGTCGTAGTATCATCATAGAATCTAAGGGTGATGATGATGCATTAAGACTAGCATGTGTGTTGACTGATGACCAGTTCTCACAGGTCATGATATTGTGATATCAAGTCATCACATGGGTACTTGTTAATGAACAAGTTGTACTGGACAGACCCAACCTGAGACTACTTTGTGGATTGTTATCTAAATGTATCATGAGTAGGTCTCAATTGACAATGGTGTTGTGGTCCTTTGACCTGAAGTCACAACATTCATCAAGTGAGGAAGAGCGTGCTTTGATTCCATCTAAAGTCTTCCTTGAGAAAGGTTGATGATAAGGGTGGTTGTTGGGCACGTTACGAATCATTTGGGTATTTGTGTGTGAGCAGATATGGGATTTGTCCTCCTATATGACAGGAGTTGCATCCATGGGCCCCTTGATGGAACTAGACTGAGAAATGCATGGCCATGCTTGGTTGAGTCAATATGTGATATTGGACTCACCATTCTTTGGAAGTCCGTTCTACATCAAGAAACTTGAATTGAGCTATTATGAGGGTGACACGGTCCATGCCTCTAGTTTTTTCCAGATGTAAGGGACAAAGGGACAAAGACAACGCTGGGACATTATTCATAAAGGCTTATGAGTTATGAACTCTTATTGCTTGGGGAGCAATGATGCATTGCTAGATGCCGCTCATTGTTTGTGAGGTTTTTGGTTTGATACTTTCAAGATCAAGTGAGAGACTGTTGGAGTTACCATGGTGATCTAGAAGTGGTCAAACATGTAATCTCACTGCCAACGCGATATGAGCCTGCAGGGTCGCACATAAGAGCATGTGGAGAAGTTGGAAGATTGACTGTGTTGGTAAGGGTTACCAATCACCACACAGAACAGGTCGGGCAAACATTACAAAAGGAAAAATCGTCAAGAATCAAAGGGTGTCGTCGAGTATGTCTCGTCGTCTAAGGCAAAATCGTCGAGAATCAAAGGGAGTCGTCGAGCATGTCTTGCCGACTAAGGCAAAGTCGTCGAGAATCAATTTGCTGATTCGTCGAGAATCGAGGACAGTGTCGTCGAGACTGTCTGCTGATTCTCGCTGAATCTGGCTGCTAATTCTCGCTGAATCTGTCTGTTGATCTCGCCGACTGATTCTCGCCGAACCTGTAAGTGATTCTCGCCAAATTTTCCAGAAGCCTTGTCCTGTGTGGTCTGCGGATAGCGATACTTTTATGCCTTTGGTATAAAAGGGGACTTAGGGTTTTGGGAATCAAGGGGATCTCGATAGATCGGTTTTTTCCTCCTGGGGCCGATTCGAACCCGACAAAAACGTTCCGCCGATGCTCGCTTCGCCGAATCCTGAGCCCCACTGGACGGAAGAGTTCCGCTTCCGCCGCCTCGTCGCTCCGCCGACCTAATCCTCTCCGGCGACTGTCGCCGGTGTTGCTTTTCCTAGAGCGGACCTAGCAGTCCGTGGAAGTGAAAAGGTGTGGTTGGTCTCCTTCCCGACCCTTCGTGCGACGAAGCTCGGTGTTCTCCTGCTCGTGTGGATTTCTGCAGAGACGTAGACGTTATTCTACGTAGAACTCGCCACCGACAAGGACTTAAAGTTTGGAGCATCACCGTTGAGTTGTGACTCAACGCCACTAAGGTAATTTTTGCTTAGTAATTTTTTTACTTCTTGATTAAACATTCGTGGCCCGATCCCAATCTCTTTGGGTTGCTCTTGATTTTTATCTCTTCCGCTGCATGCACAAGTGTTGTGCCATCCTTATAGAGAAACCCAACAATTGGGTCAAACTAATCATCCTAAATAAATAATAGTTATCCTAGCCCAAATCAGTAATACGGTTCCAAGCCCTGATAGTGTCATGACCTATTGAAGCAGAGAAGGGCAAAACTTCGATCGACATCAGTGGTAAGTCATAGGGTGTGGCCCCAAAGAGACAGTGAAGGGAAAACCTTCAAACTGTTGGCAAATACGAGGGGGGAAAGCCTTGTCGACACTGCGGCTACCTTGGTAGAGAAGGGTAGACCTTCGATCAGTGGTAGTGAGAGATCGTAGGGACTTGGTCCCAAAGAGACAGTTAAGGGAAGACCTTTAAAACATTGGCAAATGCGAGGGTACAGTCCCTGGCGATGCCACGACCTACTGCGGTGGAGAGAAAACCTTTTATCGGCGATAATGAGAGATTACGAGGACTTATTCAAGAGAGATAATGAAGGGAAGACCTTCGAACTTCTGGTGAATGCGAGGGAGGAAGGCCCTAGAGATGTCGCGACCTACTCCAATGGAGAAGTGAATACCTTCATTCAATGATAGTGAGAGATCGTTGGGATTTGGTCCCTTAGAGATGGTGAAGGGAAGGCCTTTAAATCGCTGGAGAACGCGAGGGGGCAGGCCCTGACAAAGCTGCGATCTTCCACAATGGATAAGGGCGGACCTTCGATCAACGACAGTAAGAGATCGTAAGGACTTGATCCTAAAGAGATGGTGAAGTGTAAACCTTAGACTCACTGGAAATCGCAAGGGGGCAGCCCTTGGTGACGTCATGAGCTACTGCGGTAGAGAAGGGCAGGCCTTCAATCGGTGGTAGTGGGAAGTTGCAGGGACTTGGTCCCATTGAATTGTTAGGGGAGAACCCTGGCATAAGCCTCGACCTACTGCAGTGGAGAAGGGAATACCTTCGATCCGTGATAGCAAGTAGTATGCGAGGGTTCGTCCCTATCTTGTTCCTGTAATAGTAATATTAGAAGCAAGCATAATGTATGTATATTAAAATAAAACAACAATAGTCTGTGCATGTGTACATGCTCGTGACTTTATAGAGTTAGTAGTTATTGCTCTAAATAAACAAAAAGTAGTTTTATTTGTTTAACTGGCATAAGTTATGTGCATTCCATGTGTAAGGCAAGGTCTTTCCCTTTGCGTCCCAAAGCATGAATGCCACGGGCTTTACAGCTGTAGTGATGACAAACAGTCCTTCCCATGCCGATGAGAGCTTGTATTTTTATGGTCCTTTACTTGTTGTCTTGACATTTCACAATACTAGATCTCCGATGTTGATCCGCTTAGGCTTGACTTTCTGATCGTAGTAGTGGGCCGCCTGTCTTTAGTATGCTGTGACACGATGTGCTTCCATGTCCCTTACTTCCGAGATGAATTTGAGGTTTTCTAGGAGTTGCTCGTCATTTCTGTATGAGTTGAAATCTTAGACAGGCGTGTTGGGAGCTCCAATGTCCACAGGGATAACTGCCACATATCCGTAGCACATGTTGAATGGCATCTTGCTAATTGGGTTTATTTTCATGGTATGATATGCCTATAACACATTTGGGAGCTTGTCTACCCACTGCCCCTGCCTCATGGAGGCGTATTTTTAATCCCGTAAGGATAGTTTGATTCGTCACCTCTATCAGCCCAACCTAATGGTGCATTACAGAGGTATGATAGAGGTTGATTTTAAGTCCTCACACATCTTGGCGAATGACTTCCTGGTGAATTTCATCCCATTGTCAACTATGATGATGGTAGGTATCCCAAAGCGGCTAATGATGCTCTTTAGACAAACTTCTTCGAGTTCTCCTCGATTATATTGGTAAGAGGTTCTGATTCTACCAACTTGATGAAATAATCAACGCCCAAAATGACGAACTTCTTTTTCCCGATCGCTATAGGGAGGGGGCCCAGGATGCCGATCACCCACTAGGCAAATTGCTACGGGATTTGGATTGCGGTGAGCATGATCAGCGATAGGCATAGGGCATTAGTGTGAAGCTGGCAACTGGCACACTTCCAGACAAACTCAACCACATCCTCCTTCATTATTGTCCAATAGAACCCCTGGCAGAGTATTTTTTATTGAGCTACAACTTTTCCTCTGAGATGCTCGACGTAGACCCTTTGTGGACTTCGTGAAGAGAATGCTCGACCTCAACTTCCGATAGGCATTTTAAGTAGGGGCCAAAAAATGCCCATTTGTATAATTCTTCATTTATTATTAAGAACGCTGCTTCCCATACCCAAAGCCGACATGCCTCCAAGTGGTTGTCTAGGAGTTGTCCTTTCTCGAGATAAGCCATCAAAAGGTCAATCCAAGATGTCCCTGCGCAACTAATGGTTGCAATCTCCCACGATCCCTGGATGCTCAAGATCATAATGTCTTCAACTCTCCGCCTCCGAGAATGGAAACATGTTGGTGAAGTGGCATGCTTGGAGAGCACATTGGCCCTAAAATTATACTCTCGAGGGATATGGAGGATCTGGTGAGAAGGAATTTTCTACATAAGGCTTCTGACACACGCGAGGTATTGGTAAAGTTGGTCATTTCTGTCTTTGAAATCTAATCAATCTGGGATACGATCAGCTGTGAGTCAATGTAGATTTTTAGGTCTTCAATTCTGTAGGTGATGGCGAGCTAGAGACCGATAATTAGGGCCTCATATTCTATGATGTTGTTATTGTCAGGAATTTCAGTCGGAGACCATACTCTAAAGATATTCCATTCAGGCTTATTAGTAATATGTTTGCTCCCACCCCTTCTATGCCCACGACTCTAGCATGTAAACAGTCCATGGGGGTGGTGGTCCATTTTTCTTTAGGAGTGGGCTCTGGGATGGTGCATTCAACAACGAAGTCAGTGAGGACCTACAATTTAATGTCTGAGCGCAAAATGAATTGGATGTAGAACTCTCCTAACTCGACCGCCCACTTGATAAGTCATCCTGAGACTTTTCTCTTTTGAAGGATGGTTCAGAGAGGCAGCCACCTCAACACATTTATTGTATAAGATTGTAAGTAGGTCCAGAGATTCCTTGCTGAGAAGACAAGGGCCAACACTATTATGTCTGCACCTGAATACCTTGTCTCGGTGTTAGAGAGAACTTTGCTTTGAAAATAAATTGGTTACTGAATTCTGCCCTCATCCTTCATAAGAAGTAAGCTGAGGGAGGTGGGTGACACTGCTAGATATAAAAATAAATCCTCATCGAGCACTGGCTTTGACATGAGATGGGGGCCTCCAAATACTGCTTGAGGTGCCCAAATGCAGTATGACATTCATCTGTCCATTGGAAACTGGAGTTACGTGCTCCTCGAAGGATCTTAAAGAAAGGTAGATATTTGTCTCTCGTCTGAGCTCGGAGTTGGGAGATTGTTGTGATCCTTCCATTCAGTCGCTGTACTTCCTTAATTGAGTGCGGAGGTGTCATTTTTCTAGAGCCTTGTTTATCTCAAGATTTTCCTTTGTCACGCGATGGTTTACCATAAAGCCCAAAAATTTCTCGACCGTGACCTCGAATGCGCACTTGTCAGCATTAAGCTGAATCTTATGATGACGTAACACTTGGAAGCACCTCTCAAAGTCTTCCAAATGGCTGTGACAGTGAATGCTCTTAACCAACATATCATCCACATATACTTCCATAGTCTTTCTGATGAGCTCCTTGAACACTTTATTGATAGGCCTCTGATAGGTTGCGCTGACATTTTTGAGGCTGAAGGGCATGACTCTAGTAGACATCTTTATTAGTTCGAAAATCCATATGCTCCTCATCATTGGGATCATGTAAATCTAGTTGTACCCGGAGTATGCATCCATGAAGCTCAGGAGCTCATGCCCGGCCGTTGCGTCCATGAGTTGGTTTATTCTGGGAAGTGGAAAGATGTCCTTTGGACAAGCCTTGTTTAAATTACTATAATTGACGAACATTTGCTATGACCACATTTGCTAACCATGTAGGATATTCGACCTCCTTGATGAATTTGGCCTCCAAAAGCTTGGATACCTCTTCCTCGATCTCCTGCAATCGTTTCGAGATGAAGCTCCTCTTCTTCTACACAAACAACCGACATAGGAGGTTGATGTTCAAAGTGAGGATGACCACTTCTGGATCTATCCCTGACATGTCTTCCGGGCTCCAAGCACAAAATATCCATGTTCCTTTAGAGGAGGACCATATATTCTTCTCTTTATTTCGGGGCTAGTAGGGACCGAACCTGTACCATTTAGGATGGGTTGTACTGAGAGAGGGTAATTTCCACTAGTACTTCAATCGGAGCCCCACGCTAAACTAAGTCCTCATCACAAGGATCAAAGTTGTCAATATTGAGAGTGACAGCCCTGGCCGGATGTGCGGGCTCTAAACAGCATGTGCGGGCTGCCACTCTATCTCCCTGAATGATGCCTACCTTCCCAAAGTCAGAAACTTCATGGCATGATAAAGGATTGAAGGGACAACCTCATAGGTTTCCTAGGTAAGCCTTCCGAATATGGTGTTGTAAGGGGAACTATAATCCATGATCTTAAATTGAAAATAATTGGTCTCTTGTTGCGGTGGCTTGCCTATTATGACTAGGAGTGTAATTACTCCTCGTGCTGGTACTGGTTAATTATCAATGCAATGGATTGACCTGACGCGGGGCTTCGGTGTCCTCCCATGATCTTGATCTTCTTGAGGGTGGAATGAAACAAGATATTAATGGAGCGGTCGATGTCCACCAAGATTCTTTTTTACCCTAAAGTAGGGGTATCTGATATCGGTGTTGATCACTAGCGGGTCTTGGTTAGGAACCTGCAATCCCGACAAATCCTCTTATTCGAACATGATGGTAGAGTCTTGACGGGATCTTTTGCTGCCATGGCTCTACTCAATGACAGGAGGTGTCTGGGTCACTATATTGGGGGATCCTGCGATGGTCTGGATGTTTTGTATTTTTCCGGAAGTGCAAACCATTGCTCCCTGAAACTTTAATACTTTTGGAGACCGGTTCCCACAAACGAAGCCAAATTATTGCAGTCTACTCAAAGGTCTTAGTAGATCGGGCTTCCTTAACCATCCTAGCCCATTGAGCGATCAAGCATGCAAACAGTCAAAGGTTCTCAAATTTATGCAAGAGAGATTTATTTACGTGCAAAACCCGTAATCGGGGTGAAAAACCACGCGGTCGATTCTCTATTGACCAAACTTCCACTATTATAAAGTTTGTTATAAAGTTGTTCGCTTTTGAACTCTTGTCTTGCTTTGGGCAAACTTCATCCGCCTAGGAGGTGTTTGTCCAAGTTCCTTGCGGGCGAACAACCTATAGAAAGAGTGTAGAGAGAGAAATACATGAAGAAAGTAAGAGTTAGCAAACCGAAAAAGGCTCCAAATAAAGTAGAAAGCAGGTCTATTCATATGCTTTTATGAGGGTGGTCCGGTAATTTCACCATATAACTACCGGACGGACCAATAGAAAGGCTCGGACAGGGGCACAAGGATCTCTATTTTTAAGGAAAAGATGATCCTAACCCTGTGTTAGAAAAAAGCCCGCCCAGGGACTGGCGGCCCAAGGTAGGTGGTCGAGGTGGCGGCTACCCTTTTATCCACGGTGAATGGTTAGGAGGGGGAGGTCGGACTTGGAGGGGCTGGTTGAGGCCGCCCCTTGGCCCAGGAGGCCAAGGGTTTGAAACCACCCGCGAGGTGGCTACCCACTTTGTGGGGGAGGGGGGTAGTGGCAGCCCATGATGGGGCGGACAAGGGGTGGGTGCCCCTTTGTGGGCAGCCACGAACAAGGCCGCTTACGGCCGGGCAGCCGTGAGGCAGTCACCCCTTATGTGGTGGAAATGGTCGAGGCTGCCCACATGCGGTCGGTCGGCCCCTTGCGGGACCGTCCATGGCGGAGACTGGCCTTGAGGGAGCCAACATCGGGGAGGCTGGTCGCGGCCGAGATTAGTCGTGGCCAAGACTACCCCTCGCCAAGTGGCCTAGGGGCATCCGAATCCACCCATACCTGGGTGGCCGAGGGAGGAGGTTGGCCCTAGCTGGGTTGGATGCGTCCGGGGCCTCCCGTACCAAGCGGCAGAAGAGAGGCAACCGACATACGGGTTCATGGAGGTTAGGATCCTGTGCGTGGTAGTTAACACATAGATTGAGCATTCAGATCATATGTTTAGTGGTTTGTGTGCGTAACTTTTCACCATGCGAGTGGGGGAGTGGAAAAACCGCTATCTGCAATCTGTTATTCTCTATAAATTGGGGACAACCCCATCACCAATAATACCTTGTCCCTCATAAAATTCCTGATCATGGTGTGTCATTATTCCTGATGGTAAAACCGTTATAGAATAAGATATCACAGATACCAAATGATGAGTCTTATGACACCCTTAGGGGGGGGGTGAATAAGGGCTTTTAAAGTTTTTAAGTAAAAACTTAGAGTTCTTACATGATAATAGATTTGGAAAAATGATTTTTCTAACGAACATGTAAATGAGAAAAACTCTTAGGAAATCAGAATATTTGAAATTACATTTTTATTTCTCAATGATAAATGCATATAAACTTTGATTTCATAAGAGCTTGAAATCGAGGCTATTAGAAAAGTTTTTTTTTTTTACTTCACTAGTTTTTCTCTCAAGGACCGGCCAGCTATAGCATATCTCTTCCTAGATATGGACTCTAGTGTTGGGTATTATATCCGCAATAACACTGATTTGAAGAAGTGTCCCTTGAACTAAGATGAATTGAGTTTGTATTTGATGTTATTTTCTAGTTATGTGCTTGCAGGACGATATTGCCAAGTACCACCCAATGTCAGGGTATAGTGGGTCTTGAAACACAGGACAGCACAATGTAATCCCTCATTGTGTAGGCCAACGTATTGACTCACGTGTAATCTCTCTATTGGGATGTACTTCTATTTCAAGAGCATTTGAATAATACAAGAAGATCAAGTTGCGGCCTTCCGAAGAGAAGATTTTATCTAAGTAAAATTCATCGAGTATAGTTATGGATACTCGTCGAATTCGTCGTGTATGCTTACTAGCACTCGACAAATTCGTCGTATTTACTTAGATAATAATCTCCAAATTCCTGGAAATCAGTTAAGTAAAAGTCATCGAGTATTATCATGTATACACGTCGAATTCGTCGGGTATACTAGTCGATACTCATCGAATTTGTCGAATATACATGTCGATAAATGACGAATTCGTCCAGTCATTTCGACTTTACTTCTCTAGATTTCTCTAAGTGATATTCGTCAAATATCACTTAGTATAGCGTCGAATGTGTCGTGTCAGCTAGCCGATACTCGTCAAATTCGTCGAGTATACTAGCCGATACTCGTCGAATTCGTCGAGTATCTCTTCTGCAGTGCTTTGAGTTAAATGTTCGATCTTGCTGAAATATTCTAAGTCTATTTCATTGAGTTTCGAAGTGATTCGATGAGTATACCCGTACATACTCGACAATACTCGATGAATTATACTTAGGGTTATTTTCTTCTCTTTTCAAATTCAAGGCTCGGGTTCGTCCAGATTGCCATGTACAGTGATTTTCGGATCTCTGACTAGGAAGGATTTTTATAGTCGTTGTAGAAGGAGATTCTCTCTATATATGTAGGGTGGATTTCAATCAACCCTAATCGTGCTTAATTGGAAAAATCAAAAAATCATAAGAACAAAATTCTTCCAGTCGGAATCGATATGTTCTTCGCTACTCCACTCGGCCGACGAGTCTTTGCAGCATGATTAGTTCTTCTTCGAGCCAATCAACTAGATCCTTGATCTCTAAAGGTTTTGATTTTCTCAGATATAGTGGATCCGTGCATCCAGATACGAATTTTCAAGACTTCGGTTCTCTGTTCTTCAAGGCATTCACGATCAAATTTTTAGAGGAACGAGGGATCGAAGATTTCAGATTTTTTAAAGATTTTTGTTAATATTTTATTGTGTAAAACTTGGTATTATTGTAGGAGGTTTCTCCCTCTGAGTTGTAGATCCTTATTTTAGGATCGAGTTGTCGATCCGTGTTTGTGGATTGAGTTGTAGGAGAGTTTGTTCTCCGAGTTGTAAGAGAGGTTGTTCTCCGAGTGGTAGAAGTGTTGTCTCCGAGTTGTAGGAGTTGAGGCTCGGAGGTGTAAGATTGTTTACAATCTGAGATAAAGGTGAAGTAGCCAAATATAGCCTTTCGTGGTAGATAGGCGAGGCGGGATAGTGGACGTACCCAACCCGGGGATCCACTATAAATCACTGTGTTTTTGTGTGCTTATTTTTATGTAATTTTTATTTCGCAAAAGACGCAAAACACACCTATTCACCCCCTCTAGGTGATTTAGGTTGACACTAAATACTTTTAATTGGTATCAGAGGGGTGTTGTTCGATATAAGGTTAACACCTTGAACAAGATCTCCAATCTAGTTATCAAGATATACCGCTCAATTACTATGGACAGAAGCAAGGACATGTCTTCGATGAAGTTGACAGTGTGCACTAAGGAGAACTTCCCCATGTGAAAGGAAAAAAGTGAGATTCTATATGGAAGCTGCTGATCCTTGCATATTTATGATTGTTTAAGAAGGCCCTCACATTCCTACATAGCCCTCTGCATTAAATCCTACGGTTATGATTCCAAAGAAGATGATGGATTTAACTAAGGCTAAAATTGCCCTAGTCTCATTGGACAAAAGGCAAAGAATATCATAGCCAGTGTAGTGGACGACTCAATGCTAGAAAACTTATTCCACTACAAATGTGCCAAGGAGATGTGGGACTGTCTCGTGGTTCTTATGGAAGGAACTGAAGAGGTTAGATACGATTATAAATCTTTGCTGAATCAAGAATACGAGCATTCAAGCAAGGTGTTAACGATACTATTGCTGACAGTTTTGAGAAATTCTTCAAGATCATTAATGACCTCAGAAACTACAGTCGCGCCTTCACTAATTGTGAGGTAAACGAAAAAATTTCTTAAATCCCTGACAAAGGACTGGGACACAAAAGCGGTAGCTATAGGGAGTTTGGAAAGCTGCCAGAGATTGATCCCCAGAATATGTTTGGTAAGCTCCTTGCTTATGAATTGCAAAAAAACACTCGAAAGAAAGAGGAACAAAGCAGCAGGACTTCAAGCAGAGAGAATTCGGTAGCTCTAAAAGCCAAAGGGACAAGAAAAGCTAAAGCTATGTCACTAGTAAGGACACAAGCTCCATATACCACAGAAGACTCTGAGCCAAGCACGTTAGGCTCTGAGTTGTCTGATGGAGAGTTCTTGCTAATCTCCAAGCAATTCAAAAGATTGCTCAACAAGAGAAGGTAGATAAAGAATCATTCCTCCTCTTCAGACTTCAGAAGATCACATTAGGATGGTGATCGATCTAAGAAAAGCTATAATCGAGAGGACATGTATAAATCTAAATTGAACAAACACTCTTTCTCTGATATATTTTGCTATTGTTGCAACAAGTCAGGACACATGATTGCGGAGTATCCGTACAGGAAGAAGGATCCAAAAGGAAGACAAGAGATCCTTCAAAGGTAAGAAGAAGGAAGAGAAGAGTTTTGTTGCAAAGAAGTCAAAGACTCTTAGCGATAGTGACTCAAGTGGGTCGAGCTCTGAAGATGAAGAAGCTTACTTCGAGCTAATGGTTCAATCAGATGAGGAAGTTGGTGACTCCTAATTCCATGGGAAGGTAAACTCTCGCACGATATTATCTGAATCTAAAACCTCAACTAATGGTCATGAAGACTATTATTCTGAGGAAGATGAATCTAACTTGATGGCCCAACATCAAAAACTTTTGAAAGCCTTTGACAAATGCCGCAAGGTAGTCAAAAAGAAATCCAAAGAGATTGCTTCACTCAAGGCAGTAGAGTCAAGCCTGAAGGAGGAAATTACTGAATTAACTCCTCTCAGTAATGAAGTTCACTCCTTGAAAGAGGAACTAAAATGCTCTGCTAAACTGTTAAGTCAGAAGGAGAAGTATTTAGATAAGCTAGAAGAAAAGCTCTTGGTGGAGAGGAAACTTGTTGAAAGTTACTCTAAACCAAAGATTGTTCTTCTTCTCATTGATGAATTCTTTGCTCCAAAGAAAGGTAGTGGTATTTGCCATATAGCTGAGAAAGGTAAGGCTGCTAAGAGAGCTAATACCAAAGGCAAAGGGAAGGCACCTCAAAGTCATTCGTCATTTAAGAAGGTTATCTTTCACATGAACAAACATGGCTTTGAGATGTCATTTGGACACTTGGCTAGGCCAACTTTTTTGGAGCCTAAAAAGCGCTACCAAGGATGGACCCATCCCCGAGACTTTGGTGTCAGTGTTTTCAAAGCACCTTATGAATAAGTTTCACTCAAAAGTTATGTTCCATATGTTCATGGACCAAGTGGCAAGAAGGCTCCAAAAGCCAAAACTGTTGTTACCAAGGCTAAGGAAATAGTGAAGCCTTATGTGTGTTACAATTACGAGGCTTCAACTTCCAAGTCAGTGACCCCTGCTAGACCACTCGTTCAAAAGGTAAAGCAGGAGTACAAGAGAAGGTACGTACAACAGTTTTACTGTTGGTGTTGCGGCAAGATTGGTCACTTTGCCGTAGATTGCTGGTTTCATCCGGTAAAGCTTGAAACTCCACGAGTTTATAATGCGAGATCAACCACTCGCAACGTTAATGTTCCAAGTGGTGTAAAACTAACAAGGAACCAAGGACCCAAATCTGTTTGGGTTCTTAAGGTAAGATGATTTATGATTGCAAGTATGTCCAAAGGCCAACAAATTGCCAATCTGGTATTTGGACAGTGGATGCTCTGGGCATATGTCCGGGACTAGAAGCCTACTGCTATAATTTACCCCAGTTGAAGACGGACCAAAAGTTATCTTTGGAGGGTCTGACAGGGGAATCACCAAAGGCTACGGTATGATTTCCAACGAAATAGTCTTTTTTACAAACATGGCTTATGTTGAAGGATTACAGCATAATCTGATAAGCATAAGTCAATTATGTGACAAAAGCTATATCATTGAGTTCTATAAGGACAAGTGTTTGATAAAATCGTTTGCTAACTTTGAGACAATCTTAACAGGAACTCAGAGTAGAAATATTTTCTGTTTAAATTTTCTATGTTTAGACAATTCTACACCAGTGTGTTTTTTGGCAAAAGACAGTGCGTCTCTCTGTGACCTATGACATAAGAGATTAACACATATTAATTTAAAAACTATAAATATGTTATGTTCTCACAACTTAGTGTGTGATACCCCCATCATTAAGTGCCTTAAAGAGAGTCCATGTCACGCGTGCCAAATGGGTAAGCAGAAATGGGTTGCATTTAAGGGTGTTTCTAAAAAAGATTCCTCTAAAAGTTTGTATTTACTTCATATGTACTTATTCGGTCCTATGACAATTCACGGTTTAGGAGGTAAAGTTTATATATTGGTCGTTATTAATGATTACTCCCATTTTAATTACTTGGGTGTTCTTTCTAAAACACAAGTCAGACACCTTTGAGGCTTTCACTAATTTAATTAGGCAAATTCAGAACGAATTAAACTACTCGATGGTCAAAATCAGAAGTGATCACAGAACAGAATTTGAGTCTAGTTCCATGACATAATTCTATGGAATTCAAGGTATCTTTCATGAGTTTCCATCTTTGCATACTCCATAATAAAATGGAGTTGCTGAGAGAAGGAATAGAACGCTCACTGAAGCATGTACGACTATATTGAATGATGCTTCCCTACCAGAGTACTTCTGGGCCGAAGTAATCAACACAGCTTGTCACCTGCAAAACCGAGCTTTAATCAACAAAAGCCACATAAAACTCCTTATGAACTGTTGAAGGGCAGAAAACTGACTATGTCCTACTTTAGGATATTTGGCAGCAAATGCTTCGTACTTAACAATGGGAAGTATTATCGCACGAAGTTTAGTGAAAAATATTTTGAAGGTGTTTTTGTAGGGTATAGTAGCCATAGTAAGGCGTATAAAATTTTTAACAAGAAATTCCTGGTGGTAGAAGAGTCTATAAATGTTGTATTTGATGAGAAAAGCATGCTTCACAACAGCTCGTCTAGTGTTGTTAGTGTAGATGCAGGTACCAGGTTAAAGGAACTAAGCTTGGAAGAAGCGATCAAGGAAGATGCTCCAAGCTCAGTCAAGGTCGCTGATCCAAGTGTGGTAGATGAAGAACTACTAGACGAATAACTACCTCAATCTCTAGGTGATGCAATTGATGTGGCAGAACCTACTGGTTGGAGAGGAAGAAATCTAGCATTCAGACACCTACGAGATCACTCGGTTGATCTGATCATTGGAGAGCCATATGACGGTGTCAGAACCAGAAGAGGTTTTGCTAACGAAGTTCTACATCTTAGTTTTCTTTCTGAGGTTGAGCCAAAAAAGTTTGAAGAAGAAAATAAAGTTGCCTCTTGGAATATGGCTATGCAAGAGAAGCTCAATTAGTTTGAAAGATGCAAGATTTGGTAGTTGGTTCCCAGGCCCAAAGGACAGAACATGATCGATACCAAATGGGTATTCATAAACAAGCTAGATGAAAATGGAGTGATTATAAAGAATAAAGTCAGGCTTGTAGCTCAAGGGTACAGAAGAGAAGAAAGGATCGACTTCGATTAGACTTTTGCTCAAGCGGCCCGACTAAAAGTGATAAGGTTTTTTCTGGCGTATGCTGCTCACAATGGCTTCAAAGTCTATGAGATGGATATGAAGTCAGCATTCCTCAGCGGAGATCTAAAAGAGGAAGTTTACATAGCACAACCCCTAGGTTTTGTTAACTAAACTTTCCCTGATTATGTTTATTTTCTTAATAAAGCTCTATACGGCTTAAAACATGCTCCCCGAGCTTGGTATGAGAATCTGTCTAACTTTCTTCTAGAGAACAAGTTCGTAAGAGGAAAAATAGACAATATATTATTTCTTAGGGAAGTAAAAGGCAAGATTCTGCTAGTGCAAATCTATGTAGACGACATTATTTTTTGCTCTATGGAAAACAACCTTTCAAGAAGTTTTCCAAACTCATGCAAGGGAAGATTGAAATGAGCAGTATGGGAGAGCTGAAGTATTTCTTAGGACTTTAGGTGAAATAATCTGATGATGGAATTTTCATCTCTTAGATGAAGTTCACCAAAGAGTTGCTTAAAAAATTCAGAATGGAGAACGCAACCTTAATGAGGACCCCAGTGGGTTCAACTATGTCTCTGGACATGGATAAGAAAGGGAAACCTTTTGATGAAACCAAGTATAGAAGCATAATTGGGTCCTTGCTCTACCTTACGGCCAGTAGACCGGACATAATGTTTTCTACATGCATGTGAGCTAGATTTCAGGTGAACTCTAAGAAATCTCATTACGTCGCTGTAAAGAAAATTTTGAGATACCTCAAGGATACACCAAATCTTGGCATATGGTACCCAAGAATTAATTATGTAGAGCTAATTGGATTTTTTAGATGTAGATTTTGCAGTTAGTAGGGATGACAGGAAAAGCACTTCCGGGATATGACAATCTCGGAAGAAGGCTTATTTCATGGAGCAGTAAGAAGAAAAACTGTGTGACAACTTCCACTGTCAAGTCAGAGTGCATCTCTGCTAGTAGTTGTTGTGCATAGCTTCTCTGGATCAGGAATCAGCTAGAAGACTACAACCTAAAATTCAAGGAGAGGCCAATGTTTTGCGACTCCTCTAGTGTGATAGCGATCGCAAATAATCCAGTCTCTCATAGCCGAACAAAGCATATTGAAATTAGATATCACTTCATCTAGGAGTATGTGGAGAACCAGGACATAACCCTCAACTATATCCCGACAGATAAGCAAGTCGCAGATATTTTCACGAAGCCACTAGACGAGGCCAAATTTTCATTTTTCAAAATGGATCTGGGCATGCTCAACAAGGATTCCTGAAGACGGCTAAGAAGACAGAATTATTCTCGGGAAGTACATATCTAAATAGAAAAGTTTTTCCAATGCAAATTTGTCAAGATGTCTTTCTAGAACTCAACGATTAGTTGAGATTATGCAAGTGTCCACGAAGAAACTCGACAAATTCTGCTCGGCTTCCATGGAATATCGACGATTCATACTTAGGTAAATTTTATTGGATCTGAAGAGTTGGCGATTTCAGGTACGCGCCATTTTCCGGTCTTAAAACTTTTTATATATATATATATATATATAGTTCTCGGGTAAACCAACTCCATTCCGCTAAACAAGAAGCTGAATCCCGCGAAATACTTCTTCCTGAAAGTCTTTAGATTCAAGAGTAGCTAACACCTTAGAGGTGGGGTTAATAGGTTTTAGGCCTTTTTTATACTTTTCCTATTTTAGGTGAGTTGTGATTTAAGGTAGTTTAGCTTTCAAGACAATCACACACAACACACGAGAATTTTATAGTGGTTCCCCAGATTATGGGTACGCCCACTGTCCCTCCCATCTTTCTAATAGTTTGTTAGACAAGGCAACTTCTTCAAACTCGGCTCCAAAGAGCTTACAACACAGATCTCTCAGGATCTCTCAGTCTCCTCAAAAGACCTACCTCAGACAAAAAGCCCTACAACTCAGATCAAGCTTGGTCCTATAGCTCAGTGATCCATAGATCACCTACCTCAGACTAAGTTAATAGTCATACACTCAGGGTAGGAGAATAGCCCTACAAATTAGAGAGGAATACTCTATTACCTCAGATCTGAAATAGATCCTACCTCAGGCAAACTGCCCTACAACTCAGATCCAGTACAGGATCCTACCTCAGACTTGAGCACAAGTCCTACAGCTCAGGCACACATAGATGTTTTAAGATTGATTAGGGATAACTTATTGGAAGAATAATCATGATTGAACAATAAGATAATATATACATTTCTTATATGATTACTCCACCTACATAGATGTTTCCTATGAAATTTTCAATATACTTCCTCTAAAATTTTAAATTCATTCAAGTTATTCTCCCCTTTTGATTGTATCAAAATGGGGTAGAGGTGATTGTATGCAATAAAAAATAATTTGTTCTATGTAGAGAAGAAAAATATATTGCTATAAAAAGCTTGTTAAATACCACTTGTTAAAAATAAGCATAGTGGAGCATAAAGTAAGCAACATAAATGAATTGATAGAGTAAGCATTTTTATTTCAAGATACCACTTGTTAAAAAATATGAATAAACGCAAGTAGTAATCACATTGGAAAGTATAATAAGCATTCTTAAAAATAAACATTATTTTATAAAGTAAGAGCATATAAAAGATAATGAGTTTTAAAACTGAAAAAGTAGATGTTTGAGTTGAAGTTCCGAGAGATGCTATTTCATTGAGATCTAGTTGCAAACATGATTTGAAAATATCAAGAAAAGATACAAAGTTATAATGTAATAAAATTTGCATTTCATGTAAACAAAACATTAAAGTAGTCATGCTTTGTAATCTAGTGCATTTACTTATGTTTGTAAAGAATTATGTAGATATGCATTAGGATCTAATTCTCATGAGTATAAGTTTTATATATGATAATAATGTGTACAAAAGTAATTTGATAAAGTATACAAATGTATTAATAAAAATGAATGACATATATGATGAAATAACACAACATTAAAATAAAATTAGTTGTACGATATTTCAATGCACATACATAAAAAGTACAACTACCATGGTGCTTCATGCACACAATGCTCATTAAGACTTATCAGGGAGCAAAGTAGTGCTTGGGGGATCACTTTTATTCTTTTTAACTTTGTTTTTATTTTTGTGATTCGGTTTACTAAAAGAAGTGGTGAATATTTTTGCTCTGATACCAAATGTTGGATCGTGAGGCGCCCTTAGAGGGAGGGGTGAATAAGGGTTAATAATATTTATTTCTTAAACAGAGTTTAAATGGTGAAATAATTAAAGAAATAAAAACTAATTTTTCATATACAAAACTAAACACTTAGAAACATATAAGAACATAAATGATAATATTTTATTTCAAAAGTGATAAAACAAAATACAATATATCTCTATAAAGCTAGAGATTAAGTCTATGAAAAATATAGTCTACTTTTGATTTCATCGGTCCTTCTACAAGAACCGGTAGGCTAAAGCATATCTCTCCCTAGATCTTGCTACTAGCCTCCCCCTAAATCTAACAACGATCTAGTCACTGCACACAAGGCGGCGATAACTCCCTAAGCCGCACAAGGACCTGGACGCCACGCATAAGGCGGTGATTCTCTCCTCGGAAGGACTTAGACACCACACACAAGGCGGCGATTTCCTCTATCAGTTACATTGAAAATAATGACAAATTACAAGGTATAAACTTCAGAATTAAAAACTCCCTCTCAATGAAGCGTTGAAGATGCCGATAAATCCTTGTCAAAGTTGCTTCAAATGGCGTGTACGAATCGTCGCTCTTTCACGCTTCAACCTTCTTGGGAGAATGGAGTTTTCTGGTTGCTGGAGCTCTCTGGAACAGTTGCACGGGAAGGAACACTCTAATTTCTGTAATTCATAACCTCCACCGAAAAATGAGTTGCTTTTATATTTTAGCGATATCGCCTGGCGACACTGGATATCGCAAGCCGGCGATATCCTCTTCGGGGTCCACGTGTCCCACGTATTCCTGATTTTCCCATAACAGATCGGTCATGGCCAATCATGTACTGTCGCCTGGCAATATCGATGTCGTCAGGCGACATCGAGTGTAACTGCATGCCGCATGGAGATAATGTTGTAACTGTTCAGTCCACTTTTGCCTGGTGGCGATACTGGATATCGCCTGACGATATCACCTTAGCTCCTCTGTTCAAACCCGAATCTAAGCCCAAATGATATTAGTGTTAGACTTGTGATATCTACACATCATACACACCCAATGATCAAATACAAACGAGATTTGTTATTAGCAAACCAAGAAACGTGGAACGCATGCTCCAACACATCCCACCTCTAGTATAATTTTAAAAGAACTTCTACCCATAAAGTTTGCTTCCACCACTAAATTTCTAATAGATTAGGACATCACGACCTAGTCCCCCATCTTAGAACAGGATCATGCAATATCTCCCACAAGCTATACAACTAATAACATTAGTGGATTGCCCATCAATGCACATACTCCTCCTCATGTAATCAAATATGATGATTCCCAGGTGAAGTAATATGACTTCAAAATACCTCTCCCTTTCAAGGAGAAATATGAGAACATGAAGTGGAAACTCTGCTTTGTCAGCCACGATATAAAGAGTTCCTGAGCTCTTTTTCCTGAGCAAATAAAAAATTGTTGAAGGAAGACAATCTGAAGGAATATGTCACTCGTGAAACTGATGATAAGCCTTGTTTTGCAAAAGGAATAAGTGGAAGAAATGCACCTAACTCTGCAATGGGAGTGCATTAAGCAATAGTATGTGGTCTCTTTATGCAGCATCAATTATATTTATGAATGCATCAAAGTGGATGACATAGGTATTCTTCTCCAAAAACCTTGAATCAATGGAGGAGGAGCTCTTCTTCATATAAGTGAGAGGTCACTTTTACCTCTCATACTGCTCCATTGAGATGAGATGTCATCCTAAATGAGGATGCTCTGCCCAAAACAACCAACCCTTTTACGAATATTGTTATTGTTAAGGAGGTACTTGAAAACTACTCAGTTTCTCGAATCCTTATCAATACAAGTTGTTATGTTGATGTTTACAAACCCACATTCATGGCCATGAACACTAGAAATAAGATTCAAGCTTGTGATAAACCTTCATATGGGTTTGAAGGAGAGCGGAATGAGATTGAAGGGAGCATCAACCTCACTACAACCATGTACAGAGTCACACGATAGGGAACATTTGTAGCATGGACGCTCCCATTAGTGATAATTTCCTCTTTAGGAAATCACTTTATGCCAAGCTATTATTTTTGCATATCACCAAGTTTTGAAGTTCACCATGGAGGGAAATAATTTAGGGTTTGTAATCACCCTTTAATTGCATGAGAATTTTATATCATCTTAGACAATGTGATCGAGGACCCCCCCTTTGTCCACAAGAAATGATGAAAGAGACGCAGACTGTTATTAAGCCACTCAAGAGCCCGATGCATCTAAAAAAGGGGGGGGGCAGTAAGGGATGAAGCTTCCTTGGAAGTTTTAACCTTGAACTTTTATCTCCACCGGTTCAATGTCCGGTTCAATTTTAAAAATGTTGGATTAACTTTGAGCAAAAAACATATATGAGTCTTACAATAACTATGATACACACCAATCTATTATAAACACTCAACTGAAGCTACAACCACTGATAGAAACTATAACCTTTGGCACATGATGGACCTCTAACAGTCACTGTCGACTCGTCATCTCATGTAGCAGTTATCTTCAAAGCCATGACAAATATTTCAATAGTGTGCCACACGTCATAACAAGTCAGCACTTGCACCACCACAAGGCATGGCAGTCCTACCCCATTGATGATCTTTACAATCTCATCCTGACGACCTGTAGATGTGCACATGCATTTACCAAGTCTCCGAATTCATGTAATGATAATATCCTATGCGTAACAAACATATGTTGTTCCGCCCAACACACGGCAATAACTGTCTAGCTCCAATGATGACTCTGCTTGCATCATTCGCATGAGAGGCTTGCACAACCTAGCTATGTCAGGGAGAAGAGAGGGTGAATGGATTTTAGGGCTTTTGTTTGTGGAGGGGGAAGCCAATAATGCTAAATTGATATTAATATGGAGTAAGGTTTGCCCATTTGATCAAACATTTCACATGAACCATGTATAATTCAGTGAATATAATAGAAGTTTTTGGTTGAGGGTCATGAATGAGGTTTTGGGCTTCAAAAAAACTAGATTATTGGGGGTGAGATCTCAGGGATTGTCATAAGAATTGAATGAAGTGTTGTGATATAAAATCAATGCAACTGAATTGAGAGAGAAAAAAGAAATTAAAATTAGTATTCTCATATACTCTGGCATCATGTTTCCGATGTATTTTTTTGTACACTTTGATTTCTAGTTATTTTTGATCTAATATTTTAATAGGCATTGATTAAATAAGGCTTGAATGATATTGTCTAGTTCATGAATACTATATACTAAGTTTTTTATTTAAGCTTTGTATATCAATTTTTGATTAGTTTTAGATGCCCCTATGTAAGCATGCTCTCTCATATATTTGATGTGAAATCTAGTACACACGTTCTTTTAGATAGCACTCATGAATAGAGGCAGGTCCAGGAATTTCAACAAGGGGTGCCAGAAATGGTTTTCTCCTGCCAAAATTTTCTTGAACACCTCCATCCTACCGGAGCCGTTTATGCCTCATCCGACCACCATTTTTAAATTTAAGTAGTCAATTTATTGCCTTGATGAGAGAAATCCAAATCCACTAAACATTTTACAATTTTTTTTTGGGAGCCCGGGACTCAGCCCGCCCCACTTTGATCTGCCCTTGCTCATGAATTATAATTCAAACAAGTGTTATCAATATTTCTATTTTGCAGATTTAGTCAAATTATTATTAAGTTTAAAATTCAAAAGCGTTGCATAAAGTATATCCTTGTTGTTTTAAAGTGTTGCATTTGTGCTTATTAGAGACATTTTTTAAAAAAATTGTAATGCTACAAGTCATCAACATGTCTTATATGTTGCAATAAGTCCAACAAAAAACTATTGCATCAACTAAGGGTGAGTTTGGCGCGGCTTATCGAGACTTATTTGCTCCGATGAGGTTGGACAAAAATGTCATTGTCATTGTCATTTGTGATACCAAACATACAATATGTGGCAATTACATTTTTATCAAACCTCACCGGAGCAAATAAGCTACGATAAGTCGAGCCAAACACAGCATAAGTGTATAGGAAACAAATATGTATAGTGTTGTTTAAAGGTATAAAACAGTTACCTTTGAGAATAGGTAACACATCCTTAGTCCATAGGCGACACCTTACTCATGCCAAATGGTTTTCTCCCGCCAAATAATGCCCACAATTACTCATGCCAAATGGAAATAAAAAAGGCTTATAAAATATTAGAAAGGAGTCCAACTCTTCTGCAAAGTTGCCCGATTCGACCCATTAGCATTAGGTGTGAAATAGTTTAAAATAATTTTCTCTTGGACTAAGAACCTTCCTATAAGCGCTAGTTATTGACAAACAGAAGGGGTTAAAAGATCAAGTCTTTCTTTTGGGAGTTTATATTATTTTATTTAATTGTTAATGATGCAACAAATAATTTTTAATAGAAGCTGGGAAAACATTGCTGTTAAAACTCTCTAAACAATGGCAATAGTTTAATAAATAACAATTATAAATGTAAGGCATAATACTAGTGCTCCATTTGTCGCCTTCATAATTGTTACTATAGCAACAAGATTTCCTTTTTTATTTTTATGTTGTTTGATAATTTGTTTTGTTGAATATGTTTATAATAATCCTACACATTCTAAATAAACCAAAAAAAAACTTTGTAATGGAGTGTTTTTTTGGTAAAAAGCCACTTAGTACGATTTTTTTATGAGAAAATATATCAATTTTTAGGCTTGTAAGAGTATTCCTGAAATTTTTGAAAATATGGATACGGAAAACTTTATTCATAACTCCGAATTTCCTCCCCTTAATTGTTAGATTTCATAATACATAGGCATCTTTGAAAACTCTTAAACAAAATAAAATAGAAAATAAAAAAAATATAAGTATTTTAAACTTATAGACCATAAATATTATAATATTAAGTAAAATATTAGTTTTGATTAATAACACCAAATTCATTACAATCATCTTGATGGGTCCCCTCAAATAAATTAAGATAAAAGGGGTGTGAATAACATAAATACTTCCATCATGGGGGTGCGGTACTGGAACCTCCTATAATGGGGTGCGATTATTCACACCCCCCATTATGAGGTGGTGAATAACCCCACTCCCCTAGTGAGGAGAGTGTCAATCGACCCAGCTTAACCACAATCACGCGATGCCGACAGAGTGGACACTCGCGCGACCACCTGTAGGGCACTTACCGTGCGGCATCGACCGCACGACCGACCGCGCAGCACTGGTTGCCCACACGGCACTAGTTGTGCAGTCTACTCACCGGATTCCTCCCGTGTGGAAGCGCCCTCCCATGGGTAACCGTGAACGGGAGAACCCTCCCATGCGTGGAAGCGTCGTTCTCGGGCTCTTGCCTCTGCAACGTTTACCACCTATGTGCTCTCCATGCTCACCAGCACTCACCGCGCTCACAATGCCTACTATCGTCGTGGTCACCATCACTCCCCGCCCCTTGCCCCTGCAACGCTAACCGCCTTCGTGCTCACCGCCTCTACGCTCGCCTTGCTCACCGCCTCTACGCTCGCCTTGCTCACCGACGCTCACCTCCTCCACGAAACTCACCATCACCGTGCATACCATCGCTCTCCACCTCTTTCCTACGCAATGCTCACCGTCGCTACACTCATCATACTCATCGGCGCTCATCTCTTCTACAATGCTCACTGTCTCCTTGCTCACCATTGCTCTCCACCACTTGTCTTCGTGACGCTCACCATTATCATGCTCACCATCAGTGGCATCTTATCGTCATTGTCATCGTCGTCGGTCCTACCCAGACATTCTCGGGGTGAGACTGTCAAATTTTCCGAATTGGTGATAAGTGTTCCCCATATCTAGAGCTCCTATTCGACCATCTAGTAGTTGTAGTGGCGAAATTATTGGGATGCGCCTCTCAAAGTCTACAAAAAGATTCTTGAACCCTCATTTGAGGACACCATACCTTCAACGCCAAATAAATATCCCGAGACTTTGAAGATTTTCTAGAGACCTCCTTCGGTGCTTGGAGATTCCTTTGAAATTCTCCCTTTGGCGTTCGGAGATCTCCTTTAGGGTTTGAAGAGCTCATTAGGCTTTCGAAGATCTCCTTAAATGTGATTTCATCTCCTTCGTCCTTCAAAGGTCCCCTCGCAAACACTGCAAAGATCTCCATCAACTTCCAATCTCGATCTCAGAGCCTTATTGTTGTGTTCATCCTTCCATATTATTCCAAAGCACGCTTCACTAAGCTCTACACCAAGAAACTCAAGTGATCCTGATAATTCATTGTAATGAGCAGTGGTCTGTGACCGTCGAGAAAAAAACTTCTTGTAACACTGTGAAAGATGGTGAATTTGGTCAGCACTGACCAGGACCCACAGATTTTTCCCTTCTGAGGTTTACCACATAAGAACATCTTGCCACCACCTATTACTTCATTTTGTGTCTGTTTGAGTGTTCGGCTCACTCTCAAGCAGATACTGTTTAATTTGAGTAGATCGTAAGAGTGTCAAGCGATATGCAACCGTTTGGATCCGTCCATTGGAAAGGTGTTCCTAAGCTCTCCGAAGATTTTCTGAAGAATGTACCTGCTTCGAGGTGGCACTCGTGACTAATAGTCGTGGCAATGGAACCCACACTACTAATGGTTCATCCCTTGAGGGACATGCCGATCTGGCTCCCTCTCATTTACTCGTCAACATACTACTCGTAGAAAAAGTTGTAATCATGTTAGTAACCTCCCCGAAAGGGCTCATATGCCAAAAGGAGGAGTATTAGGCTTAGATGAACACTATCCTAAGAAGCACATGTGTTGCTCGAGCTACCTCTAGCACACTGCTCGCGAGAATAATACTATAGAGGAGGAGTTCTCTGATGCAACCAGCTCAACACACCCAGATCCTTCATGCAGGGATCCCGAGGGATGCCTGTATCATCCTCGACCAGGAGCAGAAGGATTCAGGCACATTATGAAGAGGATCATGCACAAAGAGATACACAACATCATTGCAAAAGAGTACAGTCAAGTCGGGCAACAAAGCACACTGCCCGCTCCCTCTCCATCGAGACTTGCTGTTGACACACCAAGTCTTAGTGTATCTGATACCTCAAGATTTCAAGCTCCCAATCATCGAAACATTTGGCGGGACTGATGATCCACTAGGGTATGTCAATCACTGAAAGTTATTAATTCAAGGTTAGCTAGTCACCTAGAGGGGGGGGGTGAATAGGTCTTTGAAATTTCTTTAGTCTGTTTGCTGTTTACTAACTAAATGATTTAGAGCTTATCCTTAATACCTGCAATATAAAACAAGAACAAGCAACACAGCATATCACACAAGTATTTATAGTGGTTCCCCAATTGGGTACATCAACTTTCCCTCCCACCTTTCTAACTTATGTTAGACAAGGCACAAACTCCACCAAAATGTTCCTTAAAACATACACCTCAGTCCCTCATCCTTACACTCAGGTTCTCTTCAGAACCCTACCTCAGAACCACAAAGGTTCCTACCTCAGAGCCTTGTAGTGCTCCTACAACTTAGTGGTCCTTAAACCACCTACCTCAGCCTTATCTCTAAGACCTACAGCTCAGGCTTTTCAGCCCTACAACTTCAGGAATAAGGCCCTACTCTTAGAGTGTTGCAGCACTCCTACAGCTCAGTACCCTTCTAGGTACCAACCTCTGTGCCCTTCCAGGCACCTATAGCTCAGCCTCCTCCAAGGCCTAAAACTCAGTGACACACTTGTCACCTACAGCTCAGTGACCCAACAGTCACCTACCTCAGGCACTAGGCCCTACACTCAGGCTGGAAGGAAAGCCCTACCTCAGATCCACACTTGAATCCTACCTTAGAGAGCAGCACTCTCCTACCTCAAGCAATTAATCCCTGCAGCTTAGATCCACACTTGGATCCTACCTCAGTACCCCAGCAGGGCACCTACCTAAGTGACTAATTAGTCATCTACCACTCAAGCACAAAGTTCCCTATACTCAGATTCAGATAAACTTAATCCTACAGGAAAGTAATCAGGAAGATTGAAATACTGACTTAGAGATACATATCTGAGTCTACCTTGCTGGACTGAGCAGATATCAGTCCAGCCTTCTTGCTGTAGAAGAAATTAGCCTTCTTTTACAACTAACACTTTTCTGATGCACTAATGAACATCTATCTATTGTTGAAGGCTGTCAGCCCTTCACATAACTATCACTTCTTACTGATTGGATGAATCAGCCACCTTATTCTTCAAAGAAAAATCTTGCTGAATTGGAAGAAACTTCAGCTATCTTTTCCTTCTAGCTTTTACTGCTGGACTTTGCTTTCAAGCTTGTCAAAGAAGATGAAGTCCAACCGCCTCTCTTTCATTTACTGCTTTCGTTCTTGTTTTCGTTAAACCTAATCTTCTTTTCTTCTCTTCCTTTTATATCTGTTGATTTGAATCAACGACATAATTTGAATATGGGCTCAGCCAAGGATGGTGAGCGCCGTCTTCCTTAGAAGAGGACAAATAGTAGCTTCCGACACTACTGTAGCTTTCCGGCAATGGCATGAAGTACTTGGACTGAGCTCGACGTTCGTCGAGCTGAGATCGACGAACTCTGTGCTAAGCTCGATGAACTTCAGAATCTCCAACTTTACATTTAGCTCGATGAAATGTGATCTCTGCTCTACGAACTCTGAATCTTCATACTTTAACTTGAGCTCGACAAAAGGCGGGCTCAGCTCGACGAACTTTGAATCTTCAAACTTTAACTTGAGCTCAATGAAAGGTGAGCTCAGCTCGATGAACTCTGAATCTTCAACCTTTAACTTGAGCTCGACGATCTGTGAGCTAAGCTCGACGAACTGCGAGCTGAACTCGACGAATTCTAAACCTCAAGATTCTGAGTTTTAGCTCAAGGAATGGTAAGCTGAGCTCGATGATCTGTGAGTTGAGCTCGACGAACTCTGAACTCAGATCGACGAACTCTGAACTCAGTTCAACGAACTCCACTTTCTGGACTTAGAAAATTTCTGCTCTCTTTGTCTCAGCGGTTTCTTCTCAACTGTCTTAGCGGTTTCTTCTTCACAGCCGAGACTCTTCTGTCTTAGCAGTTCCTTCTCAACTATCTCAGTGGTTTCTTCTTCATAGCTGAGACTGTCTTCTCTCTCAGCGATTAGCTGAGATCAACACTTCTCTCAACATTTCGTGTTGAGCTTCTCTGCTATCTCAGCGGTTCTGTTGAGACATTCTTCTCAACTGTCTTAGCGGTTTTGCTTTAGTCAAATTGTCTGACTTCCAGCTTCCTCTTTCTGTTCACCTGTCCAATCAAGGACAACCTGCATGCAAGACCTCAATCACACATCAAATATATTATGCCCCTTAGCATGATTGGTGATGCCTCTTCAAATCCTAAGGAACATGGAAGGGCACAATTCCCAACAATCTCCCCTATTTGAAGAAGGCAGAAAACTCATTAATGCTAAGGTGCATCAATATAAAAGCATATCATGATAGGCCTGAAGAGACATTATCATGACAACTAGCCATCCCAGTATAAGATAACTCCCCCTAGATGAGATGTCTTAACACTGTGATTGAATAACCAATGGTACTAGTGAATTGTCAATCTTTAACAAGGTAAACTTTATGATTAAGATATATGTAATTATAAACTAATCCAAATAACAGTAGTGAACCTGTGATTATAAGATATCTATGAAATAACAACATATTTATTAATCAAAGATATATAGATTATAATTGCATGCACATTTATCACATCAATATAGTCAGGGCCAACTCATATTAATTTCATTGATAAAGATTTGGTATTGCACACTGTTAATATTCATTACAAGACATTGATTACATAATTAAAGCACCCTAAGTCTTGCAGTCTCATCTCAGCTCTTCTTTGATGAACTTGAATCAACATCCTTGGTAGCATCTGTCTTCTTAAAGTTTTCAGCTTTGTTCTCCTGCCTCTTGAAGTAATGGAATGGCTTTGGAATATATCTAGGAGGCATTTTCTTAGGATTGCTCTTCCTTACCAGATTTTCTTTGAATACTCTTTCCCTTAGGGAATTTCTTTCCAAATGCTTGATCCATTCCTCAGAAGGATAAATACAATCAAAATTCTTTAAGATTTGTCCATGGCTTATGCAAGCATTGATAATGATGGATTCAGAGGCATTACTTAGCTATTCATGATCTGGATCATCTCTATTCTCAGCTCTCTTCTATGCCATGAACTCTTTAGCCATTTGAGTTCCTTCCCTCTTTCTTTTGGTAACAAGTTGTGCATCCTGTGCAGCTCTAGCTTGTGCTAGAAAGTCTAGGTCCTCTGGCCTCTTTCAATCTAGGAGGGGCAGATGCAGTGCCACCCTGGTGCCTTGAATTACAATGAAGGCTTGTTATTCAATGAGTGTTGTTGTCTTAGCATGGCTGCTCTCCCCCTTTCTGCCTTCTTCACAGATGGTATTTTGCAGTAGGGTGGTGTTGGCTTCATTTTCGCTTGATATGGATTGGAGTATTTTCTCATTGTCAGCAAGCAGATCATTTTTCAGAAGTAGTGCCTCCTTCATAGAGTGGAAAGATACATTGGTGACATGCTGATTTACATGATCTACTACACCCCTGATCACCTCATCAATTGCACTCCCAAATTCTTGACATATCCTATGTCAGCTGCAGAGAGTTTTTGGCTTGTGTCCCAAGATTTCATGAGTATTGTCAGTTTGATGCCAACAGTTCCAGCCCTATCAAACCAGGTGGTGGCCTGTTTGTTTAAGTGAGAAGTTTCTTCTTTACTTTCCTTTACTTCAGTCAATAGTTCTTCCCTTAGCTTGGCAACTGATTGGTCAATATACTCCTTGAGGGTTGTGGTCTGAGCATCTATGAGTGCTTTGATTTGGTTTACTAATTCCTCATTTTATATAGGGGTAGATGATGTATGGCTCATAGGAGGAGGGACATCATCCTAAGCAAGGACCTGAGAAGGCTCCCCCTCAACTATAGTACCTATAGAAGGAAACATTTCCTTAGTTAAAGCTGTATTAATACTACTAATTAACAGGGTATGTGTATTACCTGTAGTGGGCGCAGACTCAACTATTCTGTTGACAACTTGATCCAAGTTTGTCAAATCCATCTGATCATGCTCCCCCTCAGAATGAGCATCCTTCTTTGGGCTTGACCTATCAAGATAAGTATCTAATGCCTCAGAAGGCTCATGGTTATCTTCTATAGTAGGGATATCATCAATTGTAGCTACATCATCAGTATCTTCCATATCTGCCTCATCTTCTGCAGCAACCTCTTCTTCAGTGGCATTCTTTGACACTTGTCTTAACTTAGGGCTGACATGGATTTTATCAACATACACAATAGTATCCTTGAGTTGAATGTTTGCAGAGGATTGACTAAGTGATAAGTTAACTTGCAGACCAACATCAGCTGGAGAGGTTCCAAGCTCTGGTTCAGAGCTGGCAGTTCTTTTTTCCACAGCAGGTTTCTTCTTTGTGTCCTTAGAGGAGTCCTTTATAGCTGATTGTTGGCTCATTGGTAGGACCCTAGTGAATCTGTCCAAATTTTTTATGTCCATTCTTTTTAGGTAGTGAATCTTCACTCCATTCTCCTGCTTGAATGTATCAGGGTAGGTATTCACTAGGTATAAGGAAAGAATTCTGCCCATGTTTGGAGTGTGTAGGCAGTCTACTATTCTTTGGTAGATGATTGATGACCAAGAAGTCTTCTTATTGAAGATTATCCTGGTCATGATATCAAACATTGACTTGGAGATTGTGTCATGTGATACAGATTTGCAGATGAGGGCTTTCCCTAATATATTTGTTAGCAGTTTACCTCTCTGATTGAAGAATTTCCTCTTAATAGACCCAGGTTTAGCATCACTATATGCACACCATCTGAGAGCTCTATCTCTGTCTGTGATAGTGTATTATTCTTCCTCACTAGGGGTGACGGAGGGTAGACGAAGGGCTTTGCCTAGTCTCTTAGGGTTTACCTTGATCTTGATGTCTTCAATCTTAGATTTAAGTGAGTTTTGAGAAGACAACACTTTAGCGTTGGAGAAGAATTCCACTACCTCTTCTCTAAGAATGGTTGAGGGTTCAGAAAGGGTGTACTCTAAACCCATGGTCTCAATCATCCTTAACACTTCCTTAATCTCTAGCGAGGAATGACTGAATCCATTGCTCACAATTTCATAGCCCTCCTAGAGCTCCTTTGTGATCTTCGGCGCCATCGAGTCAGTCCGGCATGACGCTGAGAAGGTTTCGGTCTCGATGACTGGGGTTAAGGCTTTAGAGAACAATGCGGCTTTTCGTTTCTTGTTGCCTTTATATATGTAATGAAAAATTTTAATTACCTTTTTCATTTGACTAACAAATTAACCATTTGTTTTTATTTATTTATTGTTTCTTAGACTTTACGGCTTGCTCTACGATTCCTGTTATGATACATGGTACTTAGTGCTTCAATTATATCTCTCAGCTTTTCTTTTATTCACTTAATGTCTGATCAATTTGTAGCTTTCCTCACTGTCTGGATGTACATTCTATTTGTCACACCATTATACAGATATTTTATCAATTCCAAGTATGATGGAGACCTAACATGCTAATAAGTCAGTTTTATTGGCAACCTTATTATGCACTGATTTATATGTTATTTGGGTTTGAGAGAAAAGGATACATAGGTTAACAATGCAGATAATTATGAAGGATAATTGAATCATTGTTATCTAACTAGTGTGCTTGATTAGGTTCATCCTAAGAACATCTAGCTTAAATCTTGAATCTACAAACTTAGTCTCTATACTGGAGAGAGAGACTTACCTTGAGGCAAGATGCCTCTAACTTTTGAGGATTACACACTTAACAGCCTCAACCTTTGTTTATTGCTTTACATGGAGTATATTCCTTGAGCAATCATCTTGTCCCAAACATTTTCCTGGAACATCCATTATCCAAATACCAAGTTTTATCTAGACAGGTATTTGGACTAACCTGCAAAAAGAAATTTATTTACCCTTAGGCACCCAACAATAGTTGGGCCCTAAGTTCTTGTTAGGAGTATAAAACTTTTGTCAAATCTCTACCTGGACAGAGCACCTTTCTGTCCACTAGCCACATTCAGGTTATGCTAACAATCAATGGAAAAGTGGCCCACCTTCCCTACAATACTAACATTTATGAATGTTGTACCTTCTCTTCAGGACAACACAGAATTGTTGTCCATGAGAGATGGGAGCAGCTCCAGATGTTGCTGGAAAAGCATTGCATGATGTTGATTCCTTCTTCCTGAATGAATGTGCTGAGGAACTAAATACAACTTTTCCTAGATGGGCCAATTGTATTTTTGGAGTCTGCCATCTAGTGGTCTCTCGCATCTCTTTAGATACAAGATATTTGGATCCAAATCTAAAGAGCTTATCCTTAGCTTTATGAATAGAGTGTATAGAAACACTCCTTCTAAGATCATGTGTCTTTACCCTACTGGTAGAGCACACATTTGATTGATCCTCAAGGGGAGGTGCAAACTTGACAGTTTTAGAAGGTAAATTAACCTTTTGAAATACTATCAACTTATTAGGGAATTCAGATTTGAAATGATGATTAGTGTGATTAATACCCAGCTTCCCAGGGACTTGGTAGGTTACAGCTTTTGGCAACTAACCTTATGACTGGGAAGGGATAATCACAGTCCCCAATCTCTCTGTGAACTTTTGTTCCACATATTTGATATGCTTATTCTTCTCTTCTAGAAGCTTGGTCTGACACTCAAGACTTTTCTTGAGTTCAGAAACCTCATGAATCTTCTTATAAAACTTAATAGATTTATTGTTATAGAGAGTTTTATAAGGCTTCAGGACTTCAATCTCCTTTGCTTGCCTTTTGGCAAGATTTCTGCTCTTCCTTAGAGCATCTAGGAGTAGTCTATACTTGTCAATCAATTGATTGACATAAGTCTAAGAGTCTGAGCAATCTTCATCACAGGATGAAAGTGCATCAGTGTTTGGACTGGTTTCATACTCAGAGGAAGATAAAGGAATGGAGAGAGGTTATACCTTGATTGATTCTGAATCTGCCTGACTTCTTTCCTCTTCAGTTATTGCCTCAGCCCCTGACATCCACGGTCTTCTTCATCCTCCTCATTGTCACTGTCTGAGTGTGACAGAGGGGCCCTGATTCCTATCCTGGCAGCAGGATATTCCTCCTCTTCTTTTGGATTTGTAGTAACAGATATCAACTATATATAGGCTTCTTCCTCCTCATCTTCAGATTCTGAGGAGGAAGAATCTATCCAGCTTCTCTCCTTCTAAACCACAAAGGACTTCTCCTTCTTCTTGCCCTTGTGATGATGGTGATGCTTTTTCTTATTCTTCTCATCTTCTTCCTTTCTTTTGACTGGGCAATCAGTAATGACATGCCCAGCCTTGCTGCAATAATAATAGATGACATTTAAGAAAATCTGTTTACTGGTTCTAGGGACATACCTGTCATCCTTGGATGACTTCACGTGATAAGAGGATGAAGATGGCCTGCTCCTCCAATCCTTCTTCATGAACTTCTGAAATTGTTTGGAGAAGGCAGCTAGATCTTCATCAGACATGTGGTTGTCTGATGAGGTTGACTCGGATATTTCTGAGCTTGATTCAGCTTCCCTCCTTGGTGGTGAGGGAGTCTTTCTTCTACTCCTTCTTGGGGCTTCTGCCTTGAATGCTACAGACTTATCTTTGGACTTAGATTGGGTGCTCTTTTCCTCTTCTAGTCTAGCAGCCAGCTGCATTTCATAGGATAACCGCTTTCTAAAGAGAGTTGGTGGAGGAGTGTCTGCCAGCTTATCCATTTCCCTAATGGCACAAATTTTGGTGTCCCAATCTCTGGTTAAAGATCTAAGGAACTTGTCATTCAGCTTAGCTTATAGTTGCTGAAGACCCTACCATAAGTTCTTAGTTCATTGACTGTCCTAAAGAACCTTTCAAAGCAGTCAGCCACCTTTTAAGATTTTCTTTGTCTGAAAGCCTCATACTCTTGGTTGAGCATGGACTTCCTATCATCTCTAACTTTTTCAGAGCCTTCCATGTAGACCACAAGTGTGTCCCACATTTTCTTAGAGGTCTTGCAGTGTATAAGATTTTGGAATGTTGAGTAATCAATGGCACTGGCTATGATATTTTGTGCTCTCTTGTCCATGGTAGATAACACTACCTTATCTCTATCCATCTCTATATATGCCTTGGGCACTCTCAGAGTTGGATCTATGGTGGAAGCCTTTGTGTGGATAAAAGGACCTTTCATAACTATTACATAGATCCTAGGGTCAGATGCTTCCATGAACAGTCTGACCCTTTGATTCTAGAGGCCAAATCCTTCCTTTCCGCAGATTGGTTGTTTCATGGCCCCTAGCTCCTTATAGTTCATTCATGACCCCATACTTATATCTTATAGCTAACCTTGGAGGTATACTCCGATTGTTAAATTCTTTTTGAGTAACCTCCCTCTGATACCACTTGAAAGTTATTACTTTAAGGTTAGCTAGTCACCGAGAGGGGGGGTGAATAGGTCTTTGAAATTTCTTTAGTCTGTTTGTTGTTTACTAACTAAATGATCTAGAGCTTGTCCTTAATACCTGCAATATAAAACAAGAACAAGCAACACATCACAACACACAAGTATTTATAGTGATTCCCCAATTGGGTACATCCACTTTCCCTCTCACCTTTCTAACTTATGTTAGATAAGGCACAAACTCCACAAAAATGCTCCTTAGAGCTTACACCTCTGGCCCTCAGCCTTACACTCAGGTTCTCTTCAGAACCCTACCTCAGAACCACAAAGATTCCTACCTTAGAGCCCTGTAGTGATCCTACAACTCAATGGTCCTCAAACCACCTACCTCATCCTTATCTCTAAGGCCTACAGCTCAGGTTTTTCATCCATACAACTTCAGGCACAAGGACCTACTCTTAGAGTGCTGCAACACTCCTACAACTCATTAACCTTCCAGGTACCTACCTCAGTGCCCTTCCAGGCACCTACAACTCAGCCTCCTCCAAGGCCTATAACTCAGTGACACACTTGTCACCTATAACTCAGTGACCTAACAGTCACCTACCTCAGGCACTAGGCCCTACACTCAGGATAGAAGGACAACCCTACCTCAGATCCACACTTGGATCCTACCTTAGAGAGCAGCACTCTCCTACCTCAGGAAATTAAGCCCTATAGCTTAGATCCATACTTGGATCCTACCTCAGTACCCCAACAGGGCACCTACCTTAGTGACTAATTATTCACCTACCACTCGGGCATAAAGTACCCTACACTCAGATTTAGGTAAACTAAATCCTACAGGGACGTAATCAGGAAGATTGAAATACTGACTCAGAGAAAAATCTCTGAGTTTACCTTGTTGGACTGAGCAGATATCAGTCCAGCCTTCTTGCTGTAGAAGGAATTAGCCTTCTTCTAAAACTAACAATTTTTTGCTTCACTAATGAACAACTATCTACTGTTGAAGGCTGTCGGCCCTTCACACAGTTATCACTTCATACTGATTGGATGAATCAGCCACCTTGTTCTTTAAAGAACAATCTTGCTGAACTGGAAGAAGCTTAAGCTATCTTTGCCTTCTGGCTTTCACTGCTAGACTTTGCTTTCAAGCTTGTCGAAGAAGATGAAGTCCAGCCGCCTCTCTTTCATTTTTTATTTTCATTCTCATTTTCGTTAACCCTAATATTCTTTTCTTATCTTCCTTTTATATCTGTTGATTTGAATCAATGACACAATTTGAATGTGGGCCCAACCAAGGATGGTGAGCACCACCTTCCTCAGAAGAGGACAAATAGAAGCTTCTGGCGCTATTGTAGGTTTCCCCTAATGGCATGAAGTACTTGGACTGAGCTCGATGATCGTCAAGCTGATATCGACTAACTCTGTGCTGAGCTCGACGAACTTTAGAATCTCCAACTTTACATTTAGCTCGAGTGAGCTCTGCTCGACAAACTCTAAATCTTCATACTTTAACTTGAGCTCGACGAAGGGCGGGATCAGCTCGACGAACTTTGAATCTTCAAAATTTAACTTGAGCTCAACAAAAAGGTGAGCTCAGCTCGATGAACTCTAAATCTTCAACCTTTAACTTGAGCTCAACGATCTGTGAGTTGAGCTCGACGAACTGAGAGCTTAGCTCAACGAATTCTGAACCTCAAGCTTCTGAGTTTTAGCTCAAGGAATGGTGAGCTGAGCTCGACGATCTGTGAGCTGAGCTCGATGAACTCTGAACTCTGTTCGACAAACTCCACTTTCTGGACTTAGAAAATTTTGGCTGCCTTTGTCTCAGCGGTTCCTTCTCAACTGTCTCAGCGGTTTCGTTTTCACATCTGAGACTCTTCTGTCTCAACGGTTCCTTCTCAACTGTCTCAGCGGTTTCTTCTTCACAGCTAAGACTGTCTTCTATCTCAGTGGTTTAGCTGAGACCAACACTTCTCTCAAAATTTTGTGTTGAGCTTCTTAGCTATCTCAGCGGTTCTGCTGAGACATTCTTCTCAGTTGTCTTAGCTGTCTCAGTTATCTCAGCGGTTTTGCCTTAGTCAAATTGTCTGACTTCCATCTTCCTCTTTCTGTTAACCTGTCCAATCAAGGACAACCTACATGCAAGAAATCAAGCACGCATCAAATACATTATGCCCCTTAGCATGATTGGTGATGCCTCTTCAAATCCTAAGGAATATTGAAGGGCACAATTCCCAACAATCACTTCACCACCATAATAATTATCTTCTACTCCCCTTAGCAATTACTATGCCATGTTCCTAGCAACATTGAAGGAGCAAGAACGCACATGTTTCAACTCTTTGAGAGAAAGAGCCATCCACAATTTTGTTGGGCTGACGATACAAATCACTCACCCGTTCATTGCCAACCGCATTACAATTCAAGACTCTTCCCACCTTTCAGGTATTCTCTAGAATGAGAGAGAGAGAGAGAGACAAGGATTTCTTTTGCCTCTTCACTGCTGGCATGCGGAATATCCCAGAAGTTGATCCCAAGCTTCGGTGAGACATTTTTTGAGGTGGATTTGCCCTATCAAATTTTACTCCACATTGATGAGAGAGATAGTGCCTAACTATCTTGGCCTCGTACACCGAGTAAGACCAAGATAGTTTCAGATGAATCCATCGAAGCACACTATTAATAGTTTGATGGAAGTGTGAAGAGAAAGAAGGGGCAGGAGCAGACCCCCAAAAGGTATAAGGAGCATCATAGTGATGAAGGATGTCGAGACCCCTAGATAGAACAAGGCCTTCGGCCACCTCGGAACTACACACCTCTAAACACCTCCCAAGCCAATATACTCTACGCCATCCAAGATAACCCTGCATTCAAGAGGCAAAAATTGCTCATTTTGAAAGAGGACAATAAGTTGAAGTACTACGAATTCCATTGCAGGGATGAACATAACACTGAAGAGTTCACCCGACTAGAGGAAGAGATTGAGCACCATATTCGATAAGTGCTCCTAGAAAGTTTTTTTAATTCCAGGTGCTTAATCAACCAGTGCCATCCAGACTAAAGAGAGAACATCCCCCCACACACCATGGAGAGATTGTATGTAGTTTTATGGTGGGAGAATTTGATACCATCGTCGGATCTCCCTTTCAATCCTACTAGATACTTGTCATCATCGGACCTGAGAGGGATCATGAAGATAAAGAAGGTATGGTAGGGCACCATAATTTTATTAGGAGACAAGAACTTGGAGGGGTTGTGATTTCCACACCAAGACCCACTCATGATCAGCACAGGGATCGGGGACCTCTATTTTAATGTGAAGAGACTATTACTCGAAAATGGGAGATCCATCGATGTCCTATTCATGTCCACACTCCATAACATGAAGCTTATCAAAGAACTTCTCAACCTTATAGTAGTGCTTATCTAGTACTTTAATACCTGCCCCATCCTAGAATTCCCGAGATAGATAACTCATACCATTCAGTTCGTGGTAGTGAAGTCAAGTTTTGCTTACAATGCCATCCATCTTAAAAAGGCCTTTCTATTCCATGTTCGGAGTAGTCCCCTAAATTCCACACTTGACAAAGAAGTTCTTGACTACAGAAGGATTAGGTGTCGTACGAAAAATCATGAAGCAGCATGAACCTGCTACCCTAAGTAGATTAGGTTGAGACAAGAAATTCACTCAACAGTGAAAACTTTGATCTGCGAGATGATGATACTCCGCAACATGAGGCGCCTGTCAAAGGCCTCATGAAGTCTCTACTCTGTAACGCCCCCGATTTTTTTCTACGATTATTAAATTCTCGTTTGACGTTACGTCGACGCATTTTCTTGGCTTGTGCCATCTGTGGAGTGTGGTCTTAACTCCTTAGAACTGAGTGCCCTATTTTGTAGCCTGTTGGAAAGATCTCCCTAGCAAGCCGAGTCATTTTGGGTGACCCGGTGTGGCCTCTCGGGGGATGCTTGTGTTTTGGCTTCAAGTTGGTATAACTTGAGTTCTGTTCGTCGAAAGTTAGTTTCGACTTCGTCGTTGCGTTCGTAGCGTGGATATTTAGCTACGGTGTGAATTTCGTCGAATTCCGAGATAGTTTGGTTTTCGCGTCGTTTTGGGTGTGCCATTAGTAAAATCTAATTAGTAACCCTCTTAGTTTAAGTGAACCGGTGGCTTGGGAGACGGTTAGGCTGATCAGGCATGGTAAGGCTTATTTATAAAGCTTTGGTTAGGAGTTGGCGGGCCCACTCTCTTCTTCTTCCCAAGACCGAAACCGTTGCTCCTGTTCGCGGAAAGCATAGGCGGAAGCGGCGGGCTGCCCTAGCTTTCGGATGGTGATTCCGGGAGTGTTCGTGGACGGATTTCGATTCTGAGAGCGGATTTGGATTGCTCTCTCTTAGACCTTCGTTTCTACAGTAAGAGATTTGATTTTCGTGGAGTTTTTAGGAGGCCCGAAATTCTGGTTTTGGCCCTTTTCCGCCATTAAAGTTCGGGATTTTTGCTCTTAGGGTGTTGCTGCTGCTGGTGCCGTGTGCAGTTAAGGGAAAGCCGACCAAGCTTCGTCGGAAACCGAGGCAAGTGGTTTTTGCACTTGCTGTTTATTTTTGTTTCCTTCTTAACTATCCGGTTAGCCCTAGGATAGAAGCCAAGTATCTCTCTTCTGCTTGTTAAAAATTCTGTGCAGTGGTTTTCGGCTAATCCTAAAATTTTGTTTGATCTTCCCCTCCTCGTGCTGTTTTCTCAACCTGCTGGTTTTTTTTCACCATTTAGACTCCAGATTTGTAGTTCTAGTTAGGTGCTTTTGCGGGTGGAGCCGAGAGAGAGTGAGGGAGGTTTTTGTGGTAGGGCTCTGGTTAGAATAAGTCTTGGTGTGTTCTCGGGATTTGGTGTTGAGTGTGGTGCACACACTCAAAGCCAAAAGCTGCCCGGGCTTGGCGTTGAGTGTGGTGCACACACTCAAAGCCACGGTTTGGGTCTGTTCTTTTGTGGCGAAGTAGTGAGGCGTCTGAGTGAGAATTTTTGTCTAAGTCAAAATTGACGGGAATCACTAGGTGATTCTCGCCGATTTCGACAAGTTTCATTCTGGATTCCCGCCGATTCGGCGAGAATCAATCTGGATTCCCGCCGGTTCGGCGAGAATCAATCTGGATTCCCGCCGATTCGACGAGAATCAATCTGGATTCCCACCGATTCGGCGAGAATCATTCTGGATTCCCCGCCGACCTCTTCCTGTTGGCGTTGGTTTAGGGTTTCCCTGCGGTTGTGTGCTAAGGCGTTGAGTGAGTTGACCTCACTCAACACTGTAGTTATTTTGGCATTGAGTGAGGTTAGCTCACTCAACGCCACTGCCTGTTTTGCTGAAGGAGTTGAGGGAGTGGACCTCACTCAACGCCATAGCTGTTTTGGTGTTGAGTGGGGTTAGCTCACTCAATGCCAGTGTTTTCTCACGGGAGGCATTGAGTGAGTGAACCTCACTCAATGCCATGGTTGTTTTGGCGTTGAGTGAGGTTAGCTCACTCAATGCCAGAGCTGTTCTTACGGAGGGCGTTGAGTGAGTGAACCCCACTCAACGCCATGGTGGTTTCTGGCGCTGAGTGAGGCTAACTCACTCAACGCCAAGGTTAGGCGTCGAGTGAGTGGGGCTCACTTAACGCCATGCCGTGTTGAGTCATCTCAACGTTTTTTCCTTACCTTGATTTTCTTACCCGAGTGGATTTCTTGATTTTGAGGTTCCTTGTCGGCTATTTTCTTGCATTTCTAAAAAAGGCTGAATCGTGGGTCGTGGTTACTAGTGTTGGTTTGAAGCTCTTAATTGGGGAGGTGTTGTGTAATTTAGCTAAGGCCGCCCTTTTTCTTTTATCTTGCTCCAGGCATGGGCTGGGCAAGGGGGTGGGAGGTCCCTAGTGCTTTCACATGTAGACCCCTGAGCTTGGTTTCTTGGAAATAGTGGTTGGGGGACTGAGTTTGCCTCCAACCCGGATCCGCGATGTTTTTGCTACGACCATCTCTCACAGCTTAGGGTGTTAGACGTTTCTTCCTTGGTATATTGTAGCATTTGGGCTCATGGTAGCCTTGTTGACTCTGCAGCTTTTGGGCAGAGTCACTGGTGTGTCCTCGCACTTGGTGCACTTTCTTCTTTTTGCCTTGCCTTGGGCAGTTGTGACTGTTATTGCTTTGTTTTCCTCTTTTACTTATATTCTGGTTGACACTTTCGAGCAGTCTTCTTGTTTTGCTTGCTGAGGTATTCTTTCTTCTTTGAATGCCTCAGGTTTTGGTTAGTAGCCGCTCTGGCGGCTAGTGGTGCTGTGGCGTTGCTGGGGGTCTCTTGGACCTTGGAGATCCTTCTGGTTTTATTTAGTGAGGTAGTTTTCTGCACTTTTCTTACAGACATACATATTTGCGAGTGGGTTCGTGTCAGGTTGTTGGCGCCCACTGGTAGTGTTTACCTTTGTACTAGATATATTACTTTTGCTACTACCATTTTCTAGAGATAGTCTACTTGCTCTAGGGAGGATTTATGCTAGATTACTAGTTATTTTAAAACTACAACTATTATTATAAGTATATTGCATGATCAGCATGTTTTATAAAAGTAAATCATTATTTTCCAAACAACGTATAAAAATCATTTTCTTCTATATAATATAAATTAAATGTAGAGTCTTGCATAGCATAAGTAGGTCCTCTTAGGGCTCTTATGCAATTCTTAGGATGTCAAACCTGAATAAAGTATTTTTCCACAGCGCTTAAGTATAGTTTTTAACTGTGGACTAGGTGATCCACCGAGCCGAGGGATACGGCCTCTAAAATTTAACTGATTTTCTAATCATTAAACTCATGAATTTCTTTCATAAAGTATAGTAGATGGTTTTGCCTGAGCGTCAGCAGTTATCCCCTGCTTGACGTGGCATCATGACGCGTGTTTTCTCATACTCTGATAATTCTTTAATTCGTAGAAAATGCGGGTTGTGACAGTTGGTATCAGAGGGAGGTTGCTTGACAGGCTAGTCGGGCAACCTTCCCTTTTGATTGCATTAGTAGTTCAGCATCATGTCATTCACACACCGATATGTCATCAGCACGTCTTGGCAAAAGCATGAGCACTACACTCATAGCATAACATGAAGTATACGGGGCATATTATGTAGTATGGGATGCATAATATGTGTTCGTATATGGATCCACCATAGGGGCAACATGTGAGGGTTATGTAGTATGGGATGCATAATCTCACCACATGGCTACGACTAGCTCGTTTTCTTTTTTCGTTGCATGAGGATGTTATGTAGTATGGGATGCATAACATTTTCATGTGTATGCCGCTCATAACATGCATTAGAGCCTTTTTAGAATGCATAGCACAAACATGCATAGCATAACATTGCATAAGCACAACGTGCCAAGCTAAAAGACTGGCAGGATGACATATGTACACACATAAGTTTTCGAGTAAAAAATAATATAAAGTCATGCATTCCCAATCTAGGCACAAGAATTTGTATGGTGGTGGTAACCATCCTAGGTTAGGATATAACATCAATTTTTGTAAAAAGATAAACTCCCAGAGCAAGTTTAGCAGCTTTAAGTTCATATCTATATATGTATTGTCTGTACTTGTAGTTGGGTCCTGCCGTTGTACTAGGATCTAACTAGTGTTGCTATGACTTTAGGATGGCGAGACGTCCTTCGACTAGATCGACTCCCCTGTCTGAGGGTGAGTCATCGGGAGTGTAGAATGATGCGGTGATCGAAAGCTTGCGGCAGAGTAGCGATTCCTTGAGCAGGCAGTTGGTGGAGGTGCGAGCCCAGATCCAGTCTTTGGTGGCAGTTGTGGCAGGACAGACTCAGGGAGTGCAAGGCCCTGTAGGGGGGATTGTTGTTCCTCCCCCTCCTGTACCCCTGAGACCTCCAGTGGTGGTGCCAGTGGAGATGGCATTCATCTCGTAGTTTCAGAGGCTGAGCCCTCCCACTTATGACGGGAAGGCAGATTTCATGGTGATAGACGACTGGCTGATCTCCATGGAGGAGATGTTCTTGTACTCAGGGATTGTAGATGATCAGAGGGTGATGTTAGCCGCCTATCAGCTTAAAGGTTTGGCTAAGAATTGGTGGCTGAGAGAGAAGGAGAGCTTGGTAGTTGGATGCTCTTGGGAGGTGTTCAAGGAGATGCTGTTGAGGAAGTTCTTACCCTCGGTCGAGCGTGACCTCCTCATGAACGACTTCCTCCATCTGAAACAAAGGCAACTCACGGTGGGTGAGTATGAGATAGAGTTCAGTAAGTTGAGCCATTTTGCCCCTGGATTGGTCAGCATTGAGGCTGATCGAGTTAAGCGATTTCTCGGTGGTTTGAGGAGCGAGGTGCAGCAGTTGACCAGTGCTTATGGGTTAGAGACTTATGCAGGAGTAGTGGAGGCTTCTCTGAAGTTGGAGGCTATTGAGACTGCGAAGAGCAGAGGCCAGCAAATGAGGAAGGACAAGAGGAAGTCTGTGGAGGAAAAGAAACCCCAGGTACCTGATGCAGCTCCGGGAAAGAAGAGCAAGGTGGTATGCAGCTTCTGTTGCCGGTCAGCCCACCCTGTCGAGAGATGTTTCAAGAAGGCAGCAGCTCAGAGGAAGGAGCAGGTTCATGCGATTCAGGGTGTTCCTAGGAGAGATGTATCTTATTCTGTTTGCAAGCGACCTGGGCATGACGCGGCCCAGTGCTGGTCCAAGGATAAAGTCTGCTTTCAGTGTGGGAAGAAGGGACACATCAAGTCTAGGTGTCCTCAGGTATAGCCTGCTCTTCCTGCAGTTCCACTACAGGCATTACCTCCACCTCAGCGTGTGGACAAAGGAAAGGGAAAGCTGAACGTGATCTCTTCCGAGGAGGCTCAAGCTTCGACTCAGGTCATCTCAGGTTAGTTGTCTTTCCAGCTTGAAGGTTTTGTTCTTGTTTTACTAGAATGTTTGTAGTATTTTTGTGGTAGTTCCTTAGTTTTATGTTCCTATAGGGAAGTTCAAGGTGAAGAACCGCTGGGCGCGTGTTCTGTTTGACTCTGGTGCTACCCACTCGTTCGTGGCTAGAGTCTTTGTGGAGCGACATCGGTTGACTTTAGATCGAGTTCGGGATACCTTCCGTGTCAAGTTCCCCTCTGGCGAATCTGTGTTGTCAGATTTGGGCATGTTAGATTGCCCTGTTTTATTGGGGGACTTCCTTGCGAAGGCAGACCTGAAGATGATTGATCTGGAGGACTTTGATGTAATTCTGGGCATGGACTGGCTGTCTAGGTATGATGTGGTTATTCAGTGCAAAGGGAAGCGCTTTGACTTCATCAGGGACGACAGCCAGCCCAGAAGCGTGTGTGCAGATCTGAGCCAGGATCCTACTGTCATCTCTGCGGTATGTGCTCAGAAGCTGTTTCTTTCGGATTGTTTTTCTTATTTGGTCTTGGTGGTTGGGACCGCTGTTAGTGTACCGCGCTTGGAGGAGATTCCAGTTATTTGTGATTTCGCCGATGTTTTTCCTGATGACCTTCCTGGTCTTCCTCCCGAGCGGGATGTTGAGTTTGTGATCGACTTAGAGCCGGGTACGCATCCTATTTCTAAGGCGCCATACCGGATGGCCCCTCGTGAGCTAGAGGAGTTGCGAGTCCAATTAGATGAGTTGTTGGCAAAAGGGTTGATCAGGCAGAGTTCGTTGCCTTGGGGTGTTCCTATTCTATTTGTGAAGAAGAAGGATGGGTCGATGCGGCTTTGCATCGACTACAGGGAGTTGAACAAAGTCACTATTAAGAACAGGTACCCTCTGCCGAGGATCGATGACTTATTTGACCAGTTACGCGGTAGCACAGTGTTCTCCAAGATCAATCTTCGTTCTGGCTATCATCAGCTTAGGATGCATGAGGCAGATATTCCACGGACTGCATTTAGATCTAGGCATGGTCATTTTGAATTCTTAGTAATGTCGTTTGGATTGACCAATGCACCATCAGCGTTCATGGATATGATGAACCGGGTGTTCAAGGATTTCCTAGATAAGTTCGTGCTGGTCTTCATCGATGACGTGTTGGTTTATTCTCGCAGCGCTGAGGAGCATGAGCAGCATCTGCGCTTAGTTCTATCGTAGTTGAGGAACCACAAGTTATTCGCCAAGTTGAGCAAGTGCGAATTTTGGTTGCCTCAGGTCTCGTTTCTGGGCCACGTGGTGAACAAGGATGGGATCTCGGTTGACCCGGAAAAGATCGCAGCAGTGATGGATTGGAGTAAGCCGGGCACGCCTAAGGAGATCAGGAGCTTTCTAGGATTGGCCGGCTACTACAGGAAGTTTGTGGAGGGTTTTTCTACCCTAGCTGCACCTTTGACCAGGTTGACTCAGAAGAATGCGGCCTTTGTTTGGAGCGAGAAGTGCGAAGAAGCCTTCCTGGAGCTAAAGAACAGATTGTGCACTGCTCCCGTTTTGACCCTACCTACTGAGGGTGTGGAGTATGATGTTTACGTGGATACTTCGCATGATGGTTTAGGTTGCGTGTTGATGCAAGTAGGAAAAGTGATTGCGTATGGGTCAAGGCAATTAAAGACTCACGAGAGAAATTACCCTACGCATGACCTTGAGTTTGCAGCAGTGATTTATGCGTTGAAGCTGTGGAGGCATCTACTTTATGGGGCTCAGTGCAAGATCTTCACTGATCACAAGAGCCTGAAGTACGTGTTCACGCAGAAGGAGTTAAATCTACGCCAGCATCGGTGGCTAGAGTATGTGGACAATTATGATGTAGAGATCCAGTATCATCCAGGCAAGGCCAATGTGGTGGCCGACGCCCTGAGTCGGAAGACAGGGAAAATCTTTAATCTCTCTATCGACCGTTTAGTGGAAGAGTTCCTCCTTATGGATATCTCAGTGGGATGCTGCGATATGCAGAGTAGTTTGGTAGTGGCAGAGCCGTCTTGGATTTCCCATACTAGGTTACACCAGAAGGATGATCCGGACCTTCTGCACTTATAACTCAGGGCGGAGAGAGGGGAGTTGTCGGATTATTCCATCGATGATGCGGGAACTTTGAAGTACCGCGACAGATTTTGCATCCCTACTGTTGGAGACATCAGGGGTATGGTATGCAGAGAGGCTCATGGATCCAGTGTTGCCTACCATCCAGGATCTATGAAGATGTATCATGATTTGAAGCAAATTGCCTGGTGGTATGGGATGAAGAGTGATATAGCCCGATTTGTTGCTGAGTGCCACACTTGCAAGCGTGTGAAGGCCGATCATGGAAGGCCTGGTGGTAAGTTGACTCCGTTGGAGATCCCGACTTGGAAGTGGGAAAGTATTTTTATGGACTTCATCACGGGCTTACCGAAATCTCCAAGGGGATTTGATTCTGTTTGGGTCATAGTGGACAGACTGACAAAGTGTGCTCACTTCGTGCCATACAAGATTGATTACCCGATGAAGAAGATAGCGGAGCTGTACTTGAATGAGGTCATCAGATTGCACGGTGTGCCTGTTAGCATCATTTCCGATCGAGATTCCCGGTTTACTTCTCGCTTTTGGCAGAGTCTGCAGGAGGGTTTGGGTACCGATCTGAGGTATTCAACTGCTTACCACCCACAGACCAATGGGCAGACGGAGCGGGTGAACCAGATAGTTGAGGATATGATCCGATGCTACATTTTAGACCACGGTGGAGCGTGGGATGAGCGGCTGCGACTTATGGAATTTGCATACAACAATAGTTATCAGGAGACCTTGCAGTTGGCTCCGTTCGAAGCCTTGTATGGGAGGCGCTGCAGAACTCTGTTGTTTTGGGCTGAGGCTGGTGAGAGGCCTTTGTTGGGTCCTGATGCGCTTGAGGAAATGGAAGTCGCAGTGAAGCTTATTCTAGAGAAGCTTCGTTTAGCTCAGGAGAGGTACGAGAAGAACGCCAATCGGTGTAGGTCTGCCTTGGAGTTTTCTGTAGGGGACTTTGTATTTCTTAAGGTTTCCCCGATGGTGGGTGTAAAGAGGTTTGGTAAGAATCGGAAATTGGACCCGAGGTATGTGGGCCCGTTTAAGATTTTGGAGCGGATTGGCGTGTCAGCTTACAGGTTGGATTTGCCAGCAAACTTCCCAGGTGTTCATAATGTTTTCCATGTTAGTCAATTACGGAAATGTGTGCGCAGCAGTGGGCAAGTTTTGGACGTTGTGCCCCAGTTGGAGCCCAACCTCTCTTTTGTTGAAGTGCCGGTTCGTATTTTGGATACTCAGGAATGTGTGCTGCGAAGGAAGTCCATTCCGATGGTGAAAGTTCTATGGAAGAATCAGGATTTGGAGAGCGCGACTTGGGAGCTAGATTCGGCTATTAGGGGGGCTCACCCTCAATTGTTTCCCTGATTGGTTTGGTTGTTTCCTTCTTGTAATGTTTGGATTATTACTTTCCTTCTATAGTAGAAATGTCGTGCGTAAAGTTTTGGGACGAAACTTTCTTTTTGGGGGAGTGACTGTAACGCTCCCGATTTTTTGCTACGATTATTAAATTCTCGTTTGGCGCTACGTCGACGCATTTTCTTGGCTTGTGCCATCTGTGGAGTGTGGTCTTAACTCCTTAGAACTGAGTGCCCTATTTTGTAGCCTGTTGGCAAGATCTCCCTAACAAGCCGAGTCGTTTTGGGTGACCCGGTGTGGCCTCTCGAGGGATGCTTGTGTTTTGGCTTAGGGTGGGTATAACTTGAGTTCTGTTCGTCGAAAGTTAGTTTTGACTTCGTCATTGCGTTCGTAGCATGGATATTTAGCTACGGTGTGAATTTCGTTAAATTCCGAGATAGTTTGGTTTTTGCGTCATTTTGGGTGTGCCATTAGTAAAATCTAATTAGTAACCCTCTTAGTTTAAGTGAACCGGTGGCTTGGGAGACGATTAGGCTGATCAGGCATGGTAAGGCTTATTTATAAAGCTTTGGTTAGGAGTTGGCAGGCCCACTCTCTTCTTCTTCCCAAGACCGAAACCGCTGCTCATGTTCGTGGAAAGCAGAGGCGGAAGCGGCGGGCTGCCCTAGCTTTCGGACGGTGATTCTGGGAGTGTTCGTGGACGGATTTCGATTCTGAGAGCGGATTTGGATTGCTATCTCTTAGACCTTCATTTCTACGATAAGAGATTTGATTTTCGTGGAGTTTTTAGGAGGCCCGAAATTCTGGTTTTGGCCCTTTTCCGCCATTAAAGTTCGGGATTTTTGCTGTTAGGGTGTTGCTGCTGCTGGTGCCGTGTGCAGTTAAGGGAAAGCCGACCAAGCTTCGTCGGAAACCGAGGCAAGTGGTTTTTTCACTTGCTGTTTGTTTTTGTTTCCTTCTTAACTATCCGGTTAGCCCTAGGATAGAAGCCAAGTATCTCTCTTCTGCTTGTTAAAAATTCTATGCAGTGGTTTTAAGCTAATCCTAAAATTTTGTTCGATCATCCCCTCCTCGTTCTGTTTTGCTCAACCTGCTGGTTGTTTTCACCATTTAGACTCCAGATTTGTAGTTCTGGTTGGGTGCTTTTGCGGGTGGAGCCGAGAGAGAGAGAGTGAGGGAGGTTTTTGTGGTTGGGCTCTGGTTAGAATAAGTCTTGGTGGGTTCTCGGGATTTGGTGTTGAGTGTGGTGCACACACTCAAAGCCAAAAGCCGTCCGGGCTTGGCGTTGAGTGTGGTGCACACACTCAAAGCCACAGTTTGGGTATGTTATTTTGTGGCGAAGTAGTGAGGCGTCTGAGTGAGAATTTTTATCTAAGTCAAAATCAACTGGAATCACTAGGTGATTCTAGTTGATTTCGACGAGTTTCATTCTGGATTCCCGCTGATTCGGCTAGAATCAATCTGGATTCCCGCCGATTTGGCGAGAATCAATCTGGATTCCCGCCGATTCGGCGAGAATCAATCTGGATTCCCGCCGATTCGGCGAGAATCATTCTTGATTTCCCGCCGACATCTTCCTGTTGTCATTAGTTTAGGGTTTCCCTGCGGTTGTGTGCTAAGGCGTTGAGTGAGTTGACCTCACTCAACACCGTAGCTATTTTGGCATTGAGTGAGGTTAGCTCACTCAACGCCACTGCCTGTTTTGCTGAAGGCGTTGAGGGAGTGGACCTCACTCAATGCCATAACTGTTTTGGCGTTGAGTGGGGTTAGCTCACTCAATGCCAGTGTTTTCTCACGGGAGGCGTTGAGTGAGTGAACCTCACTCAACGCCATGGTTGTTTTGGTGTTGAGTGAGGTTAGCTCACTCAATGTCATAGCTGTTCTTACGGAGGGCATTGAGTGAGTGAACCCCACTCAACGCCATGGTGGTTTCTGGCGCTGAGTGAGGCTAACTCACTCAATGCCAAGGTTAGGCGTCGAGTGAGTGGGTCTCACTCAACGCCTTGCCGTGTTGAGTCATCTCAACGTTTTTCCCTTACCTTGATTTTCTTCCCCGAGTGTATTTCTTGATTTTGAGGTTCCTTGTCAACTATTTTCTTTCTTTTCCAAAAAAGGCCGAATCGTGGGTCGTGGTTAGTAGTGGTGGTTTGAAGCTCTTAATTGGGGAGGTGTTGTGTAATTTAGCCAAGGCCACCCTTTTTCTTTTATCTTGCTCAAGGTACGGGCTGGGCAAGGGGGTGGGAGGTCCCTAGTGCTTTCATATGTAGACCCTTGAGCTTGGTTTCTTGGAAATAGTGGTTGGGGGACTGAGTTTGCCTCCAACCCGGATCCGCGATGTTTTTGCTACAACCATCTCTCACAGCTTAGGGTGTTAGACGTTTCTTTCTTGGTAGATTGTAGCATTTGGGCTCATGGGAGCCTTGTTGACTCTCTAGCTTTTGGGCAGAGTCACTGGTGTGTCCTCGCACTTGGTGCACTTTCTTCTTTTTGCCTTGCCTTGGGCAGTTGTGACTGTTATTGCTTTGTTTTCCTCTTTTACTTATATTCTGGTTGACACTTTCGAGCAATCTTCTTGTTTTGCTTGCTGAGGTATTCTTTCTTCTTTGAATGCCTCAGGTTCTGGTTAGTAGCCGCTCTGGCGGCTAGTGATGTTGTGGCATTGCTGGGGGTCTCTTGGACCTTAGAGATCCTTCTGGTTTTGTTTAGTGAGATAGTTTTCTGCACTTTTTTTACAGACATACATATTTGCCAGTGGGTTCGTGTCAGGTTGTTGGCGCCCACTGGTAGTGTTTACCTTTGTACTAGATCTATTACTTTTGCTGCTACCATTTTCAGGAGATAGTCTACTTGCTCTTGGGAGGATTTATGCTAGGTTGCTAGTTATTTTGAAACTACAACTATTATTGTAAGTATATTGTATGATCAGCATGTTTTATAAAAGTAAATCACTATTTTCCAAACAACGTATAAAGATCATTTTCTTCTATATAATATAAATTAAATGTAGAGTCTTGCATAGCATAAGTAGGTCCTCTTAGGGCTCTTATGCACTTCTTAGGATGTCAAACCTGAATAAAGTATTTTTCCGCAGCGCTTAAGTATAGTTTTTAACTGTGGACTAGGTGATCCACCGAGCCGAGGGATACGACCTCTAAAATTTAATTGATTTTCTAATCATTAAACTCATGAATTTCTTTCATAAAGTATAGTAGATGGTTTTGCCTGAGCGTCAGCAGTTATCCCCTACTTGATGTGGATTCATGACGCGTGTTTTCTCAAACTCTGATAATTCTTTAATTCGGAGAAAATACGGGTTGTGACATACTCTCTCACAGATATCTGACCTGAATGGTATAAATTGTGCCAATCCTATCCTAGGATGAGCCGGAGTAATACACAACTTTCCTCTATGCAAATGAAGATGTCCTCTCTTGGGGCCCAGAACATGATGGGGGTAGACCCGCAAATAATTCTTCATTGTTTAAATACTAATTCTTCTTGCAGGCTAGTAATCCAAAAGAAGCGTACTTCTCCCCGAAGTGGCTCTAGGAAATTGAGGAAGAGGTGTTAAAAATATGGGAAGCACAACCCATCCTTAAAGCAGAGTACCCAACATGGCTTGCTAATGTGGTCATTTTGAAGAAGACCTCGGGGAAGTGGCGAATGTTCGTTGACTACAACAACCTCAACCAAGTGTGCCTAAAGGATAGCTTCCCCCACTTGTGGATTGATCAACTCTTTGATGCAACTACTATTCATGAACTCCTTAGCTTTATGGTTGCATATTTGGGGTACAACCAGATCAAGATGAATCCCGTGGATGAAAAACATACCGCCTTTAGAACAGACAAAGGAGTATACTATTTTAAAGTGATGTTGTTCGTCCTAAAAACTTCATTGTAACCGACCAAAGACTGATGAACAAAGTGTTTACAGACCTCATTGGACAAACAACGAAAGTATATTTGGATGATATACTAGTGAAGAGTGCCGGTCATCGTGAACACCTAGAATACTTGGAGAAGTGCTTTAAATTCCTCTGCTATTTCCAGATGAGGGACAATCCCAGCAAATGTGCATTTGGTGTGATATTGGGGAAGTCTTTGGGTTTTATGGTGCCTACTAGGGAATTAAGGCCAGCCCCAAAAAGATCAAGTCATTGGAGTACATGTTGTCCCCTCACTCCATCATGGGGGTTCAATACCTAAATGGGAGGATCACAACACTCTCTCAATTTTTATCAAGAATAGGAGACAAGTACCTCCCCTTATTCAAGATTCTCAGGGGGCATGCAAATCTAATTTCTAGTGGATGGACGAATGTCAAACTTCCTTCAACATCCTTAAGTAGAACTCTGCCTTACCCCGACTACTCTCCAAACTTGTCCCAAGAGAAGTTTTGTGCCTATATCTGGCAGTGTCTCTTATTACACTCATCTCAATACTAGTTATGGATGAAGAGGGATTTCAGTGCCAAATATACTACCTTACATGGTCCTGACAGACACAGAGACCAGATATCCTACAACAGAAAAAGATGGTCTTGGTTCTCATTTTTTCAACAAAAGAACTCTGGCCATACTTCCAATCTCATACTGTGAAAGTACTAACACATGTGTCACTATAAGAAATCCTCTATAAGCTAGAAGTATCCATAAAATTAGTGAAGTGGGCAGTGGAGCTTGATGATTTTGGCATACAGTTCCTATCCCTACTAGTACCAAGTCTTATGTACTAGCTGACTACGTCGTGGAGTGTACCATCCCTCCGAAAGTTTCCCATGCCAATGATAGCGCTCTCGCCTGCTGGAATATTTTCATTGATGGTGAATCAGGATCTGATAGAGCAGGTATGTGGTTGTTGCTAGTAAGCCTCGAGGAGATCACATGTAGTTTTGTCTCAGGATGATATTCCCAGCCACAAACATTATCGTAGAGTATGAAGCTTTGATCCTCTATCTTTATCTCTTCGTTGATTGTATGGTGGAGAACCTGACGATACATAATGATTCTCTGCTGTGGTCTCTCATGTCAATGGAGACTATGAGGCGAAAAATGACCAGTGGGAACAATACATCCAACTCACGAGGTATCTCATCCTAAAGATCCCATCACATCAAATATTACACATTCCCAGGGAGCAAAACTCTAAAGTTGACACACTCTCCAAGCTTTCGACATCCCCCTCTAGCTACCAGTTAAGGCGGCTCTGAGTGGAAGAAGTCAAGATCCCCAACATTCAAGGGTCGTGGGAGATCATTATAATCAACAAAAAATGGCCTTAGTTGATAAGCACCTTCCACACCTACATCGATAATGGGCATCTTCCAAAAGAATGTATGGAGATATGCCAAGTATGAATGTGTGCCTTCACATTCTCTATCATCGAAGGGGATCTCTAAAAAATATGCTTTCTCTGTGCCCTACTTGAAGTGTCGACCAATGTCCGAAGTAGAATACACCTTTAGGGAAGCCTACGAGGAAATTTGAAGAAAAAAATTATGTGTCAAGTCCATAGCCCTTATAATCATATACTATGGGTTTTATTGGCCTACTATGAAGAAGGGCGTAAATGAGTTCGTTCAAAGGTGAAGAATTAATCACCTTGAGGCCAATATTTCTCACTAGCCGCTTATCAGCCTCACAATGCTATAGAGCACCTAGAAATTTTCGTAGCGGGTAATCGGTCTACTCAGTCCCTTCCCCTAGGACTCCTTACAATTCATCATCCTAGCAGTAGATAACTTCACCAAGTGGTTCAAGGTTGAACCCCTTACCAAATTATGTAAGAGAATGACAAGAAGTTTGTCTGGAAAAATATCATTTGCTGCTTTTACATCCCTGTGGTAATCATTTCTAAAAATGACACAGTTCATCAGAAAGGCATTCACCAAGATGTATAAAAATTTGAAGATCAGACTCCTCCATACGATAGTAGCACACCTGCATGAGAATTGCCAAAGGGGGTGACAAATTATACCATCCTTAAAGGGCTTAAGATGCACCTGCAAGAGGCAGGGAAAATGGTTAGACATGTTTCCTAATGAACTATGGGCTACCACACCACAGAGAGGAATTCGACAGGAGAAGCACCAAACAACCTTTAATCAATAACAAAGGCCGTCATCTCTATTTTTATCAGCTTCCTGAACCCCCACATGCTTACTTTTGCCCTAGAGAAAAACAAAAGGCTGATTTGGGAGAACCTTGGCCTAGTCACATAAATTATTGATAGAGTTGCACAATGCATCTATGTCTACCAAAGCTATATGGAACGGCTCTATGATAGAAGATTAAATCCCAGACAGATCAACATCGGGGATGTCATCTGAAGGGTCGAAGGAGTTAGAAGAGATCATCAAAAGGAAAAGCACTCATCAGCACGGGAAGGGCCCTATCTCATTATCGTGATGGTAAATCCTAGAACATTCAAGCTCATATCAACAAAAGGAAAAAAAACTCTCCCCCCATACTTGGAACGCGCAAAACTGATGTTGCTTCTAATAATAACATCTTATATCTTACCATGTAACAAACTATGAGCTAAAACTCATGCAGTTACCTTTTAATGATTATCATTATCTTATGATTTAAACTATTTTATCTCACTAAGAAAATGACCAAAGTGTAAAGCTACGCTCCTGGTTAGACAAGGGAAAAGGACCCTACACTGAAATAACAAGCTCACGTCCCCCCAACACAAGGGTATGCCCCCATCATGGTTGGCAATAACAAAACAACAATGGGTAAGGCCACGCTTCTAGTTATACATGGCTAAATTACTCTGCACTAACATAGCAAGAACATTCACCTCCATCGCCAAGGCTTGCCCCCTTCACAGTAGCACCAAAAAAGCATCAATGGGTAAGGCCGCGCTCCTAGTTAGATAGGGATAAAAACCTTACAATGGTACAACAAGGATGCACCCCACCTTCGCTTGGTCCTTCTCCCCATGCGGTCGATACCAATAAAACAACAATAAATAAGGCGATGCTTTGGGTTAGACATGGTTAAATGAGCCAACACCGGAATAGCATTTATCACATGCATATGCATCATAATTATTCAATCATCTCTACCGAACTTTGTTTCACAAACCTCCATGTATTCGCAATAAGTACTCTTTCCAAAACTTATTAATCATGCAAGAGGTGATCACATTATCATCAACTATTTACCAACTGATTTCTCGAGTATTCAATTCGGAGAATAAAGAAATCATCCAAATATTAATACATCACGGCTACGTGCCATAGTTTACAAAAATTGGCATTCGAAATCTACAGTCCACCAAAAATTACGAGCAACCCCAAATCAGAAAGGTATTTTAAAGGGATACAACTTCCGTGTTTAGCATGGGTTCAAATCTGATGCACCCTGCAATGCATCATAGTATTTTTATGTATTTTTTTATGCATCATAGTATTTTATTTCAACGCATTTTATTTTATGTACTCATCTCATTTCATGTGCTTATTGGCTCATCGGTTTGACCGGTCGATAAGACCTTGAATAAAAGGGTCAAGTATCATTTGTAATAGGACGATAACGGCAAGCCCAAATTAATCAAGTTAGATGCATAAATTTCAAATTTAAATTGCATTGCCCTCATTCAGGAAATGATTGTTTGGAAGGTACAATTAAAAGGAAAATTAGTTTATTTGGCAAAATGTGTAATAGGAAGAAAATAATACAAGTGATATTTTGGGCCATTAAAAAATTCCCCACCGGGAGAGAAGAGAAGAAGACTAGACAAAGTGGGAAACCAAATTCTCGTTTCATGCTGCTTGCCGGTAGACGCCATCCAACGAGTCTTGTTTCTGCCGCTGCAAAGTGTTCCGCTGCTGCAAAGTGTTCCGCCGCTGCGACTAGAGGAGGGGCTACGCTCGGTCTTGTCGCCAGAAGTCAAAGACGCATCGCCGTACCCGACAGATTCCAGTATCGCTGATCTCCACACCAGATTCCCTCTCCAGGCCACTGTTGACCTCGGAACACCTTTCTGATGGCCTGGAGATCTCGCGTGTCGTAACTCTGCCCTTCCCCTCTGGTCGCAAGATCTGAAAGCCCATCGGTAGTCGACAGTCGGCGATCGTGTCCTCTTGTTTGTTGAAGTATTGCAAAGTAACCATTCAGCCACCTGCAACTGCTTGGTATACTCGTTTCCTCCCTGGCATTAGTAGTAAATTTATACATCTAACTTAAAAAACTTTGGGCTTGTCGTAGTGCTCGCTTTGCTAACAATATTGCTATCTCATTAATTATTGCGTATAATTTTGGCTTGTGGTTGCATAACTCATGTGGAAGATTCGAATCATAAAACATGTGGGCGTTCTATCCGAGCAAAATTAACGAATTTCTCAAAGCTCTGAGCAATGAAGACAAAAATTACACACGTGAAAATTTGATTTGGCCGCTCGTCCCTCGTGATCTTTGAAATCAAAACCCTAAATTTCTATTTTCATTAAAAGGTATTTTTCTTTAATCAAAATTTAATTATTTTCCGAAACCCTAAATTTGAGTCTACATCAGTTTGGTATTTGAGGAGTTGATTCACTTCTACCGTGGATCTGTCGATCCGTCGATTTTAATTTTTCCTTAAAACAAAAGGAAAAAAATTATTATTATTTTTATCCTTATTTTAAAAAGAAAAAAAATTAATTTAAATTAAAATTTCTATTTTTATCGTTATAATATCAAAAAAAAGTTTTGTATTTCTTTCATAAAAATCAATTTTCTCCCGCTCGGGAGCACTCTTTTTTTAAAATAAATTTTTATTAACCAAAAAAATATTATGAAATTTACGATGGAAAATCAGGTCGATCAATTAGAGAACATCGTAGGAGAGTTGGCCCGACGTATGAGTGATTTGATGAAAACTGTCGAAACTCTCACCACTGGTATGGGTAGTATCACACATATCATGAACGGACTGCGCACTTTGGTTAATAATATCGAAGCAACTATCCACGTCAACCAAACACCTGCCCTAGTGGTTGAAAATGACCCTGACCATAGACCTTGGGAACTCGCACACCCTGACCCGGAAGCACATAACGTACCACGTCACCAACCCCGGGACATGGGAATCAAACTGGATGTCGGTGACTTCAAAGGGAGAATTGAACCTGAGAGTTGCTTAGAGTGGTGCGAACGGATGGATCGTTACTTAGTTTGGAAGCAACTGCCTCCAACCAGGCAAGTAGAGTACGCTGTCCTTTGGCTTAAAGGATCTGCATTAGTTTGGTGGGGACAGTTAGAATGGTCTAGGTTCAATTTAGACATGCCCCCGATCACAACATGGAATGACTTCAAAACTCAACTGCATAAGAGATACGTTCCATCTAACTATATGCAAACCCTGTATCAGAAATTTCATAATTTACGTCAGGACAAATTATATATCGATGAATACACAAATGAGTTCCTAGTCCTACGGTCTCGCCCCAACCTCAGAGATGACGATGACATGACTGTTTCCCGCTATCTGAATGGGTTATGCTATTCCATCTGAGATCAGTTGGAACTCCTTGATTACAAGGATTTAGGAGAGGTTACGAGTCGCGCACGTAGAGTGGAGGCATTGTAGAAGATAACATCTGTAAATAAGTCTACTGACAAGCCCCACCCAACTCATACTTTCACTCCTATCGGACCCTCTCGATCGGTGGCATCCACAAGCACCACAACACTCCTTGCCCCTCCCGATAAGGGCAAGGAGAATACATGCGCTAGACTCCAACCTAGGACGTTTAGATGTTTTAAGTGTATGGAGCCGGGCCATAAGTCTTCTGAGTGTCCGTGACGCCACTTCGTCGCCATCATCGATTCTGAGAGTGGTCAGAACCTGAGTATGGAGTATTCCTTAGTGATTCCCAGACAGACCCGACCCTGAGACTGAGTTAGAGAGTGAGTATGAAGTTGAGGGAGAACAACCTGAGCAGTTAGTGTCTGTTCTCCAACATAGTCTCCTTACTCCCAGACCCCTACTAACGACGACTGGTTTAGAAACAATATCTTTCATACCATCGCCCGCATATAGGGATAGTTCTCCTCCATCATTATAGACAGTTATAGTATGATGAACTTTGTTTCTACACGCATGGTGGATTAGGTGAAATTAAAAACACATCCCTTGGGAAAACCTTACAGTCTGGCATGGGTCACTAGTAGCACTACCATTCCTATCATGCACCAGTGTCTCGTAGAGTTTTCCATAGGCAGTACGTATCAGGACGTTGTATGGTGTCATGTAGCTACTATCGAGGTCTGTCACATCCTGCTAGGATGACCTTGGCAGTATGATAAGCATGTAATTCATGATGGTATAAAGAACACTCACTCCTTCGAGCGCAATGGTCACAAGATCGTTCTTCTCCCTCAGAATAATGGTCTTGTTCACAGAGCCCCATAGAGGACTTCACCCCATTCTACCACTGTCTCCGCAATATCCTTCCCCTTCGCCACCAAGTTATTGACAGGGTCCCAGTTCCAAGAGGAGACTAGGGATAACAAGGTTGTTTATATGTTTTCTAATATTGACACCACCCCCGCTACATTAAACATCCCTAGCACGGTGCGACTCCTCCTATATGAGTTCTCTGAGATCATGCCGGAGGAGCTTCCCGATCAGCTACCCCCGATGAGAGACATACAACATTGCATAGACCTCATACCAGGAGTAGTTTACCTTATTTGACCCACTATCGCATGAGTCTGCAAGAGCGTGAGGAGCTACATAGGCAGGTTACCGATCTGATTTCAAAGGGTCACATTAAGGAAAGTATGCGTCTGTGTCATCGCCGTTCTTCTAGTTCCTAAGAAAGATGGGACATGACGTATGTGTGTGGATAGTCAAGCAATTAATAAAATCACGATCAAGTATCGCTTTCCGATTCTCCAATTGGATGACATGCTAGATATGCTCAGTGGATCCCATGTCTTTTCAAAGATTGACTTAAGAAGTGGATACCACCAGATTAGGATTCGACCTGGGGATGAATGGAAGACTACATTTAAGACTAAGAAAGGATTGTACGAGTGGCTGGTGATGCCCTTTGGTCTCTCCAATGCACCCAGTACATTTATGCGAGTGATGAATCAAGTGCTTAGGCCACTAATAGGAGTTTGCGTAGTGGTATACTTTGGCGATATTTGGATTTATAGCACTGATCAGGATTAGCACATGACCCATCTTAGGCAGGTCTTACAGATCCTATGAGAAAATAAGCTATTTATAAACTTGAAGAAATGCACCTATTTGACTGATAGAATCACCTTCTTAGGATATATCGTTTCATCTGAGGGAATTAGAGTTTATAGAGAGAAGGTTAAGGCAATAGAATCATGACCTAGCACTAAGAAGATTACTAAGGCTCAAGGATTTTTTGGGCTAGCATCTTTTTATCAGCAGTTTATTCGAAACTTTAGCACCATTGTAGCATCAGTGACTGATTGTCTGAAGAAGGGATTGTTAATTTGGACTAAAGAATCCGAGCGAGCGTTTCTTTTGGTTAAAGAGAGACTCACCATTTTCAATCATCTCTACAAAACTTCGTTTCACAAACCTCCAAGCACTCGCAACAAGTACTATTTCAAAAACTTATTAATCATGCAAGAGGTGATCACATTATCATCAACTATTTGCCAACCGATTTCCCGAGTAATCAATTCGGAGAATAAAGAAATCATCCAAATATTAATACATCACGACTACGCGCCACATTTTACAAAAACTGGCATTCGGTAAGCTACAGTCCACCAAAAATTACGAGCAACCCCAAATCGGAAAGGTATTTTCAAGGGCTACAACTTCCGTGTTTGTCCTGGGGTCCAAATCTGATGCACCCTGCAATGCATCATAGTATTTTTATGTATTTCTTTATGCATCATAGTATTTTATTTCAACGCATTTTATTTCATGTACTCATCTCATTTCACGTGCTTATTGGCTCAACGGTTTGACCGGCCGATAAGACCTTGAATAAAACGGTCCAGTATTATTTGTAATATGATGATAACGGCAAACCCAAATTAATCAAGTTAGATGCATAAATTTCAAATTTAAATCGCACCGGCCTCATTAAGGAAATGATTATTTGGAAGCTTCAATTAAAAGGAAAATTAGTTTTTTTTGGTAAAATATGTAATAAGAAAAAAATAACATAAGAGATATTTTGGGCCATTAAAAAACACCCTACCGCGAGAGAAGAGAAGAAGACCGGACAAAGTGGGAAACCAATTTCTCGTTTCCTGCTACTTACAGGTGGACGCCATCACACGAGCCTCATTATTTCCGCCACTAAAAAGTGTTCTGCCAATGCAAAGTGTTTCGTCGCTGTGACCAGAGGAGGGGCTATGCTCCGTCTTGTCGCCAGAACTCAAAGACGCACCGCCTCACCCGACCGATTTCAGTATCGCCGATCACCGCCGCAGATTCCCTCTCAAGACCTCTGTCGACCTCATAACACCTTTCCGACGGCCTGGAGATCTCGCGCGTCGTCACTCTGCCCTTCCCCTTCGATCGCAAGATCTGAAAGCCCATCGGCAGTCGACAGTTGGCTATTGTGTCCTCTTGTGCGTGGAAATATTGGAAAGTAACCATTCAGCCACCTGCAAGTGCTCTTGGTATACTCGTTTCCTCCCTGGCAATTGTAGTAAATTTATGCATCTAACTTAAATAACTTTGGGCTTGTTATAGCGTTCGCTTTGCTAACAATATTGTTATCTCATAAATTATTGCGTGTAATTTTGGCTTGTGGTTTCATAACTCACATGGAAGATTCGAATCATAAAACACGTGGGTGTTCTATCCGAGCGAAATTAATGAACTTCTCAAAGCTCAGAGAGATTATGGCAAAAATTACGCACGCGAAAATTTGATTTGGTCGCTTGGCCCTCGTGATCTTTGAAATAAAAACCCTACATTTCTATTTTCATTAAAACGTAATTTTCTTTAATCAAAATTTAATTATTTTCCAAAATCCTAAATTTGAGTTTACATCAGTTTGGTATCAGAGGATTCGATTCACTTCTACCATGGATTGGTCGATTTTAATTTTTCCTTAAAACAAAAGAAAAAAATATTATTTTTATTTTTATCCTTATTTAAAAAAGAAAAAAAAATTAAATTAAAATTTCTATTTTTTATCCTTATAATATCAAAAACAAAATTTTGTTTTTCCTTCATAAAAATTAATTTTCTCTTGCTCGGGAGCACTCTTTTTTTTAAATAAAATTTAATCAACCAAAAAAATATTTTGAAATTTTCAATGGAAAATCAAGTCGATCAATTAGAGAACATCGTAGGAGATTTGGCCCGACGCATGAGTGATTTGATGAAAACAGTCGAAACTCTCACCACCGGTATAGGTAGTGTCACACATATCATGAACGGACATTGCACTTCGGTTAATAATATCGAACCAACCTTCCACGTCAACCGAACACCTACCCTAGTGGTTGAAAACGACCCTGACCATAGACCTCGATAACTTGCACACCCCGACCCAGAAGCACATAACGAACCATGGCACCAACCCTGTTGGGACATGGGAATCAAACTGGATGTCGGTGACTTCGAAGGGCGAATCGAGCCTGAGAATTGATTAGAGTGGTGCGAAAAGATGGATCGTTACTTAGTTTGGAAGCAACTGCCTCCAACCAGGCAAGTAGAGTATGCCGTCCTTAGGCTTAAAGGATCCACGTTAGTTTGGTGGTGACAGTTAGAATAGTCTAGGTTCAATTTAGGCATGCCCCCGATCACAAAATGGAACGATTTCAAAACTCAATTGCATAAAAGATACGTTCCATCTGACTATATGCAAATCCTGTATCGAAAATTTCATAATTTACGTCAGGACAAATTATGTATCGATGAAAACACAAATGAGTTCCTAGTCCTGCAGTCTCTCCTCGACCTCAGAGATGACGATGACATGACCGTTTCCTGCTATCTGAATGGGTTACGCTATACCATCCGAGTTCAGTTGAAACTCCTTGATTACAAGGATTTAGGAGAGGTTACGAGTCGTGCAAGTAGAGTAGAGGCATTGCAGAAGAGAACATCTGGGAATAAGTCTACTGACAAGCCCCACCCAACTCATACTTTCACTCCTGTCGGACACTCTCGATCGGTAGCGTCCACAAGCACCCCAACACTCCCTGCCCCTCCCAACAAGGGCAAAGAGAATACAGGCACTAGACTCCAACCTGAGATGTTTAGATGTTTTAAGTGTATGGAGTCAGGCCATAACTATTCTGAGTGACTGCGACGCCACTTCGTCGCCATCATCAATTCTGAGAGTGGGTCAGAACCTGAGTATAGAGTATTCCTTAGTGATTCCCAGATGGACCCGACCCATGAGACTGAGTTAGAGAGTGAGCACGAGTTTAGGGAGAACATCCTGAGCAGTTAGTGTGTGTTCTCCAACATAGTCTCCTAACTTCCAAGACCCCTACTGACGATGACTGATTGAGAAACAATATCTTTCATACCACCTCCCGCATACAGGGACAGTTCTGCTCCATTATTATAGAAAGCTATATTATGGAGAACTTTGTTTCTCAACACATGGTGGATAAGTTGAAATTAAAAACACATCCCTTAGGAAAACCCTACAGTCTGGCATGGGTCACTAGTACACTACCATTCCTATCACGCACTAGTGTCTCGTAGAGTTTTCCATAGGCAGTACGTATCAGGACATTGTATGGTGTCATGTAGTTACTATCGAGGTCTATCACATCATGCTAGGACGACCTTGGCAGTACGATAGACACGTAGTTTATGATGGTGTAAAGAACTCTCACTCCTTTGAGCGTAATGATCGCAAGATCGTTCTTCTCCCTCAAAAGAATGGTCTTATTCCCAAAGCCCCGAAGAGGACTTCACCCCATTCTACCACTATCTCCATGATATCCTTCCCCTTCGCCACTATGTTTCTGACAGGGTCCCAGTTCCAGGAGGAGATGAGGGATAGAAAGGTCATCTATATGTTATCTGATATTGACACCACCCCCGCTACATTAGACATCCTTAGTATGGTACGACCCCTCATAGATGAGTTCTATGAGATCATGTCGGAGGAGCTTCCCGATCAGCTACCCCCTAAGAAAGACATACAATATTGCATAGACCTCATACCAGGAGTTAGTTTACCACATTTTCCCCACTATTGCATGAGTCTAAAAGAGCATGAGGAGCTACATAGGCAGGTGACCTATCTGATTTCGAAGGGTCACGTTAGAGAGAGTATGAGTCTGTATGTCGTCGTTGTGCTTCTAGTTCCTAAGAAAGATGGGACATGGCATATGTGTGTGGATAGTCAAGCGATTAATAAAATCACAATCAAGTATCTCTTTTTGATTCCTTGAATAGATGACATGCTAGATATGCTCAGTGGATCCAGTGTATTTTCAAAGATTGACTTAAGAAGTGGATACCACCAGATTAGGATTTGCCCTGGGGATGAATTGAAGACTGCATTTAAGACTAAGGAAGGATTGTACGAGTGGCTGGTGATGCCCTTTGGTATCTCCAATGCACCGAGTACATTAATGCGAGTGATGAATCAAGTTTTTAGGCCACTAATAAGAGTTTGCGTAGTGGTATACTTTGACGATATTTTGATTTATAGCACTGATTAGGATCAACATATGACCCATCTTAAGCAGGCTTTAGAGATCCTATGAGAAAATAAGCTATATATAAACTTGAAGAAATGCACCTTTTTTACTGATAGCCTGACCTTCTTACGATATATCATTTCTTTTGAGGGTATTAGAGTTGGTAGAGAGAAGGTCAAGGCGATAGAATGATTGTCTAGCCCTAAGACGATCACTGAGGCTCGAGGATTTCATGGGCTAGCATCTTTTTATCAGCAGTTTATTCGAAACTTTTGCACAATTATAACACCAGTGACTGATTGTCTGAAGAAGGATTGTTTATTTGGACTGAAGAAGTCGAGCGAGTGTTTATTTTGGTTAAAGTGGGACTCACAAGTGCACCTATGTTAGCGCTGCCTGATTTTTAGAAAATTTTTGAGGTTGATTGTGACGCATCGATCGTAGGCATTGGCACAGTTTTAAGCCAGAAGGGTCGACCCATCACATTCTTTAGTGAGAAGCTAAATGAGGCGAAGATTATATATTCCACCTCTGAATTAGAGTTTTACTCTATCGTTCAGGCTCTCCAACATTGGAGACACTACCTGATTCAGCGCGAGTTTGTGTTGAACACTAATCATGAGGCTCTGAAGCATCTGAACTCCCAAAAGGAGCTCAGACGACATGCCAAGTGGGTTGCATACCTCTAGGAGTTCACGTTTCACTTAAAGCACAAACCTAATGTCACGAATTGAGTTGTTGACACACTTAGTTGACGCACTCATTTGCTTGTCACGCTGTAGCCGTGCATTACTGACTTAGACTCACAGCGAAACTTATACTCCACTGATCCTTTTTTCCGCGATATTTGGATCTCATGTCAGCACAGTAGGATAGATCCCCCCACAAAGTACGTCATGAGTGAGGGTTATTTGTTTAGGGGCACTCGCCTTTGCATTTGCGAAAGACGACTTTGATAGAGACTACTTAGAGAGATCCACTCGTCTGGATTAGGTGGACACGTAGGCCAGTCCAAATTATTAGATCTCGCCTGTGCACTTTATTATTGGCAAAATATGAAGCGTGATATAACTAAATTCAATAGGCACTGCACCACCTGCCAGATGTATAAAGGGCATTCTCAAAACACAGGATTATACACCCCCTTACCGATATCTGAGCGACCATGGGATATCTCGATGGACTTCGTGGTAGGACTTCCTCGCACTCAGAGGAAGGTTGACTCTACTTTCGTAATCATAGACCGTTCTTCAAAGATGACACACTTTATTCCGTGTAGGAAAACCTCTAGTGCAGTACAAGTCACTGAACTCTTTTTTAGAGAAATCGTTAGATTGCATGGCATTCCTAGGTCGATCACTTCTGATAGAGATACTTGATTTATGGAATATTTTTGGAAGACACTTTGGGCCCGACTAAGTACCAAACTCAAATTTAGCAGCGCATATCACCCTCAGACCAATGTGCAAACTGAGGTCGTTAATTAGAGTTTGGGGACCTTCTCAGGTGTTTGACTGGAGAGAATCCGAAACAATGAGACCTTATACTACGACAAGTTGAATTTGCATTCAATAATTCTATTAATCTCTCCACTACTAAGTCTCCTTTCAAGATTATTTATGGATTCCCTATACCTCATTTACTTGATCTCCACTCTCTTCTGATTCATGAACGCATTTCCTTTGACGCGCAAGCCCCTGTTGATTATTTAAAAGAATTACATAAATCTATTGCAAATAAATTGCGAGTGACTTCATGGCCGATCGTCATCGTCGGGAGTTGTACTTTTCAAAAGGAGATTAGGTGTTTGCTAATTTCAGGAAGCAGAGATTCACTCCGGGTACATACCACAAGTTATAGTAGAGGAAGTTTGGTCTTTTTCAAGTCCGGAAGCGCATTAGTGAGAATGTGTATCTCCTAGATTTGCCCATTGAATTCGGTACTTCGCCAATATTTAACGTGGCAGATCTGACGCCATACTATGGAGATTCTCCTAGCTCCAGCCCGAGTCCACCGACGACAGCTCTAGAGATACCACAAGACTTGGCTCAATTGCAGACCCCCACCACCGAGAAGATAGATCAGGTTCTTAATGTACGAGAGTATTGTACTCGCCAAGGGACTTATCAACGCTACTTGGTCTCCTGACAGGGACGGGGCATCACAGATTGTTCATGGATCAGCACTGACGAGCTACGACACCGCCACCCAAATCTTTCTGTCGTCAGTCTTTGCGAGTTCTCATCGGGGTAGAGCGCTTTCAACTCCAGGGGAATTGATGCCCCTGCAATGCATCATAGTATTTTTAGGTATTTTTTGTATGCATCATAGTATTTTATTTCAATGCATTTTATTTCATGTACTCATCTCATTTCATGTGCTTATTGGCCCATCAGTTTTACCGGTTGATAAGACCTTGAATAAAATGGTCCAATATTATTAGTAATAGGACGATAACGGCATGCCCAAATTAATTAAGTTAGATGCATAAATTTCAAATTTAAATCGCACCGGCCTCATTCAGGAAATGATTGGTTGGAAGCTTCAATTAAAAGGAAAATTAGTTTTTTGGCAAAATGTGTAATAGGAAGAAAATATTACAAGAGATATTTTGGGCCATTAAAAAACTCCCCACTTGGAGAGAAGAGAAGAAGACCGGACAAAGTGGGAAACCAATTTCTCATTTCCTGCTACTTTTCGGTCGACGCCATCCCGCGAGTCTCGTTTCCACCACTGCAAAGTGTTCTGCTGCTACAAAGTATTCCACCATTGCGACCTGAGGAGGGGCTACGCTCGGTCTTGTCGCCAGAAGCCAAATACACACCGCCTCACCCGACAGATTCCATTATCTCTGACCACCGCACCAGATTCCCTCTCCAAACCATCGTCGACCTCGAAACACCTTTCCGACAGCCTGGAGATCTCGCACGTCATCACTCTTCCCTTCCCCTCTGATCGCAAGATCTAAAAGCCCATCGGCAGTCGACAGTCGGCTATCGTGTCCTCCTGTACGTGGAAGTATTGGAAAGTAAACATTCAGCCACTTGCAAGTGCTTGGTATACTCGTTTCCTCCCTGGAATTAGTAGTAAATTTATGCATCTAACTTAAATAACTTTTGGCTTGTCGTTGTGTTCACTTTGCTAAAAATATTTTTATCTCATGAATTATTGCGTATAATTTAGGCTTGTGGTTGCATAACTCTCGTGAAGTATTCAAATCATAAAACACGTGGGCATTCTATCTGAGTGAAATTAACAAAATTCTCAATGCTCAGTGCGATGACGGCGAAAATTATGCACACGAAAATTTGATTTGGTCGTTCGGCCCTCATGATCTTTGACATCAAAACCCTAAATTTCTATTTTCATTAAAAGGTATTTTTCTTTAATCAAAATTTATTATTTTCCAAAACCCTAAATTTGAGTCTACATTAAAATCCAAATCCATCACGCCTGAAATTGGGTTTCAGTCTAGCCGTGTACACTTAGACAGAACCAACCTGCACTTAAATTATTACAACGCAGCAACTTCGGCTGCACTTTCACGGAGCTACAGAAGTCCCTCGAAAACATGTAACCATACGTTGGAAAGGTCTTTCTGAGTGCTATAACTTTCATGTTGAAGTCTGCTGCGCACAGAAAAATAGATTTCTATATAACACTTTTGCACACACCGTAAGGATGTACGAATGGTATCGGTTCATCTCCTTCCTCCAGCCATCACACAAAACACGTCCAAATTCTCTCTTCCCTTTCTTCCTCATCAGACCACGGTTCATTACAAGTTCAAGTACTCCATCTTTGTAATGAAGAGAGGAGATGATTGAAAATATTCATGCGGAGATCGACGTCCTAGAACGAAATTTCTAGCATGGTTCCTTCCTAGGAAATCTCCATTAAACTCCCAAATCAAGCTATCTTGAGTCGATGTCTCTCCTACACTTTGGATCAAAAGATCTAGCAATAAGGGAGAGGATAGGAAGCTCACCTGGTTGCCAGCCATGGATCGTGTCCTTCTCCTTCGCGGTATGGTGTGTTTGGTCTTCCGGTGTTCGGTCCGTCGTTCTTTAGGAAGAATGAAAGTCGGTCGATCCAAGCTTATAAGATTGGGGTTTCTAACGTGTGGCTGGTGATTTAGGGTTAAAGATCATCTTGTCACGTATCATCCTCTCATTGGACCGCACTTAATATATCATAAAATAAGTTTCTAAAAAGATAAAACGATGTACTGTACAAATTTGGAAGTACCGTAAAAGACTTGGTCGTGCACAGAGTCAACATAGAAAAATACTAAGTCCATTAAGTCCGTTACACGAATCATCTCGACAAATACATGAGTCCACTTGACGAATCTCTCAGCGAGTTTCATAAGTCCACTTGAGTTCACTTGACAAATTCGTCGAGTCCTCTCGACGAATTCTCGAGTACTTTTGACGAATCATGTCAAAAGATTTCACAAGTCCACTCAAATTCACTTGATGAATTCGTTGAGTCCTCTCGATGAATTCTCGATTCCTTGCGACGAATCATCCAAATAGATTTCACAAGTCCACTCGAGTTCACTCGACAAATTCGTTGAATCCTCTCGATGAATTCTCGAGTACTTTCGGCAAATCATCTCGACAGATTTCACAAGTCCACTCAATTTCACTCGATGAATTTGTCGAGTCTTCTCAAGTTCACTCGACGAATTCGTTGAGTCCTCTCAACGAATTCATGAGTCTTCTCGACTATTTCTCGAGTCATCTCGATGAATACACTCCAGGCCTCTCGAAAAATTTACAAGTCTTCTCGATTATTCCACTAATCTTCACTACAAATTCACTCCAAGCCTGATCTAACTGCCGACTCAAGTCACCATAGTGACACCGCAACACATATGAGGGGTTTAACTCGAAATAGGACGTTACAAATCCTATAAAAAAATAAAAGAGTTCATCCCCGAAATTGTGCTAAGTCTACGGGAAAACAAGTACGAAGAATAAAAGGTATGTGTTTAAATTTACCTTAGGGAAAGAACTATTGGTAGCGTTGTCATATAAGGTCCATAGGCTCCCAAGTATACTCCTCTTTCCCATAGTTGGACCACAAGACCTTCACTAATGGAACACTTTTTCTCCTCAGCCTTCATACTTCAGAATCTACTCTTCGCATAAGTTCTAGTTGAACAGATCTATCAGATGCCACAAGGCTAGATATAGCAGTGAAAAACTGCTCAGGCCGAAGTAGTGCTTTCCGAAGGGAAGACATATTAAATACATCATGTAGATTCTCTAATTCTTGTGGTATCTTCAGCCTATAAGCAAAGGGACCAATCTTCTCCAAAATGGTATAAGGTCCCATGAATCACGGTCTGAGCTTCTTCCTTCCATGAATACGTGATACCCCATGCATCAGCCTAATCTTTAGAAATACCTCATCACCCACTTGGAATTCCACCATCCTGTGTTTCGCATCATAGTACTTTGTCTGCCAGCACTGAGCCTCTAGCATGTGGTCTCGAATCAACATAATCATAGCATCAGTGTCATCGATATACTCCACTCCCAACACCTTAGGATCCCCGTCCTGAACCCATGATAAAGGGGTCTTGCATCTCCTACCATATAGTGCATCATAAGGTGTCATTTCGATGCTTTCTTGGTGTCTATTATTATATGAAAACTCTACCAACGGTAGAATTCTCTCCCATGGCTATCCCCTATCCAAAACTCATAACCGCAACAAATCATCCATTATTTTGATTGTCCTCTCAGACTGGCTGTCAGTCTGAGAGTGAAAAACTGTGCTAAAGGTAAGGAGAGAACCAAAATATGCTTAAACTACCTTCTATTCCTTAGAGGTGAAGAGACCATCACGATCCGAGACTATTGTCTTAGGCACCCCATGGTACCGAATGTTTTGTTCCATAAAGAGACATATCAATGCATAAAAATACGCCTCCTTCCTTATTGGGATAAACATGGCAACCTTTGTAAAGCGATCCACTATCACCAAAACTGAATCAATCCCTGAGCGAGATCGGGGAAGACCATGAACAAAATCCATTGAAATATCCTCAAACTTCCACTCTAGAATGGGAAACGATTGCAACAATCCACCAGGGCTCTTGCACCCCACCTTTACCTTCTAACAAGCCTCGCAGTACATAACATAGTATGTGACATCTCTCTTCACTCCTGGCCAAAACATGGTCCTCCGCAAGTCGGTGTACATTTTGGAAATTTCGGGATGCACAGAATACTTGGTGCAATGAGCCCCTCTCAAGATGTCTTCCCAAATCCTACCACCAACGGGAATATAAAGTCTGTCGTGGAAATGAATGAGATATTCATTTAGCGTATATCCTTCTGATGATCCTCCCACCATTACTTGAAAAACAGAGGCCAATGCAGCATCCTTTCCTTGCTCTTCTCGAATCCGATCTCGAATGTCACAAACTATACTCATGGTGGAAAGATACTCCATATTGGCCTCAGGACATGCCTTATACACCAGCATAATTTCCATCTCTCAAGTACTCTAGACATTATCATAGCCATTAACGTGGATTCCGATCTCGTCACGGGTTCCTTCCTGCTTAGAGCATCCGCCGCTGAGTTTGCCTTCTTGGGGTGATAGTTCAATGTAAGTTCATAATCCCATACAAACTCAACTCACCACCGTTGTCTCAAGTTCAAATCCTTCTGGGTGTGGATGTACTTCAAGTTCTTATGATCTAAAAAGATCTCGCAGTGGATGTCATATAAATAGTGTCTCCAAATCTTCAAAGCGAAGACCACTGCTCCCGGCTCTAAGTCATTTACTGGATTATTCACTTCATGCTTCTTGAGCTGTCTAGAAGTTTACACAATTACATGCCCGTGCTACATCAACACCGTCCCCATGCCCTGATAGGAAGCATCAGTATATATCCAGAATCCTTCCTTCCAAGTTGGTAGAGCAAGGAATGGTGCGGAGGTAAGATGGTTTTTCGACTCCTGAAATGCAGCTTCACACTTGGGTGTCTATACAAAAGATGCACCCTTCTTTGTCAATGCGGTGAGGGTAATGGCGATCTTCGAAAATCCTTCAACAAACTAGTACAAGAAAACTTCGCACGCCAGCCACTGACCTCAAAGGCGACCACTCCTCCACAACACACACCTTGTTCATATCTACTGCTAGTTCAACATCACTTATAATATATCCTAAGAAGGAAACTTCTCGGAGCCAAAAATCGAACTTACTGAACTTTGTAAACAAACAGTGTTCCTTTAGTTTCTTTAAAACTAAGGCCAAGTTCTCCACATGCTCCTCCTCTGTTATGGAGTAGACCAAAATATCATCAATAAATATAATGACAAAAGCATCCTAATACGGCTCAAACACCCTATTCATCAAACTCATAAATGCAGAAGGGGCATTTGTTAGTCCAAACGACATCACCGTGAATTTGTATTAGTCGTATCTCGAGCTAAATACTGTTTTCTGGATATCTTCTTCTTATATTCTTAACTAATAGTAACCCTAGCGCAAATCAAGTTTGGAAAACCAATGCGCTCCCACTAGCTAATCGAATAACTCGTCGATCCAAGGCAAATGATAGGTGTTCCGCACCGTCAGTCGGTTGAGCTCTCGGTATTCTATGCACAACCACAATGATCCATCCTTCTTCTTAACAAACAAAACAGGGGCTCCCCAGGGCGACGAACTGTAAAATATTTGTGATAAGTGGAAAACGGGAATCAGGTCACAGGAACACTCAACCAAAACCAAGTCAAATAAACCAGATGTAAATAGAATAGCAAGTAAATATTGTACTATCAAACTTCTTTACAATGCGAGGCATATAAGGAGAGACATGATTCTCCAATGCACCCGATGGAAGCAAAAAAATACAAGGTAAAAACTATCCGGGCGGATAGAACCATTAACCACCAACTCTGTCAAACTGAACTAAGGAGTCTGTTGAAGTTGTCAAGTCGCAAGATCGTAACCTAACCGTACGGACACCCCTTTATTCCAAGCTGAAGAACTCTATCTGCAATCTACAAGCCGCCTACCCGTGAGGTCGCCTAGCCGCCAGATAACTGCGAACAACTACTACCGAACTGAATAGACAGACCGCTAGAAGCGAACAACCTTATTGAACTGGGAAAGATTGACAATGAGAAGACCTGGTCGCAAGCCGCGACCTGCTGCAAACTACCGATTGTATCCACAAACCCACACTGATCCCTGAGCCCTAAGTTAGAATGAAGTCCCTATCTTCTTAGTGTTAGCCGCACAATTTGCAACAACAAAACCAGTTAACTTCTCAACAACGTGGATAACAAAAACCTGTCTGTAGTAACAACCAAAGCTCACTTACAATTCATTCATTGGTTCTTTATGATGTGACAGGGGGTCCTTTTTATAGGCGTGGAGAGGAGTATGGTCACTGCCCAAACCGATAGGATCACCACCCTTCTCGCATCTAGCACAAGACTTATCCCCACAGTGCGGACATAAAGCCAGTCCGTCTATGTCGCACCATGATGGCCGAATAAGCCATCCGCCATACCTGCGGACACTGTGGATACCGCAACCAGTCCACAGTACCCGGTAGACACTGCTCTAGTTTGTATACAATGAGCCCGTGACTAGATCACAAATAAGGCTCAGTCAAGTTGCCGAAATCGGTGGATAGTGAAGCAGTCCGTGCTACCCTTGCGAACTCCCAAACTGAGCACAACTAGACTTGGTACAAATCGTGAACAAGTCTATACCTCCAGCAATCCCTGGTGCGAACACAACACCAGCAGATACACGAACTAGACCACACTAATAGATGATCTCCGTGTTCTCCACCAAACTACTCCACCAGAACAAGACCAAAAGGCACAAGACAATGCTGATCTCGCGAGCTCCAGAAGAGTCTGTAATAAGTCGTACTCGACAAACTCTATATGAGTCTGCAACTCCTCGTGGATAACCGGTTATAACCTGGGAACAAGCTGAATGCTAAACACTAGCCAGACTAGCTATTTGCCACTACAAACCCCGCAGTCTGAGCAATCAGACCGCCACCATCTAGTCGCACAGTCTGCCCGATCAGACCGCCACTTTCTCTTAAAAAAATTTAATACTCCCCCTTGAAGTGAGAAGTGGAAACCAGCCCTAGCAGTCCCCGTAACCGTTCAAATGTCCCCTTCAACAATAGCTTTGTGAGGATGTTCGCGATATTTTCCTCGCTACACACATGCTCAACCATAGGATACCCCTCTAGTACCTTCTCCTGAATGAAGTGATGCTCAATCTTAATATGCTTGGTCCGCGTGTGATAAACTGGATTGTTAACCAGTTTAAGAACACTTTTGTAATCACCGCGAAGCAGAGTGGGACCCCGCACTTCTCCATGGGCATCCTCTACATGCCTCCTGAGCCAGATGGCTTCCTGAGTTGCCAAGGCCGAAGCCTTCTACTCCACTTTCGCAGTTGAGATGAACACAGAATCTTGCTTTTTGCTGCACCACAAGATACCTACTAATCTACATGTGAAAACATAACAAGACGTTGACTTCCAGTCGTCTGAGTCTCCCTGATAATTAGCATATGTGTAACCATACAGGTTGAAGCCCGTGACACTCCCATAAAGGACACCCATATTAAAAGTGGTCTTCGCATACTTCAAGATATTCTTGGCCGCTACCCGATGAGGCTTTCAAGGCTCTGCCATATATCGACTTACTCGTCCTACAACATAAGAAATATCAGGCCTTGTAATCGTTAAGTATATAAAGGCTCCCAACCAGATCCTTGAACACCAAGGGAACTGGAAGAACCCTCACCTCATCACGTTAAAGTTTGAGACCAATATCCAGTGTAGTAGAACAACTCTTTCCCTCCCGCATGCTGAACCACTGAACGATCTGTTCTACATAGCCTCTTTGGGAAACAAGTATGCCACTCTTTCTCCTTTCCACCTCAAGTCCAAGGAAGTGGTGGAGCTCACCAAAATCCTTCATCTCAAAATGAATAGCTAGCTCTGTCATAAGCCTATCTACTTCTTCCTCAGAGTTCCCCATGACGATCATGTCGTCAACGTACAACATAACCAAGACATAAAACTCCCCCTTCTTCTGTATGAACAGGCTTGAATCTAAGTCAGAGGCAAAATAATCGTAGAACTAGAGGTATTTTGCGATCTTTCCGTACCATGCCTGTAGTGCATACTTCAAGCCATAATGAGACTTCTGAAGCTTGCAGACGTATCTTGGATGATCTTCAGACACGTAACCCGGTGGTTGAACCATGAAGATTTCTTTATGAATTTCTCCATAAAGAAAATCATTCTTTATATCAATGTTGGGTATTGTATCCACAATAACCTGGATTTGTATGAAGTCACCCTTGAACTAAGATGAATTAAGTTGTATTTGATGCCCTGTTTGAGTTATGTGTTTGTAGGACATAATTGCTAAGTGTGGACCAATGTCAGTATACAATGAGTCACCAAACACAGGACCATACAATATAATCCCTCATTGTGTGATCTATGGTGTTGACTTATTTATAGCCTCTCTATTGGGACACACTTCATTTTCAAAGCACTAAAGTCATGGAAGAACAAATTATTGCTGAAATCATTTGAAGAAAAACAATTTTCATAAAGTAAAGTTTTTCTAAGTCCTTTACTCGAGTAGTATATCTTGTACTCGAGTAGTGCTGGAATGAATTCTCGAGTATGCTAAGTATAGTTCTCGAGTAACAGAAATATTTCTCGAGAAGGCTTAGTCCAATACTCGAGTAAGCCATAGAGTACTCGAGTACTACTTATCTATGTCTCGAGTTTACTCAAAAAATCATTTCAGAATATTTTCTAAGTGTTGTACTCGAGTAACAAAAGTCAGTACTCGAGAAGGCCAAGCCTTGTCTCGAGAAGTCAGAGGACCAGTACTCGAGTAATAAGGAGTTAATTTTCGAGAAGAAGTTTTGTTCTCGAGAAGTCATAATTGTTCTCGAGGAGTTTTCTATAGTTCTCGAGTAATAGAGTTCATTTCTCGAGAAGCCAGAAGAAATTCCCATAATTTCCTTAAGGACTTGTTCTCGAGAAATATACTTCCTCTTCTCGAGTAACAGAAGTCATTACTCGAATAGTACTTTATTCACTCGAGAAATGCAGGTGATTTTCTGAAAATTTCTCTAAGTCCAGACAGAAACGATTTCAAAATTAACCTCGATTCTTAATGGTCTACGTGTACAGTCTTTATGATTATGACTGTTAGGCTTTTACTATAAAAGGTCTTATCAAATTCGACTAACCCTAACAAGAAAAGAAATCAAGTTTCTCAATCATTCTAACATTCTAAATCGGGAAATCGGCCGCTCCTCATCATCATTCTCGCCGCTGCTTTTCTACGATTCCAGAAATTCAAAACAGGAATCGATCAATAGAACAAGGCATTCAACTTTTACAGATCTCTCATTTGATCATGTTGATCTCAAGCATTTCAGATCCAAAGATTTCGACATAGTCTTCTTCGAATTATTTTTGACAGAGCTTTCAATTTTAAGAAGGAAGAAATCTGAAGTTCTTAGATCTGAAGTGAAGATTGTTTTATTGTTATTGTAAATCTATTTCAATTCTTGTAGGAGATTGATCTTAGTTGTAGGAGTTTGTTCTAAGAGAAATTTTTGTAGGAAGTTTTTCTTCCAAGTGTAGATCCTGTTTAGAGATCGAGTTGTAGGGGCATTGCTTTGAGTTGTAGGATTGGTTTTCAATCCGAGATAATAGTGAAGTAGCCGAGTCTAGCATGTTGCTAGATCGGTGAGGTGGAGAGTGGACGTACCCAAGGTTGGGGAACCACTATAAATCTTGTGTTCTCTGTGGTTTATTTTGTTTATTTTCTGTGCTCCGTTCGTATAAGTTTTTATTCCACAAAAGACGCAGACCTCACCTATTCGCCCCCCCCCCCCCTCCTCTAGGTCATTTAGATAGACAACTAAAAACATCAGTCAAGTTGCCACATCTTCCATCCTTGGTAAGCCGTCAAAGCAATCACCACACAAACTGAAGTCATTTTGACAACTAGACTAAACGTCTTCTCATAGTCTTCTTCATACTGTTGAGAGAACCCTCAAGCTATATGGTGATTGTTAAGCTTCGAAGAAAATAAAGCAACCGAACTAGCAATCCAATTAGGCAAGTATACCTATCGAACTTTAGCTAGGGAGCACAAGTGTCGTATTGAAATCTGGGAACTGTTGAGTACACTTACTCACACGAAGACTATTATTTTATCGACAGAAAAACTAGGGTTTAGAGATACTAATTACAATTAAGGAAATAAAACTACTCTAAAAATTGAACTACTCCAGTTAAATAAAGAGCTATTAGAAGCGATTAAAACAAAGGGTTGAAACTATGAGATGGAACTGCACTCGATCAAAAATCACCTCGGCTAAAGTCGACTAAGAAATGCGATAAAAAACCTAAACTTAATAGGGTAAAGGTCCTTGACCGTGGAGTTTTCTAAAGCTTAAACACGCTTCTCTCAAAGGTTTGCCCAACTGAGTTTAGGAAGGTCCGACCGACTCTCGTCTAAATCAGAGGCCTAAAGCTCGCTTTATGCGGTGAACCCCACTATTGGATTTTACTCCAATCCGGGAGATTTGGACGTCTGCCTCTCTCGAGGGGTGCGTATAACTCCTGTTACTCTATAGCGCTCACTTCAAACTATCGGACTCTTGTCTAGCTAAGAATGAAAGCAAAGGTGGAGAATATATATCGATGATATATCTCCAACCCAAGATAATTCAAGAGTAATTCAAGGTCTGAAACCCTAAAAAGAAAAGGTAGAATTAAAGCATCATAACTTAATCACTCAAACCTCGGATCATCAAGATTTAGTACAAGGAGGATTAGTTAATCATAATGGAGTGGAGGAGGGGTGAGTAGTAAAGCATAATAAGAACACAAGTAAGAAAAGAGCATTTTTATTAATACTAGAAGAGAGCTACACTTGCATGAAAATGAAAGAGTTGTACTTGCATGGAAATGAAAACTAGGCTAGCATAACATTAAGCTAAAAGCAATTACGAGAGCTATTACAAAAGCTAAAACAAAAGAAGAACTAAGCTAGGATTAGAAAAATTACAAAATAAGGAAGAGAGAGAGGGAAGAACATGAAAAAGACCAAGAAACAAAGGGGCAGCACCTCCCCTCTCAACCCAAGCTTGTTGAAATGGAAGGGGGGTTTGAATTTATAGGAAAAGTTCACGGGTTGGTCACGGCCTTCGACACGCTCTAGGGGGCGTGTCAGGGGGAGTGATCGGTATGGGGTTGACCTCGGGCTCTAGATTCTTGCGAGAAGGATGATTGCTTCTGTACGTCGATGGACACGCCCTGGGTCACACCCGTGTAAGGTGGGTGTGACACGCATGTCGCGTCGAAATAATTGGTCGGAAATCCGTCAGTCATCGGAAAAGGAGGTGCCACGCCCTGTATCACGCTCGTGATGGGGGCGTGATAGTACTGTTAGCGTGTTGAGGCGAAATAACATTTAATGCGGTGGCAGGCTTCGGGCAGAGGGCAGCACACCCCGTATCATGTCCTGGGACACGCCCGGGGAGGGCGTGTCAGGGGGTGTGACAGCTGTTTTTCCAGTTATTTTGTCTCTGTCATCAGGCTTCATCGGGATCAGGCGACACGCCCTAGGTCACGCCTAGGGAGGGCGTGACAGGGGGGCGTGACACATCATTTTTGGCTAAACTTCTGGAAACCTGCAAAAAGACAAGAAAATGTTAGTGGAAATAATATTTATATAAAAACGATAAAAAAATAAACTAATAAGACATGATTTGTACATTATAAACTAGAAAATACGATAATAGTTTAGGCTACAAAACTTATTATCACTATAAGGCAAGCCTTGTATCGCTTGATGCTTCCATCTGCCTTCTTCTTTAGCTTGTAAACCAACTTGGACATCACAGGAGTAATGTCAACGACCTTGGGCACAATATCCCAAGTTGCATTCTTTTTGAGGGTAGCCATCTACTCATCCATGGCACCATCCCACTCCTTGACTCTAGTGGCGCATTCAAAGGTAGAAGGCTCTCGATCGTCTAGAGGACTTGTAAATTAATAAGAGACAAAGCTCACCATATTCCCTTTGTTGTACCAAGCTGGTGGTTTGATGACCCTCTTTGACCTCCGAAGGACTTGACCATGACTAAACACCTCCACTGCTTCTTCTGAACTATCTCTGATCCCGGGCATACTCGGAGCATCGCTTCCCCTACTTCCTAAACCAAAATCCTCCACCCCGGAGCAATAAACACCTAGAGCTCCTGGTGACCCATATAGCTCCACCAAAAGATCCTTAGCAGCTTCCCCTTGCCCGCCATCTAACCTACTTTTCTGTAGTTCCACAGATGAGCAACCTCAATACGATGTCAGTTCATTGAAGACAACGTCTCTGAAAACGATGAACTTCTTCGTGTATGGTCCATACACTTCTATTCTTTCTTCCTCTCAACATAGCCCGCAAAGACAAGATTCCTCGCCTTCACATTTAGGCTAGTCTTGAGAGAATCTGGGACATATACGTAGCAGGTTGACCCAAACATCTGAAGGTGTTCAATGCTGGGATTCTCCTTAAACATCAACTCATAAGGAGACTTTATGTTGATCGGACTCAGAGGCATTCGATTGATGACGTATGTCGCGCAAGCCATCCCTTCTGCCCAGAAGGACCTATGTGTTAGAACACCTTATTACTGATTTGGGCTAGGATTATTATTCTTTGATTAGGATTTTTATTTTGACCCAACTTGTATAGACTAGGGTCATATTTTATTTATAGAGTTATTATTTAAGAAGGTATTTCAGAGATGCTCAGTTCGACGAACTCAGAACTCAATTCGACGGACTCAGATCTCAACTCAGAGCTCAGTTCGACGAACTCAAAGCCCAGCTCGACGAAAGTAAAAGCTCAGTTCGATGAAATCCAAGCTCAGTTCGATGAAATCCAAGCTCAGTTCGACGAAATCCTTGCTGAGTTCGACGATCAGACAGTTTCTATATTACAGAAGGCAGAATGTTTTCAAATGCTTGATAACTGTCAGTTAAAACTCTTATATTTAATGCTAAATATTCTAACGAATATAGCCATTTAAGGCAACATCAAATATGGATTTATCACAGAGATTTTAAATCTAATTAATTCCAAGGCAGTTACAATTCTCAAGGGATTCTTCAGACGTTTAAAGAATCATTTATTTCAAATAGACACAACGATTGAATTCTTCCTTGATAGTCTATATATATATACAGAAGATTGCTGCTTCACCAGATACATAGAGATACATACATTCTGCTTCAGACTCTTCTTGAGACATATCTTCAATCTGAGAAACATCCTAATACATATCTGTCAGAAACTTCTACTAGAGAGTAAAAGCATACAAGAAGGCCTACACCCTGAAGAAAGTCTCCTCTCTTGATTATAATCTCTATTCAAATCAGGAGGAGCTTTTTTCAACATCATCCACTAAGTCTTCTCAGAGATACTTGACAGAGAAGACAACATCTAACTCTTTTAGTTTACTCTTAAACTGTGTACAGCATTCTAACTCCCTTCAAAAGTTTATACTTGGTTCATAAGTCACCTGATCAAAAGACTTAAGTTTGGTTTTTGGGTACCTGGTCAAAAGCTCAAAGGGTTGCTAGATCTCCCTTAAAAAATAGATCTTTTGGTGACAGGGCACCTGAGAAAAAACCTGTAATGGATTCCTATCTGGGTGGTAGAAGAGTAGACGTACCCAGATTTATTGGGGAACTACTATAAAATCCTTGTGTCATCTGTGATTGTTACTTTCTATTTGTGTGCTGTGTATATTATCTATTTATATGTATCACTAATTTTTAAAACCGTTATAAAAATAAATTAAAGTTTTTAAAATACTCTATTCACCCCCCTCTAGAGTAAAGTTTGATCTATCCCTTCAACTTTCAATTGGTATCAAAGGAGGGTTGGTTTTACAGGCTAACACCTGAACCAACAGATATGATAGATCTTATTTTACCTAGAAGTTTGTTTTTAGATCATTGATAAATTTATCATGGCACAAAATAAGGAGTACTCAAGCACTAGACCTCTTGTTTGCAATCTTAATAAGTTTGCACTATGGCAGACAAGGATTAGGTTATATATGAATTCTATTGATGAGGATATCTACAATTCAATTTTGACAGGTCCACCTTCACCACTGGCAGCAACAAGCACCAATACTACACCACCTCAAGAATGGACAGATGCTCAGAAAACACTGAGAACTGCTGATGCAAAGGCTATGAATATACTAGTCCAAACAATGTCTGATGATATTTTTCAGAAGGTTGCTGAATACACCTCAGCAAAAAATATCTGGGACTCCCTCACTACAATGGTAGCTAGATCAGCAGATGAAAGAAAAGATAGAAGATCTCACCTAATTTCTCAATATGAGAATTTCAAAAAGGGAGAAACAGAATCTGTTACTAATATGAATACAAGACTCAGTTTCATAATCAATGAACAGAAAACTTTGGAGAAAGACATTACATTGACAGAAGTAAATGACAAAATTCTCATGTGTTTTCCTAGAACATGGGATTCAAGAATTTGGCAAATTAGAGAAGCCAGAAGTGTGAATGAAATTACAATAGAAACTTTGTTGAGCAAGCTCAAATCATATGAGCAGCTCATTAAAACAAGAGAAGCTGAACAAATGACTTTATCCTCAGTGAAGAAGGACAAGAGTATTGCTTTCCAAGCAACTGAAGAGGAAGAATAACTTCCAGAAAATGAAGAATTCATGAGTCTATTGGCTAAAAGATTTTACAAAATGGCTAGGAAAGACTTCAGGAGAAGATTTTTCAGAAATAAGGAAAAACCAAGGTATGACAAAACACCTACTAAGGAAATTATTTGTTATGGTTGCAGGAAACAAGGACACATTCTTCCATAATGTCCTGAAAATCACAAGAAAGATAAGAAAAGGAGAAAGACTTTAAGAAGCATTCAAACACACCCTCTTCTAGTAAAAAATAGACAGAAGGAGAGAGGCTTTGTAGCTGAAACATGGAGTGAGTCAGATACTGAATCTTCATCCAGTTCAAGTGAAGATAAAGAAGAATCAAACGCTAAAGAAGTCTATATGATGGCAATCAATGCATCAAATAGCAATTCTGATTCTGAGTCCGAAGAAGACTAGGTTATTTCATTTTTTGATTTTACATCAGATCAATTCAAAATTGATTTTAAATTGCTTTGTAAAGATTTGATAAAATCTGAGAAGGAAATAAAACTTCTTAGAGAAAAATTAAATGAATTGAACAATCTATCTTCAGAAAACATTAAACTTAAAGAAGATTTGAAATTTTCTAAGGATCAAATAGTTTCTCTAGAAAACAAATTATCTGAGGCTAAGAATTTTGAAGAATCTCTTAATGGGAGAAGTATCAAACTGATGAATATTACAAGTACAGTCAATGCCAGATTAAATGGCAGACTAGGCTTGGGAGCTTCATCTAGTCAACCTCAAATTCTTAAGAAAAATATTTTAACTACTCCTATAAAATTTAAATCTGCTAAAGGAAAAAAAAATATTAGAAGTTACAGATAAAGACACTGAAGTTTTGTCAAATAATGTACTAGAGAATAAATCAAAATCTATTCTAAAACAAAATAAAAATTTCCAGAAAAACAATGTTCAACAGAATTCGTCGAGAACCTAGCTCGATGAAATCAAAGTTATTCGTCAAATAGAGATAGACGAACGCTGAACACAGGAAATGAGAATAACTATTCAGTGAATGGTGCTCGATGAAATCATTATTATTTTTCGAATGTGGCTCGACTAAATCAGAATAATTTGTCGAACTTAAACTTTTCAAACAAAAAATTTACTTCTTTTCAAAAGAATAATCAAACTCAAAAGTTGATAAATCCTTTTACTGAGTGGATCATTCCTCCCAGGAGATATCATCACTTAGATATAAAAATCAACCTGAATAATCTTATATTTCTACTGATTATGACAGAAAATTAGGACCCAAGGTAATCTGTGTCAAGAACACCTAACTTGTTTTCAATACAGGAAAAAAACTATCCTACCATAGAGGAACAATAGTATTTGGATAGTGGGTGCTCTAAATACATGATAGGAAGAAAATCTAATCTAAGAGGATTCAAAGCAAAGCTTGAACCAAAAATCATATTTGGAGACTCCAACTGTGGCCAGACAGAGGGCTATGGCAATGTCAAAGTTGGAGTAGTTACCTTCAGAAAGGTAGCTTATGTGAGAGTTCTTAAGCATAACCTTATCAGCATCAGTCAACTATATGATGAAGGTTATCAGGTATCATTTAATAAGTCTTTATGCTTTATTACATCTAATGTAAACAAAATTGGTTTATCTGGGGTTAGAAAGAGTAACATCTATTTAATCAATTTTAATTCTGCTAAAACTAAAATATGTTTGTTTAATCAAATAAGTAAATCAAATGAACTTATAAGAGTGATTCAGATCTAAGAGGACTACCTTCTGGATCTTATAAGAAGGAAAGACAATTTTGTTGAAGTTTATGTATCTTGATTTCTCCTCTGTTGCCACTCAACTTTTTGATTTCCTCTCTCCTACACTCAAGGAGCTCTTGGATTCATCTTTGGTTCCTGTTTTGTCTTCTATCTTGGAACTCTCTTCTAGAGTTGTCTCTTCCCATTTTGTCCCTTCTTATGGGGGCCTAGATTTAGTTTTCCCTGGATCTAGCTAGGGGGAGATGCTTGATGAAGAAGCTCTTAATGAAGAAGCTCCAATTGCAGCAGCCAATTTTATTGAAGTTCCTAATTCAGAAATTACTGAAGTCATCTCAGTGTTAGTTGGTCTAGATCACTGTAGAAATTTTTTGACAGTTGAGGATGAGTTTTTAGATCCTCCAGAGGTTATTACTTTTGGTAATTTCATCATTAATCCCATAGTTAATATATATTCTTTACTATCATATTTTGATTTACTACACAGTCATATTACTAGCTTACTAGATTTTGGAGAGGATCTCTCTAGAGAAATAGTTTGTTACTCTGCTCCTATTGATGCCTCAGCTTTAGAACAACTTTTCAGAGATATTTCTACCAGTTTTGATCCAGTCTCACAGACTATAATGATTGATGATATAATGAATATTTCTGAGCAGGCTTATTCCCCTCCTTTATGGGAGGAATCTCCCATGCCTAATTTTGATGATCTGCTTAATAAAGATATGGAGGAGGTAGATAAAATAATTAAACAAATTGATTAATTATATGAACAGCCAGAGGTGCAGTCTAATGATCATATAGATTCTGATGTATTAGAAAACTCTATTTCTAAGAAAAGGAAAACCAGGGAAAATGCTCAAGCCAAGGTTTCTCCTCAACCTTCTTCTACTGTTGATATCCCTTATTATACTTTGCATGGGATAACTCTTACTCTAGACCATCCAAATTGGATGAGATATTCTAAGAATGAGCAGAAAAGAAGGAAGAAAATGAAAAGGTTTCATTCACTTCAAAAGTCTTGGAGAGGTCCTCCTCCTCTGCCTCCAACAGCAGGATCTGCAGGTATTTTACCTTCTTCTCAGAGGCCTATCTCTCATTATTCTAGAACAACTCAGTTTAGGCAAAACAAACCTACAAGGTCTGATACTTATGGCAGTCAGAGCAGTCAGCTATACTCTAGCCAAGACAGACCAGTCTCTCCTGTGATTGAACCAGAGTTAGATCCTGTATATAGAATGGCTAGGTTCAAGGAACAAATTGCACTTTCTCAGATAAAGAAGGCAAGAACTTAAGGTAAGGATACCTCTCAGTTTACTACTATGTCTTCTTACAGACAACAGGAATTGGACAAATATGAGAAGAGAAGCTTGTTTAGTGTTGATGAATATATGAGTTTGCATCCAGAAGCTGTTTGTTGGGTCCGGCGTTCCTTCACTTGACCCATGGCGCTCTGCTACTTATATAAAAAATTAAGTAGCGCCCTCTCCAATAGTCCGGGATTTTGGTGCAGTTGGGTATGCGCTTGATCCTTCAATTGGCATCAGAGGAGGTCACGGGTTCAAGACCGGGGAGCGCTATTAAATCCTGATTTTTCCCTTCTACCTGTGTGGGTCCGGTGGGTCAGGCAACCGTGGACATGTGGTAACCCCACCTCTGAGCCGTGTGGGCCATGTGGTAACCCTACCTCTGAGCCGACGGGTTGTGCTGGACGCCGGGGGGGGATTGTTGGGTCTGGCGTTCCTTCACTTGACTCGTGGCGCTCTGCTACTTATATAAAAAATTAAGTAGCGCCCTCTCCAACAGTCCGGGCTTTTGGTGCAGTTGGGTATGCGCTTGATCCTTCACTGCTGTTCCTACAATCTCTTCCCAGACGATTATTTGTTCTTAAGATCTAAAGCTGAGCAAAAGGGAGTCTGATGATCCAACAAGGAAACTGATTTTTACCAAGTCTTCTTCAGATCCTTCATTTGATGCACCTCAGAAGGATTCCCAATTTTGATTATGTCTTTGAACCTTGTTGTTATATTTATAAATTTCCCAAAGCTTTTTATATATCTATTGAAAATTTATGTTTCTGCCAGATAATTATCTATGCTTTGTGTTTTTCTTCTTTAATAGTATCCTAACCCAAATAGAGGGAGATTGTTAGAACACCTTATTACTGATTTGGGCTAATATTACTATTCTTTGATTAGGATTTTTATTTTGACCCAACTTGTATAGACTATGGTCATATTTTATTTCCAGAGTTGTTATTTCAGAAGGTATTCCAGAGATGCTCAGTTCGACGAACTCAGAACTCAGTTTGACGAACTAAGATCTCAACTCAGAGATCAGTTTGACGAACTCAGAGTTCAACTCGACAAAAGTAAAAGCTCAGTTCGACGAAATCCAAGCTCAGTTTGATGAAATCCTTGCCGAGTTCGATGATCAGGCAGTTTCTATATTATAGAAGGAAGAATGTTTTCAAATGCTTGATAACTGTCAGTTAAAACTCTGATATTTAATGCTAAATATTCTAATGAATATAGCCATTTTAGGCAACATCAAATATGGATTTATCACAGAGGTTTTAAATCTAATTAACTCCAAGGCAGTTACAATTCTCAAGGGATTCTTCAAACGTTTCAAGAATCATTTATTTCAAATAGACACAACGATTGAATTCTTACCTGATAGTCTATATATATACAGAAGATTGATGCTTCACTAGATACACAGAGATACATACATTTTGCTTCAGACTCTTCTTGAGACATATCTTCAATCTGAGAAACATCCTAATACATATCTCTCAGAAACATCTACTAGATAGTAAAAGCATACAAGAAGGCCTACACTCTAAAGAAAAGACTCCTCTCTAGATTACTATCTCTATCTAAATTAGGGGGAGCTTTTTGCAACATCATCCACTAAGTCTTCTCAGAGATAATTGATAGATAAGACAACATCTAACTCTTTTAGTTTACTCTTAAACTGTGTATAGGGTTCTAACTCCCTTCAAAAGTTTACACTTGGTTCATAAGTCACCTGATCAAAAGACTTAAGTTTGGTTTTTGGGTACCTGGTCAAATGCCCAAAGGGTTGCTAGATCTCCCTAAGAAAATAGATTTTCTAGTAATAGGGCACCTAAGCAAAAACCTGTAGTAGATTCCTACCAGGGTGGCAGAAGAGTAGACGTACCCAGATTTATTGGGGAACTACTATAAAATCCTTGTGTCGTCTGTGATTGTTACTTTCAATTTGTGTGCTATGTATATTATCTATATATATATATCACTAATTTTTAAAACCATTATAAAAATAAATTAAAGTTTTTAAAATACTCTATTCACCCCCCTCTAGAGTAAAGTTAGATATATCCCTTCCACTTTCACTATGAATTCATTTGTCACGAAGCCAACACTTGTAGGTTACCATCAGATGAGAGATCTTTTGTATAGCTACTCCATTTTATTATGGAGTATGTCCACAAGTGAGCACTCTTCGGATTCTGTGCTTCCTACAGAAGTTAGAGAACTCTTTTGAAATGAATTCACCTTCGTTGTCCGTTCACAACTTCATTATCTGCAGGCCAAGTCGGCCCTCCACAAGTTCCTTGAACTCCAAAACCAATTAGAACACGTCTAACTTCTCCTTCATTAAGTACACCCATATGTACTTAGTATAGTCATCAATCAAGACAAGCATGCTGCCTCCAAGACTAGTGGTGACGGTCGGTCCCATCAGATCACCATGGATGCATTCTAATGATGTATTATACCTGGTCTGTGACTTGTCAAACGGAAGGCAATAAGCCTTATCATATTGACAACCCACATAGACATGACCGTTATCAAAGGATGACAATCTAGGCAAGCCTTTCACAAGGTTCCTTAACGTCATAGCTTTCAAATTGTTCACCCCTATATGTCCTAATCATTCATGCCAGATAACAGCGTTATCGTTGGCCCTCATCCGATCAACATAAAAACTAATTGATAACATAAACAAGTCCTTTACTCTTCTCCCAACATGAGCAACGTCAACTTTAACCGCTGACACATTGTGGAGAAACTTCACTTCTATCGGGCAGAACAGAACGTCATAACCCACATCCACCATGTCAGTCACAGAGAAGAGGTTCTTCTTCATGCCCGACATGTGATAAACACTCCTCAAGGTGAGTGGACCCTTATACTTCCCAAAGAAATGATGCCCTCCTTCTCAACTGTATGAATAGTAACATCAGCAGTAATAATTGCTTCATTCGCTTGCAGAGAAGAAAAATTTGACTCATGCCTGGTGAGATGGTGACCACACCCTGAGTCCACGATTTAGTCATCTTTGTAGTTGATGGCGGACAAAGAACAGACACACGTGCCCATCATAAAATCATTCCCCATCCTCCATCCTCAGTTCTGGAAGCAGCTTTTTCTTTAACTACCGCGTGCCCTGGCTGAAGTTTGACTTTTCAATCCTTCTTGAAGTAACCAGGCAGATTACATCTGTAGCACCTTGGCCCTTCCTTCTTCTTCCAATCCCACTTAGGATCAACACTCCTCTCTTGCTGATATAAAGTAGAAGGACCATCGCCAGTAGACGGCTTCTTCTTCTTGTCCCACCTCTTCTTCTTCCCAGAGAAGAGAACCTCACTATCTCCACTAGAGATAGAAACCCCAGCCATTTGTCTTGCTAGAATTTCCTGCGAAGCCAGTAGGTTCTCCAGCTAAAGCATTGGAGGCTGAGTGACCAAGCCTTGAATAGAAGTAATGAAGGAAATATATTTCTTCCGCAATTCACGGATTATATGCCTCTTAAGCTTCATCTCGGAAATTGGCTAATCAGGGTCCAATGCTGAGATTTTAGCACCTAGCTTCTTCATCTTTAGGAAGAACGTATATAAGGGCAAATCTCCCTGAGTGTCTCTTGCCAACTCATTCTCTAAGAACTATAGCTGCACTACATTCTTATTATTGAATAACCCATCAAGGGAAGTCCAAATCTCAGCAGCCGACCGACATCCAATGATGTGGTCAAAGAGCTCCAGTAAGATAGCAGGCTTTAGAGTAAACTCCGCCTTAGCATTTTTCTTCCTCCAAGCTCTCACCGCTTCAGCATTGCCAATAGAAGCTGACACTTCTTGCCTGTTGTCTCCACAGAAGACCTTCCAAATGTCCTCGCCCAGAAGATAACTCGCTATGCACAACCTCCACTTCTTAAAGTTGTTCTGCATTAAGAGGTCAATTCCAAGACCCCTTGAAAATCCTCCTTCCATTACACAAACACTGGTCTACTTAACTTCCAGAAAAAAAAAGCAACTTTGATGGTTGATCACTGCCCAGGCCTCTGTTCCCTCTTATACTCTGTAAAAATTTGTTATAAGCGTAAAACAAGAACCAAGTCGCAGGAACACTCAAACAAAATCAAGTCTAATAAACCAGATGCAAATAGAAGAGCAAGCAAATCTTGTACTATCAAACTTCTTTACAATGCAAGGCATATATGGCAAGACCTGTTTCGCTAATGTACCTGATGGAAGCAAAAACATACAAGGCAAAAACTATACGAGCGGATATAACTAGTAGTTGCCAAATCTGCCGAACTAGACTAAGGAGTCCTCTGAATTCGTCAAGTTGCCAGACCGCAACCTAACCGTGCGAACACCCCATTATTCCAAGCTAAAGAACTCTGTCTGTAATCTGCAAGCCCCCTACCCGTGAGGTCACCTAGCCGCCAGATAACTGCGAACAGCTGCTGCCAAACTGAACAGACAGACCGCTAGAAGCGGACAACCTTATTGAACTGGGAAAGATTGCTAATGAGAAGACCTAGTCGCAAGCCACGACCTGTGCAAACCATCGATTGTATCCACAAACCAGCACTGATCCCTTATGCAAGTTAGAACCAATTCCCTGGCTTCTTAGTGCTAGTTGCATAATCTGCAATAGCAAAATCGTGTAACTTCTCAACAACACAGATAACAAAAACTTGTCCGCAACAACAACCCGAGCACACTTACTGTTCATTCGTTGGTTCTATATGATGTGATAGGGGGTCCTATTTATAGGCTCAAAGAGGAGTATGGTCACCACCCAAACCGATAGGATCACCACCCTTCTCGCAGCTACCACAAGACCTATCCACACAGTGCGGACATAAAGATAGTCTGCCAAGGTCATGCCATGATGGCCGAATAAGCATGTTCGCCACACCTACAGACACTGTGGATACTACAACCAGTCTGCAGCACACTGTGAGCATTGCTCCAGTCCGCACACAACGAGCTCGTGACTAGAGCACAAACCAGGCTCAGTCAAGCTGCCTAACTTAGCAAATAGAGAAGCAGTCTGTGCTACTCGTGCAAACTCCAAGACTGAGCATAACAAGACAGTACAAATTGTGACCAAGTACACACCTCCAGCAATCCCTGGTGCGAACACAACACCAGCAGATATACGAACCAGACCGCACTAACCGGCAATCTCTGCATTCTCCACCAAACCGCTCCACCAGAACAAGACCAAAAGGCACAAGACAATGCCAATCTCGCAAGCTCCAGAAGAGTCCACAACAAGCCGAACTCTGTGAACTGCATATGATTCTGTAACTCCCCGAGGATAACACACCAATCTGCCTGGTTACAATCTGGGAACAAGCTGACTGCTGAACACTAGCCAAACTGGCAATTCGCCTCTACAGAACACATGGTCTGAGCAATTAGACCACCACCATCTAGTCATGCAGTCTACCCGGTCAGACCGCCACTTTCACTTCAAAAAATTCAACACAAACTGGGACGAACAAACCCTGATTCTACTAAATCTTGAAACTGGACCCTAAACTCTGCCAGTTCTTTTGGGGCCATCCTATAAGGGGTTCGAGAGATGGGTTTAGCACCCGGTATTAGCCTAATATGGAAGTCTACTTCCCTAGGCGGGGGCAATCCAGGTAGCTTTTTGGGAAAACCCTCAGGAAAATCCCACACCATTGGTACATCCTTCATGTTAGTCACCATCTCTTTTAGCTCAAAACATATCATGTACACCGCATCCCCTTATTTATGGGCCTTAATGTCCTGAATTGTAGACAACATGAATTGCGGTGCGAATCTAATACCTTGAAAAATTATCTCAGAATCTCCACGTATCAAGGTGATCTGATTCGCCACACAATAAATCCTGGCATGATGCCAATACAGCCATACCATACCAAGGATAAGATCAAATTCTAGCATCCCCAACACTGTTGCAGGAGTCTCAAAAAGCTTTTCTCTAATATATACATCCAAGTCACACTTGGCAGACGAGATCATCTCGAAGACGTTAGGGATGCGTACTCTCCGAGTGACTCCGGTGAAATGTTCCACACCATTTAAATCTTTTATGAAGTCCATTGAGACGAACGAGTGGGTGCCACCGGTATCAAATAGAGTGTGGGAAAGTCTCCCACTAACATTCATGATGACTAAATGTAAAGTTATAGCAATTTCAAGCAAGATTTTTAGCACTATTAAGGCGTGCTAAGGATGAATGCTAATAATATATCAATTTAACTGCGAAATACCTATAATAACATCCCACGAGTCTCGCTCTTGAGTCATATCCAAAGAAAACATCTGCTCTCGAGCAGTTCCAGGATTCCTACCTTGTGGTCCTCATCCTCGACCACGTACTTGCCCTCGTCCTCGCTGAGCTACCAGAGGAAAAATAGGGGGAACATTCCCACCTAACTGCGGGAAATAATGTCAGATATGGCCCAGCTGATGACACTAGAAACAAATATGCCTGAATGGCTCTCTGGGTCATTGATAAGGCTAAAATTGTGGGGGTGGATATAGTGTTAACTGCGGGGACGGACGCTCCATCCTAAAATTTGGGTGGAAACATCTGTCGCACCCTCCTCGGTTTCCACCACTGCCTCTGGGAAGCTACCTCCTCCGACTAGGCCCTTCCTCTACTACCCCTTCTATCTATCTTTTACCACTATCCTGGACCCCAAGATGATTCGCCTCCAATATTTTTGCCATGTCAATTATCTAAGCACGGATCGAGTCAATTATAAACAAAAGAGCCTACCTCAGAGGGTCTCACAAATCTTTGTAGAAACACTTCGCGTACCCACGATCATCCAAATTATAGGAGTCAGCAAACCTGGCATGGTGCTGAAACTCCCGTTGGTATTCCATAACTGATTTAGATCCTTGCTTCATCTGTAGGAACCTTTCTTCGAGCACTTGAGCAGTAGAAGGAACAAATTGCTCTAAGGAATAAGTAGAAAACTCATTCCAACTGATGTTAGTGTATACTCGTCCTTCAAAGGTGGAGCCCATAAGGGACTTCCACCACCTTTTAGCATGTGATTCTAGGATGGATATTGCTAAGATGACAGCCATACTGGTTGGATATCGGATTCCGGCCCTCAACTCTTGCACAGAATCCAACCACTCCTCCGTGCGAACAACCGACTCTATCCCATAATATGCGGGTGGAGAAAGAGCTCGGAAGGTACTCAGCCAATTGGAGCACGGGGCTTATTGCTGCACCGGGACCTGTTGAGACCTGAAGTCATCTAAAATTGCATTTAAGGTCTTCTCAAACTCCCACTGTTGGAATGGAGTAGGGATCATAGGAATGAGAATGCCTATCATTGGTTCTGTATGTACCGAAATCTACGTATAAAACACAAATTTTGGGTCAGGTTGGCTAAACGTAGGGTAACGGGTGGACATACTTAGAGTGAATCACAAATGGGTAAACCACTGCTTCTGCTAATTTAGTTTATCTACAAACCGAATAATCGAGCGAGGGTAAGGCCACGTTCAATGACTTCTTTATTGTAGGATCGGTGCAAGTTGATACCAATTGTAAAACCCCCTCCTAAAACATAAGACACGGTCGAGGAGAGTTTTTTGCCTAGAACAACTGCCTTGTGGTAGCATCATCATATGGGCTAATCTGTACCACTAGTCGCCTATTCTGCCGGCTAATCTGATATCACAAATGTCAACCCAACCAAAATAAGAACACAGAAGTCAAAATCCACAGTAAGTAAATTCCCACAGTACATCAATAATAAGAAGCTACATCAACTCCTTTAATATTATAGTACACAAAACTGCCTGAATGCTATATCATAATGCTCATAACTCACATAAGTCACAGAAGGAAGAGAGGGTATTATCATATCAGGCCCTGTCCCCCTGGCCTGACTGTCCTCCAGTATTAGGCGTTGTTGTTACTCCAACTGCGGGGTATCCTCCTAAAATGGTGGATGTAGCAATCGTTAGTCATAAAGATTAAGTGGCTATCATATCCGCTCACCCCAGCAACTCTTAGGCACCGAGCGGTGGAAAAGAAGGAGGAGCACAATATAATAGTAGTATAAAATCAAACAAGTGACAGAAGAGTGTTAGAAATCTAGCAGTTCATGTATATATTAGCACATCCATAATAAGAAAGTATAGAAGTAAACATCAGCATATGAAGAGGCACATCTATACTATGAGCATATCAATCATAAGTATAGAATCTAACTTAACTTATAAAAACGCTCATACATATTTATAAGTTAAGGATCAGGTACATCAAAGTAACTTATCATATAAAAGTACCCATACAAATTTATATGATGAGGATCTTATACGGTGCAATGCAATGATTTAAAATGAATGTAGTATGATGACTCACCCATGCACACACACACACATACTTGCTATGTCGAAATAGACCTTTAGTTCTCACTTTTCGAGCAGGTAGTTAACTTCTAAGGCATCAACCATCATGGCCAAACAGTGACAGTAGGGGGATCGTCTCTACTACTAGGCGAGCATACACACTACAAGACGTAGGCCTCTGTACGCCTCAACGTTAAGAACACAATTGTAGAGCACCTACGTACTATGACTCGGAAGGGGTTTTGGGTAGATGTGCACCAAGAGCCCAGCCCAACTGGCCTATAACTGGCACGAAAGGAGCCTTCGGGAGCGATTCACCAAAGAACCAAGCCCAACTGCCCACTAGCACGGAAGGAGACTCTGGGAGTGAACACCAAAGGACCAAGCCCAACTGCCTAAGTTCTAACAACCATCTCCCGTCGGTGTGATGACTAGCGAGCCCGTAGACCTGCCACCAAATCCTCAATGCAGGATCATATACCGTGTGTCATCGTACACCCAACCCATGCAATTCACATTTACCATACCATCATGCATTCAAGGGCGCCAATCGAGTCCCTTCATATCATAACCAGCATCGTGCTCCAAAGCATACAAGGGTCCACATTTATCACAGGATGACAATCCATCCTAATTACTACACCAATCACTCACTACTACCCGTAGGGAGTTATCGTGCTCTAAGTAGTAGATTATACCAGTTATTCCTTCAATACTTGAGATCAAGGCTAATCTCATCATATGGCCATGAGAGTATACCTCATCCACCCCTTTCTAGCATTTATCACATGCATATACATCATAATTATTCAATCATCACAACCGAACTTTGTTTCACAAACCTCCAAGTACTCGCAACAAGTACTCTTTCCAAAACATATTAATAATGTAAGGATGATCACATTATCATCAACTATTTACCAACCGATCTCCCGAGTAATCAATTCGGAGAATAAGGAAATCAACCAAATATTAATGCATCACGGCTACACGCCACAGTTTACCAAAACTGGCATTCCGAAAGCTACAGTCCACCAAAAATTAGGAGCAACCCCAAATCGGAAAGGTATTTTCAAGGGCTACAACTTTTGAGTTGATCCTGGGTCCAAATCCAATTCCATCATGCCATAAATTGGGTTTTAGTCTACCCATGTATGCTTAGACAGAACTAACCTGCACTTAAATTATTACAGCGCAATAACTTCGGCTGACCTTTCTCGAAGCTACAGAACTTCCCCAAAAATGTGTAACCATCCGTTGAAAAGGTATTTCTGAAGGATACAAATTTCATGTTGAGCTCGAGACCTAAATCAGAACGAATCATACCTAAAATTGTCCTTGAAGTCTGTTGCGCACAGAAAAATAGATTTCTGTACAGCACTTTTGCATGCATCGTAAAGTTCTGGGAATGACATCAATTCATCTTCTTCCTCCATCCATCACACAAAACACATCCAAATTCTTTCTTCCCTTTCTCGCTCACTAGACCACGGTTCTTCATGAGATCAAGTCTGCTGAATGTGAGGGGATAGATCTGTCTTAACTCTAGAGGGGGGTGAATAGAGTGTTTTAAAAAACTTTGATTAGTTTTTATAGCGGAATTAAAATAAGTGATATTAATGTATATAAAGAGAAGTAAAAACAAAATTATCACAGCACAGCAATACAAAAAATAGAACAACCAGATGACACAAGGAAATTATAGTGGTTCCCCAAAACTGGGTACATCCACTCTTCTACCACCCTAGTAGGAATCCACTAATAGGTTTTTGATCAGGTGACCTGCCACCACAGGTTTTTGTTCAGGTGCCCTGTCATCACAAGATCTATTTCAAGGGAGATCTCACAACCCTTTGAGCTTTTGATCCGGTGCTCAAAAACTAATCCAAGTCTTTTGATAAGGAGACTTGACAACCAAATGATAACTTTTGAAGGGAGTTAAAAACCCTTTTTACAGTGAGGTTAAGAAAGTGATGGTGCCTTCTCTTTCTCAAACAACTTGAGAAGACAAGTGGATTGCTGTTTTTAAATCTCCCCCTGAGATGTTAAATGGTTCAGGAAAGAAGGAAGTTTTGCTCAGGGTGTAGGCCTTCAACTAGCTTGATGTTTATTCAGAAAGCTTTTAGACAGATGAATGTTGTTTGTCTCTGAAGAATCCTGAAGCCAGAAACTGAAGAAGACTAATGATCTTTTTGTTGTTCTTCTTCTTCAATTTCCTATAAGCACACTAGCAATATTTCTCTCTGTAAAGATGTGTATCAGTTGTTGTTTCTTGTGTAATGGTTGTTCTTCTTCTTCTATTGAAGAGAGAAATTGCTTTTATATTCTGAGAGATTTCAACCATTTGAAATTTGAATAATATCCTGAATTTACTGCTGAGATTCTGGGAGTGGAACGGCTGGAATTTGTCTTTTAATGTGTTTCCTCAACTGTCCTAGTAAATAAGTCAAGTAATTAACTCTGTGAAAACCATAATTAATGCTGCCAAGAAACGACTATATTCTTGAGAATATGAGCATTAATTATCAAAGAATTACTGCCTTAGAACAATACAAACTGAAGTCAAAATGAGAGAGAATATGACAAACTAATATAGAAAGAAATTTAGTCGAACTCAGGACAGATTTCGTCGACCTAAACTCCAAGTTCGTCGAGCTGAGAAATCTCCTTCGTCGAGCTGAGCTCAGAGATAATTGATCTGGAAAGTATCTGTCAATGCTGAGCTCCAAGTTCGTCGACTTGAGCTCGGATATCGTTGAGCTTAGCTCAGAGTTGAAACTCTGAGTTCATCAATCTGCGATCGATCATCGTCGAGCTGAGTTCGAAGAACTTCGAACTGATTCTCTAAACTCTCTACAACTGCATTTCTTCTAAGTCTGAATTTCCGAATTCTTCTGAGGGCTTAGATGTCTAACCTAGTCAAACTCACCTAGACCTTAGAACTAACAAATTTGACCCTAGGCTATACATGGTGGGTCAATAACCTAATAGTGAACCTAGCCCAAATCCAAACTAGGGATCCAACAATCTCTCCCTATTTGGGTGAGGTCACTAAACAAAATAGAAAAGCATAAAAACACATAGCAATATAAATGTCTGACAGAATTTAAACTATTCTAGCAGATATGATATGGCTAAGTTCATTACACATATAAATCACAAAGAAATAGCAAAACAATAAAAATTAAGATCTATCAAAGGGAGGATCAGAAGATGACTTAGCAAAAGCAATTGTCATGTTTTGATTTTCTGCTTCCGTTTGATACATCTTCGGGTCTTGAACCCCAAGAACTGTCACAGATGCAACTCTGGGCACTATAGCTTCTGGATGGATCTGCATGTATTCATTAGGATCAAATGAATTTTTTTTTACCTGAAATTGATCAAACTCCTTCTGTCTATAGATAGACATTGTAGTGAATTTAGATGGATCTGCTTCTTTTTCTCTGGCTCTGTTAATTTGAGATAAACCAATAAGATCTTGGAATCTGTCCATCCTAAAATTAGGATCTAATTCAGGTTCATAGGTTGAATAGAGAGGTCTCTCTAGATTAGATTTAGGAGCATCCTGAGAAGACTTTTACAGAGGATTTCTGAATAGAATGGATTGCTGTTAAAAGTTGGATTGAGGGAAAGACTGCTGAGGTTGGCCTGAATAATAAGACCTTGGAGGTCTGCATTGACTATACTTCCCAGCTAGTCTGGAAGACTGATGGGAGGCTAGCCTTGGAGACTGAGAGCTACTTGAGGCTCGTTTCTGAGTCTTAAAAACATTTCTTGATGCACCTGCAGCAGGAGGAGGAGGAGGAGGTCCTCTCCTTGTCTGCCAAAGTGGGGAATTGTATATTTTCTTTTTCTTCCTTTCCTTTAACTCATTTTTAGAATATCTCATCCAGTTATGAGATTCTGGAGTGAGCTTTATATTATGCAGAATATAATATGGTGTGTCAGCAGAAGGATTTGTCTTAGGAACAGCCTTAGGAGGGGCCCTTTCTTTAGCTTTTCTATTTTTAGAGCTTGTAACTTGAGAATCATCAGAATCTTCACTATCATCATCATCAGACGAGTTTGTTGGATGATCATAAAGATCATGAATCCTTTGCAGCATGTCATCAGATAGAGAGGTATGAGCCTGAGATTGTACAACTTCAGCCTGAGGCTGTTCTTGAATTGCTGGCTCTGCAGAAATTTCTGTAATAACCTGGTTACTTTCTTCTTCCATATCTTCAAACATAAAATCATCAAGATTTGGCATGGGGGACTCAGCCCACTTAAAAGTTGGAGGGGAGAAAGCCTTTGGCCCTGAGTCAATTGCAGGCTCTATAGCATTATTATAAGTTGATAATCTTATCCTGATTTGGTCCAAAATTTCAGGATTTATTGGGGAGGAGTAACAAACTATGGCTTTAGATATTTCTGGAACTGGGAGCCTGCTGCTATATAAAGAATCAAAAGAGTGCAGTAAAGAATCCAAATCAACTGTGGGATTTATAATGAAATCACCAACAGTGCTTATTTCATCATCTATATCACAAACCATATCAGAATCTGAATCATCAATAATATCAATCATCTGTGCTGCTTGAATATCTGTATCTGTAGAAACTGCTGCTGCTGCTACTAGAGGATGAGCTGGAATTTCTTCATTGAACATCTCCACCTGCCTGGTTTTAGAAGGCCCTGAAGCAAGGCCCCTAGAAGAAGGGATAGAAGTGAGAGCAGCAACTTGAGTAGAGAGAGAGGAGATGGAGGCAGAAAGAGGAGCAATAGCATTAGCTATTAACTGCTCTAGAGTTAGAGAGATGAATTTTAGAAGGTCTTTTGCAATATCAGAGAAGTTTAAATACAAAGGTTCAGGAGTAGAAGGGGTATAAGTGGTGTGATGAACACAGTTTGAACATACAGAGAAAGAATGTGGGAAGTCTGTGTAACACTCTTATCCATCACATGGCATATAGCAGTAGGTCCGGTCAGGGCCCGACGCCATATACTACAGACAGACCGAAGTGTTACTAAATGAAACCATCCATCCAAATAATGTGTCCTACACAGAGTACATTCTAGCGGAAGTATGTTAAAGGTTGAAGAGTAAAGAACCCAAACCATAGCATGAATGCCCACTAAAACCCAAAGTAGGAATGACAGTAAAAATACACCAAATAGTTGGCCTTATGGCCTTACAAGAGTTTACTTAAACAATAAATGTCTTCCATACATTGGCACGCAGGACGGTCATACATGAGCATAAAGAGTAAACATTCTCTTTATCCTTCAAGGGCTGGCTCAGTAATAAGGGCTTCAGCCCGCTACTTTCCACTAGGCTCCGCAGCACCTGCAAACAACATTCCACCGTAGCGGTGGTAAACAAAAGCAACAGTCAGCTAAAGCTGACCAAAATATAACGAACCCACCCCTTACTTGGGGTGGCGGTGCTCCTTCCCTGCATTTAATGGCATAGCCAAAACTTATAGTGAAAGTACAATATCAGCATAATACACCACAGGTATAGGCCCGCACGGCCATACACCCCGTGCTCTCAGGGCACTTACTCGGTGAAGTCGGTCTGAACCCGGTTCGTCCCGCAGCCCCACCACCGCCCCCAGGACGGCAAACATTGTGAGCATTAAAGTCCTTTCATCCGAAGCCTAGACTCTCTCTCCAAGCCATCGGTAAGTCCCATGTACCTTAGGTCACTTTAACTGAACCACTTGGAGTAGGTATGGTTCCACCAGCCCATTGCTCACCTCGCCATGGTAATTTAGCCATCGGTGTGGGTCAAGCTTCACCAAATCCCAATGTATCGATCATACAATAGTACATAGCCCGGCTATGTACAAGGATGGCTCCCAGGCCACAAAAACGGCAGAACTTCGCTTCTGCCCAGATTTCCTGGTGCACCTTGGAGTTAATCCCCAAGACTCCCTGCTGCAATCTACCACGTAGAAACCCAAAAACATATGGCATGGAGTCTTCTCCGGCAATCCATGCATAATAAAAACATCACTGATCCAGACCAACTTATTCGGGTAGGTTTCAAACACCATGCTTATGTCCGTACTTCGATTTTGGACTCTATATGCAAAACTACGGGGACTATTCATGTCCACCCGAAGGAATACCTCACACTCACTGCACACTCGCGAGAGCAGGTTTTCTATGAAAAAAGGAAGAGTACTTCACATGTCTAAGAAGAGAATCGTTACACTAGCGGTTTGCATTGGCCCCATGGAGAAGAGAAGAAACTAGACGGATGAAAAGCACCGCAATGGCCTCGCCTCCACGGATCTTGACTCGGCTTGCGATTTGGGGCTCTGAAGCTCCACTGGCAGCAGGATTCCTCCTTCTCCTTCTTCCTGGCTCTTCCCACTCTCTAACTCTTTAGAAAGAGAAAGACCTAAGAGAAATGAGGGTTTAATCCTCAACTCCCGGCCTTATAACAGCAGGGAGATTTCTGGACCGTTGGATCCTATTTGAAGGAAACGAATGGCCACAAATCGCCCTGAAAATCACTATCCTGGCCCGAACACGATTTGTGACACGCCCGTATCACAGGCCGTATCTCACGATCTAAACACGATCGTCAAATACAGAGCAGGACACGGGCTCAGACATGCCCGTGTTACTGCTGACATGCCTGTATTATCTTCTGACATGCCCGTGCCACAGGGCGTGTTCCTCAAGCGACATAGGAAACCGTCACGTCCCGACCAGGACACGGCCTCGGACATGCCTGTGTCCCAGCTCGTATTCATCAATTGACACAGGCCAGCCAAATACAGAGAAGGACACGGCTCTGGACACGCCCGTGTCACAGGTCGTGTGCCTCACTTGACACCGCCCTGCCAACACAGAGCAGGACACGGCCCTAGACACGCCCGTGTTACAGGCCGTGTGAACCTATTCAGGCACCAATTTGGCCTTAAAACGCTATATGTTCCTTTTTTGAGTTTTTGGGCGTTATAGTATGTATGGAGGTATTTTGGGAATGTGGAAGGAGGGTTGGATAGAATGGTGGATGGAATTGTAGTAGAGGTGGTAGGAATTGTGGTACTTTCCTGAATGGGCGATTGAGCTAGGGATTGGTGTGGAGATGGTGGAGGAGGAGACAACAAGTTGAAGTTTGGCTGTGAGGAGGTGGATGGAATATCATTTAGATGAGTTTGAAGTGGAGATTGAGGTAGTGGAGATTGAGGTAGTGGAGATTGAGGTGAAGTAGGAGGGATAATTGAGGATGGTTATTGTGGTGGAGGAGGTGAAGGAATTCTGATAGAAGGGAGATCTTCTTCTAGTGGTGGGGGAGTGTCTATTACTGCCCTGGTGTCCTCTGAAGTCCTGGAAGAGGAGGCCCTGGAGGGCTTAGGGATGGTCCTCCCATCTTCCAAATAAGGCAGAAGTTATCCTCTTGGAGGCATTCATGAATATGGTCTGAGAGACCAATAGTTCAGGAGCCTTGGTCTGGAGGAAGATGCCCAGAATCCTCCCAAAACAAACTTCCTTCTTAGAATTCTTTTTCTTGATCAATTCAAAGAATAGCACACCCCAATTAATCGATTTCTTATTAACCAGAGCACACATTACCAAAAACTAGTGCCTGTTAATATAGTCATAGGTAGTGTGTTTTCCCAGCAAAACCTTACCAACAACATCTGCCAAGAATTTATACTCAATAGATAAATTCTTTTTCAGTAGCTTATTAGGGTTTCCTTCAGAGTGACCCATTTAAATCAGCATAGAATCATATTCAGAACTTTCTATATCAATGTCCTCTTCTCCATTTACAAAACCAAAAACCTCAGATAAAATAACAGGAGTTAGGGTAACATGTTGTCCTGCGATTGAACCTATCATTATCTCTGTATCTGGGGAAGAAGAAGTCTAGACCCACTCCCTGATCTCTGTCGCTGGCAGTTTGATCCTTATGGTCATAAACTTCTTCAGTTGTAGATCTTCAAATAGTTGCAGAATGTCCGTGAAGATCTGATCCAAATGACTGAAAGACTCGAAGTCGATGTCGAAACCAGTATCGTATTTCATGCTTGAAAGAGTAATCGCCGAAATCACCATTGTTTTCCTGCAAAAACGAGAGAGAGAGAGAGAGAGAGAGAGAGAGAGATCAAGTGCAAGAGAACTAGAAAGCGCGGGCTAGAGATCGAAGAAAACCTAGTTATAAAGTTTTCAGAATATGAAGCGGCGAACTCCATCCAACGAAAAGAAAAGGTTCGAGCTCAGTTCGACGAAATTACCCGTAACGAGATAAGCTTCGTCAACCTAAGTTAGAAGGGCGGGAAAATAGATCGTCGATCTCCATTCGATGAAATATCTTCAGAAATAAATTCGTCAATCTCCGTTCGACGAAGAAATTTCACAAGAGATTTCATCGATCTTCGTTCTACGAAAGTCTCTAGAAGAGTTCGCAGATTGTCGATCTTCGTTCGATGAAATGTGACCAATTCTTGAAAACTCAGACAAAAATTAAATTAAGGCTTCCCCATTAATCATACCTATCTGATTTAAGAAAAACAGATGTTTCTTCTCATCCAAAGGTTTCGTGAAGATGTCTGCTCTTTGTAAATCAGTAGAGACAAAGACAAGGTTAATTTTGTTTTTGTCCACACAATCTCTAATGAAATGATGTTTAATTCTATATGCTTGGTTCTACTATGATGCACTGGATTTTGTGTAATGGAAATTACACTGGTACTGCCACAAAATATAGTTGAATTATTTAGATTGTAACCATAATCCAGGAGTTGGTTTTGAATCCACAATATTTGTGAACAACAACTGCCAGCCGCAATGTATTCAGCTTTTACAGTTGAGGTGGACACAGATGTTTATTTCTTACAAAACTAAGTCATAAGCATATCACCAAGAAACTGGCATGTTCTTGATGTGCTTTTCCTGTCAACTCTACATCCAGCAAAGTCAGCATCTGAGAATCCAGTTAATTCAAATTCTGACTCAGTTGGATAAAAGAGTCCTAGATTTGGGCAACCCTTTATATATCTCAAAATTCGTTTAAGTAAAATATAGTGAGATTCTGTAGGGTTCACCTAGAACCTAGCACAAAGACATGTAACAAACATTAAGCTTAGACTACTAGATGTGAGATACAACAAGGACCCAACAATAGCCCTACATGTTTTCTGATCAACTGGCTTGCCATGTTCATCAGAATCAATCACAGCATTAGAAGCCATGGGTGTTTTCTTGGCTGAGGCATCAGTCATCCCAAATCTTTTAATTAGCTCCTTAGCATATTTGGATTGGGAGATGAAAATGTCATCAGGGGATTGCTTCACTTGGAAACCAAGGAAGTAAGAAACCTCGCCCATGCTACTCATTTCAAACTTGGAATGCATTAGGTCAGAAAACCTTTTTCATAGTTTGGAATCAGTAGAGCCAAAAATGATGTCATCTACATATATTTTTACTAACAATATGTTATTATAATGATGCCTAGTAAACAAAGTTCTATCTACAATGCCCCTAGTGAACTTATGCTCTAAAAGAAAGCTAGCTAGGGTCTCATACCAAGCTCTCGGAGCTTGCTTTAAACCATAGAGAGCTTTATGCAATTTGAAAACAAAGGTGTGATGAGTTTGAGAAAAAAAACCTGGTGGTTGTTCAACATAAACTTCCTCTTTTAGTTCACCATTCAAGAAAGAACTCTTGTCATCCATTTGGTAGACTTTGAACTTTTTGTAGGCTGCATAGGCAAGAAAAATTCTAATATCTTCAAGTCTTGCAACAGGTGCAAAGGTTTGATCATAGTCAATTCCTTCTTCCTGTCTATAACCTTGAGCTACTAGTCTTACATTATTCCTTATGATAGCTCCTTGTGCATCCAATTTATTTCTAAATACCCATTTAGTTCCAATGACTTGGAAGTCTTTGGGTCTAGGAACTATTTTCAAACTCTTCATCTCTCAAACTGATTGAGCTCCTCTTGCATTGCAATAATCCAGTGTGGATCTTGCTCAACATCTTTTATGGATTGGGGCCCAGGTAGTGATATGAAACAAGCATGCATCAAATCTTGATTGAGTTGATGCCTTGTTTGCACATCAACTGATATGTCTCCAATCACTTGAGATACAGGGTGATATCTAAGTGTGACAAGATCAGTTGGATGAGTTGGTTCAGCAACAGTATTGGGAAATAATTCCTCTTGTGGAATTAAATTTGTTATTGAAGGTTCAACAATTATATCACTGACCTCTTCTTTACTATCTTCATCAATATGTGGACAAGGATGTGATTCAGCCTCATTGGTGAGGTTCAGATCATCCAATTTCTCACACAGTTGGGGTACCTGCAATAAGTTACTGGTAGAAGAATCCTTCTCCTTGTAAAACCTTTTAGCTTCATCAAAAGAAATATGAACAGATTCTTCTATTTTTAAAGTATATTTGTTAAAAACCCTATAGGACTTGCTGACTTGGGAATATCCAAGAAAAACTTCCACTACAGCTTTGGCTTCAAATTTTCTAAGGTGTTTCTTGTTATTAATATGAATGTAATATACACAACCAAAGATTCTAAAATATTCTATTTTAGGTTGATTCCCTTTGAGTAATTCATACAAATAATAGAAGTTGTCCAAATAAATAACGAAAACATTCAAATAAATAATAGAAGTTGTCCATGAATACACTGTAGTTCAAATGGCCTTATGTCCTTACATCACCAAAATATTCACATCAACATTCATCACATCTTTCAAAGCAAAAGTAAAGCAATCATATGCTATCTCTGCATGCAAGCCAAAAAGTAATAAGAGAATTATATCAAGCAAGCAAACAAGAATGCAAGAGGAGGTACACTTCATGAGGCTTAGGACTTTTTGGTTGACGAGCTAGTTCTAGCTTGGGATTCTTTCCCTACAACCATCACAAAAGATGTGGTATAATGTGGTTCATTCATGGCTGAACACAATGGTGTAACAACACCTCTCCTCTCGGCCATACTAAGTGGACCTCGGGGAACTCCATCACCCTGCAGGTCAGCACTTCATATGCATGTGTAATAAAACATGAAAGTATTATAGAAACAACACAATAATAGTATATATCACAAATATCAAGCACGTTTCTATGTTGAGCATTTAAATAAAAAGGGGTCTACCAATGCAGCATGTATACAAACTTGGGTTTCACCCAA